>OZ019974.1:1123455-1478455 GCA_963970395.1 Ephialtes manifestator | reverse complement strand
CATGGATTTCATTTGATAATGAAATATGTGGAAAAGTTTGCCTTTTGAAGATTCTTTGAAATTCAAAGAATTTTTGATTTTATCAATTTTTCTACCTTTTTTTTACAGATTATATAAACAAAATTCGGATCTGTGAATTCCGAAATCAGAACCGACCAAAAGTGACTTTTTCAAAAATCATCGTAAAAAGGGATGTAATCGGTACTTTCTGAGGTACAATATGCGACTTGGGAACGATAGTGAAGGCCGAAATTTGATATCTGGAAGAAAAAAAAATTTAGGCCCTTTAGGTTGGATTTTCCGACCAAAAGTTCGATTTGTGAATTCTGAAATCAGACCCGACCAAAAGTGACTTTTTCAAAAATCATCGTAAAAAGGCATGTAACCGGTACTTTCTGGGATACAATATGCGACTTGAGAACGACAGTGAAGAAAAAAATTTGATATCTGGAAGAAAAAAAAACTTGCTACTGGCGTGATCGCAAAACGTGACTTTCTCATCACGATTGTTACTGGCGTCACGTTACTGTCGTGAAGTTAGTTTGTGAAGTTAGTTTGTGAAATTAGTTTGTGAAATTAGTTTGTGAAGTTAGTTCGTAATATTCGTTTTTGTAGTTATATATGAATAAATATCTCTCTATATTATAAAAAGATCGCGCCGCCGCCTTCGCCGCCGTGTCAAGAATCGAGGGACTTATTCGGGTTAGAAGCGGTCACCCATCCAAGTACTGACCACAAAAATTCTGGGGTCTATTTTTGAAAAAATTAGCTTATTTAGGCTTATTTAAAAAAAAATTAGGTCTTTTTTTAAATTTAGGTCTATTTTTGAAAAAAAAAAAAAATTAGACCTATTTTTTAAATATTATTTTACATACTTTGCATGTGATGAAAAAGTAAAAATTTGTTACTGGTGTAAAATTTTTATCGTGAATTTACTGGGTTATAGTGATTAATAATGTGTGAATTTCGCACATTAATTGTAATCTCCATTTTTAGCTATAATTTGTCAAGAACGCGTTTGTAAATTCGAAATTCGCGCGCGCGAGAAAGCGAGCGTGACATCGCGCGCCGGCGCGCGCCTTCACATCTCTCTTTCCCTTTGATGTTATTATCGTCGGCATTGCGATAGTTTGACAGTCGGAATTACATTTTATTTGATATTTCCAACGTTTCGCATATTATGGTGTGTATGAGCAGCATTTGGAATTGGTATAAAATGCTATACGAGTGATAAAATAAATAAAAAAACTATGATGTGATGAGTGCATGAGTGTTTATAGTCTAACATCAAGAGTGATGATAACCTCAAATGTGTTTCTCTTGTATTTTTACATTCTTTTTTAAATTTTAATCTAACATATGGTGTAAATATTCATAGTATGTTATCATTGAAAACTGCTCAAGATCATTGCAGTTCTTTTTTTTAGTGAATGTGTAACACAATAACACAAGAAAGTAACATATTTCAAGCAATACATTTTTTACAACAGTTTAAGATGTCTTATGTGGGTGATTGAAAAAACAAAATCTTCTATATACTAAATCTCTTGTTGTTCATTTTTTATTTGCTGGTAATACTATTTGTATGTATCACATTGAAGCATAATATCTTTTATATTAACTTGCGGTACAAAAATAAATAAAATTTTTATTTTTTTTTATTTTGTATTTAAGGTAAAGTATCAGAAGCAGTGGAGATTTTGGATTGGATTTCAATACCAAAACCAGGATTTGAATGCAGAAGACACACAAAAAATTTCATTTCAGTCCATAGATGTTTTCAAAAGTTATTGTGTTTCCGGACGGCACATACAGACGCCAGACAGACAGACAGACAGACAGACAGACGGACGGACAGAAATGAGGTAATGTGTTTTTTGGAATCTAGGACACTCAAAACATCTATTTCCATCAAAATCTGGAAGTCGAATTTTTTTTGGATTGCAATACTTTCTCTTTATCCATACTCCGTATATGATGAGAAAGTAAAAATGTAGGTTCTTTAGGTTGGATTTTCTGACCAAAAGTCGGATCTGTGAATTCTGAAATCAGAACCGACCAAAAGTTACTTTTTCAAAAATCATCGTAAAAAGGCATGTAACCAGTACTTTCTGGGGTACAATATGCGACTTGAGAACGATAGTGAAGTTCAAAATTCGATATCTTGAAAATAAAATTATTTAGGTTCTTTAGGTTGGATTTTCCGACCTAAAGTCGGATCTGTGAATTCTGAAATCAGATTCGGAAAAAACTCATGATTTTTTTAAATTATTTACAATCGTCAAAATGAACAACTTGCCTGAAGTTATTCGCTGACGAGTATCAACTTCACGCTGATACGGCAGCCATTAACGGAACGAATAAAATGACAACAATACTTATATCGAAAATGCGAGATATTTCATCCGCTGATTTTTTGAAGGAAAATTTTTCTAACATTTTTAAATTATCTAAATTCTATATGTCCATTTTGTTATACAGATTATACACACTGACGTAATATATAATTTTTTCTAAAATTGCCATCTAATTCTGCATAATACTTTTATAAAATAATTTTCAGCGGCTGCGAAAACTGAGAGAACAAAGAAGTTGAGCGTCGGACCTTCTTCCGGCGCGAATCTAGCCAGCTCCGTGTTTGTTATCCTCTTACACTTGCGCCCGACTAGAACGCCCTTCCACGACCTTGTATACGAAAGGCATCTTCTTCGTGCATACCATATGTATATATATCTATATATATATATATGTGTGTGTCCCATACGATCTCTATTCACGTCCGAAGCTTGCGCCTAACTTTCCAGACGACAAAAGTTTATGAAATTCCCTGAGTCTCTGGCCTACAGCGCGACGACATGGTCTGCAATCTGCACTGCACCCAGCCTCTCTTTCTGTCGCTGCATTCTCCTTCGCTCGACTCTATGTATGCATACATACATTCATGCATTTACAACATATATCTTCGTCCACATTATTATTATTATTATTGTTATATTCTCCGGCTAAATGCCTCCAAAGTTCTATTCATAATAAATTTAACATGGAAATTGGGCTTTATTTTTCTGCCAAGAATAATTGATTTGTGTTTCTTCAATTCTGCATCAATTTTCCTGAGATTTAGACACAAAATGTTGGCTTATTTATTCTGTAAACAATTTTCTTTATTATGCAAAAATGTTATATCTCTAAAAAAAAATGTATTTTATATTTTTTTAAAAAATTTAATTTTTGTACTTTTCCAGCGATATTTTTTTATCAAGATAAAATATTCAACATGTGAAATTGCAGCTCCAATTAATTTTCAATTTTTATGTGACTCGGTCTACTTAAATTTATCTATAATATCTAAAAAAATTATCTTAAAAAAAATGTTAATCACTGAAACCGGAATACGAAGGCGAAAAAAATCTCTCGTGGAAGATACGATTGAAGGATAAATTTTTATCGCTGATAAAATGTCTTTTATTATATAAAAAAATAAATAAAAATAAAAAAATAATCTACTTCTCCAATAATACTTATTTTTTTATTAAGATAAAATAATGAATGTGTAAAATTGCAGTTCTATTTAATTCTCAATTATTATGCACCACTTGAACTTATCTAAACTATCTAAAAAAAAAAGTTTGCCTTTTAAAGAAAAAAAATACATTCATGCATTTACGGCATACATCTTCGTCCACATTATTATTATTATTATTATTATTATTATTATTGTTATATTCTCCGGCTAAATACCTCCAAAGTTCTATTCATAATAAATTTAACATGGAAATTGGACTTTATTTTTCTGCCAAGAATAATTGATTTGTGTTTCTTCAATTCTGCATCAATTTTCCTGAGATTTAGACACAAAATGTTGGCTTATTTATTCTGTAAACAATTTTTTTTATTATGCAAAAACGTAATATCTCTAAAAAAAATGTATATTATATTTTTTTTTTAAATTTAATTTTTGTGCTTTTCCAGTGATATTTTTTTATCAAGATAAAATATTCAACATGTGAAATTGGAGCTCCAATGAATTTTCAATTTTTATGTGATTCGATCTACTTAAATTTATCTATAATATCTAAAAAAATTATCTTAAAAAAAATGTTAATCACTGAAACCGGAATACGAAGGCGAAAAAAATCTCTCGTGGAAGATACGATTGAAGGATAAATTTTTATCGCTGATAAAATGTCTTTTATTATATAAAAAAATAAATAAAAATAAAAAAATAATCTACTTCTCCAATAATACTTATTTTTTTATTAAGATAAAATAATGAATGTGTAAAATTGCAGTTCTATTTAATTCTCAATTATTATGCACCACTTGAACTTATCTAAACTATCTAAAAAAAAAAGTTTGCCTTTTAAAGAAAAAAAATACATTCATGCATTTACGGCATACATCTTCGTCCACATTATTATTATTATTATTATTATTATTGTTATATTCTCCGGCAAAATGCCGCTAAAGTTCTATTCATAATAAATTTAACATGGAAATTGGACTTTATTTTTCTGCCAAGAATAATTGATTTGTGTTTCTTCAATTCTGCATCAATTTTCCTGAGATTTAGACACAAAATGTTGGCTCATTTATTCTGTAAACAATTTTTTTTATTATGCAAAAATGTTATATCTCTAAAAAAAATGTATTTTATATTTTAAAAAAAAATTTAATTTTTGTGCTTTTCCAGTGATATTTTTTTATCAAGATAAAATATTCAACATGTGAAATTGGAGCTCCAATGAATTTTCAATTTTTATGTGATTCGATCTACTTAAATTTATCTATAATATCTAAAAAAATTATCTTAAAAAAAATGTTAATCACTGAAACCGGAATACGAAGGCGAAAAAAATCTCTCGTGGAAGATACGATTGAAGGATAAATTTTTATCGCTGATAAAATGTCTTTTATTATATAAAAAAATAAATAAAAATAAAAAAATAATCTACTTCTCCAATAATACTTATTTTTTTATTAAGATAAAATAATGAATGTGTAAAATTGCAGTTCTATTTAATTCTCAATTTTTATGCACCACTTGAACTTATCTAAACTATCTAAAAAAAATGCTAATCATTGAAGCCAGAATGCGAAAAGCACAAAAAAAAAATCCGTATGGTCTTCTGGAAAATAAAGTGCATAGTGCAACAGCTGTGGAAGACACGATTGAAGGGTAAATGACAACAAAGGCGCTGGAGGCTTCACTCTCGTGATCCCCTTATTCTTCTTTCGCGCGAGTGACTTGTTTGCGGTGACTGCGTCGGTGCAATCAAGTACCGGTGAAGGTGGCAGTGAAGTTTCTCGTCGCGTTAACTCTACCGAGTAGCTAGCCCCGGGCGTACGTAATCCTACACCTCTCCAAACCGCTCACAAGAGCCTCATCGTCGTCTTTGGTGCTTCTGCTGCTGCTGCTGCTGGATGCACCGATAGCTTCGTTGTCTACCCGGCCAGTTTATCGCGTAACTTGATCCATATATTGTGCACTCGCGCCGCCGGTTCGCCATTTACTTCACTATATATATATATACATATCTTTTATTCTCTGTGCATTGTTATTCCCTTTTCTTTAGTTGGACTTTTTTCCCTCCCTTTTATATTCTCATCCAATTCACGCTACTGCCAATTCGATGGAAATTTCTCAATTTATTCTTCAGCGAAAAAAAAGAATATGTTTCTTTTTTTTCTTTCTTTTTCGTTTCTTTTTTTTTTTCATTTCTTTTTTTTTTTTTTTTAAACCGACACACTCGTGTGGACCTTACGCTTTCGGTTCTTCAGGTTCTTTGCCAATTCGATGGAAATTTCTCAATTTATTCTTCAGCGAAAAAAAGAATATGGTTTTTTTTTTTATTTTATTTTATTTTAAACCGACATACTCGGGGACCTTACGCTTTTGGTTCTTTAGGTTCTTTGCCAATTCGATGGAACTTTCTCAATTTATTCTTCAGCGAAAAAAAAGAATATGGATTTTTTTTTTTTTTTTTTTTTTTTTTTTTTTTAAACCGACACACTCGTGGACCTTACGCTTTCGGTTCTTTAGGTTCTTTGCCAATTCGATGGAAATTTCTCAATTTATTCTTCAGCGAAAAAAAAGAATATGGATTTTTTTTTTTTTTTTTTTTTTTTTTTTTTCTCACAAACCGACACACGTGGATCTTACGTTTCCGGTTTGGATTATAAATTGAGAATATATTGGTGGATGATAATCTGGCCATTTTTAATTTTGTTTTCTTCAGATTTTGAAACCCGATTTTTAAAAAATTATTTACGCGGGATAAAATTTGTTTTTCCTATAAAAAAAAAAGAAAATCATGTTTTTCTATGTAAAAATATGTTTCTGAAACACTCAGTGTCGAAATAATTTCTAATAATATTCTTTTCTTCAGATTTTTAAACGCGATTTATAAAAATTGTTTACGTGTGATTAAAAAAAATAATAATAAATAATGTTATTTACTCTAAAAAAAAAAAGGGAAACATGTTTTTCTATGTAAAAATGTCTTATGTTTTTAAAACACTTAGTGTCGAAATAATTTAATTTAAGGAAAAAAAATTTTTTTTATAAAGTTAATTTTTTCTCAAAATCACAGGTAAACAATAATTTCAAATTTTGCGAATTTCTGAATCTCTTTTCTGAAATCGTTATTAATAATTAAGTGTGTCAATTTTTTTTTTAAAGAATCACTCATATGTATGATATTCCGATTACCAACATGTACGAAAAGGGGGAGAAAAAAAAGTAGAGTGGAGCGTTAATAGTTCTCCAAGTATTGCAAGGGGTTGAACCAAGTGCTCTCAAACCTCCCTTCAACCATTGTTCGAGTTCATTTTTTTTTTTTTACTTTTCTTCGTTCTCATCCAGTTTTCTTTCCCTTTTTTTTCCTTTTTGCCGTCTCTGTTCAGAGCGCTGCGGTTAATTCTGTGCATGAAACACCAGCTCACAGCTCACAGGCCACCAAGTTGACTAATTAGCCTTTGTGGTCGCCTGCTCAACGTGGCGAACATCAAGGCTGTACGTGTAACATACGCTTCACTGTTATGCATTGTGACCGCACACATGAATTCTTGAGAAGAATGTCAATCGATTGCGCGCAAAAACGTGCTCAAGCCTTTAGCAACATTGTTAAAAATATTTTAAAAATTTACATTACCGGAAAGTTCATTAATCAGCTGATATATTAAATTTTTATAAACAAGGGGGATACTACGATATCCGAGGCCCCAAGATTTGACGGTAGTTTCCGGTAGTACTTTTCGTGGGGAATAAAAAAGTTCATATGGACTATGGTCCTAACTGCCTTAGTTTCCGAGATATGAATTTTTTAAAATTTTATTTGGTAAAAATATATGACATCTTCGTGTGTAACTTTTCTGTACGATTTGATTTAAATTTGGTAGATTGTGATTATTGAGGATGCCTTTCAATGACTTTCAAAAATTCAAAATGGCGGATCCAATATGGCGGAAAAAATATTTAAAAAATAACTTTATTTCAATGAAACTTAATATTTACAAGTCTATGAGGTTATTGATTGTAAATATAGAAAAAGAATGAAAATCAAACCTAAAAGAACCTAATCTAAAATACTTAAATCAACCTAAATGAATCTAAAGAACCTAAAAGAATCTAAAAAACCTAAAAGAAATCTAAACCTAAAAGAAAGAATAAAAAAATCTAAAATACTTAAATCAACCTAAATGAATCTAAAGAACCTAAAAGAATCTAAAAAACCTAAAAGAACCCAAAAGAATCTATAGAACTTCAAAGAACCTAACGAGAACCGGAACCCTGGAGAACCTTAACCCATTAGCGCCCAAGTGTCCATTTTTTCTAGTCCGGGATCGACATTGTATTGTCGTTTAAAAATGCTGAAAAAAATTATATTCGGGTCCAGGGGCGAAGCCCCTGATGGGGTGCAGGGGCGAAGCCCCTGTTCGGGGGGTTCGGAGGGCGAAGCCCCCCGATATATTAAAATCTATATTAAAATCTTAAAAATTCCATATCTCGGAAACTAAAAGAGATAGGACTATAGTTCATATGAACTTTTTTGTTCCTTATGAAAAGTACTACCGGAAACCAGTGTCAAATATTGGGGCCTCGGATATCGTAGTACTGCCTAAACAAGTACAGTAAAATTATAAATTTTTATAATAAATTTTAGAATTTTCATATAGTAGTAGTACTAGTTTTATTTTCATGTATACCCTATGGGTGTTTACGGTTTCTCTTCCCATACTTATAATCCCCATAGAATCTGTTATCAAAAATACATTTTTGGTATTGCCAAATACACAATTCACTTAGACTCTATACCAACAAATCGCAAAATAACTCTCTCTCATTCAGACTTCTGTTTCCGCTTTTCTCGCTATCTTTTGAAATCACCATAGACCTCTCAAATTTCCTCTGAAACACTCATAGTCTGTATCCTTTTTTCATTATTCCGTCGATGTTCACTTTTCCAAAATATCGTTTCGCTACTGTCTTCTTTCCCCTTCTTCCCTCGTTCTTCCGCCGCTGTTGACATTTCCGATTATCCTTTTCTCGTTGTTCCGTTGATGTAGACTTTTCCAAAATATTGTTTCCCTGCTATCTTCTTCCCGCTTCTTCTTTAGTTCTCTTCTCTTCTATTTCTCCACAATGCTTTTCTTATAATGTTCCCTCTCAATTTCACTACTTCCACCATGTTCTTGATTCCAGATGTTCTCCTCTTCCGCATATCCGGAATTTTTCCCAGCATCTCCTGCAACATTTCTGTTTCCAGCTACTTCCCTTTATTTTCTTCTCGATTTTCCGTATATCTTCTACCCTGGTCGGTTGTTGTTCGCTAACGGATCTCCGTTCCCTTCCTTATCGACCGTAAATTTCCGTGTTTCAGCACCATCTACCGCTGCTTTCTTATTTCCAAATTTCTCGCCGCCATCTTGCCCTATTCCTGGCCGGCTAACCTCACGCAGGAAAGCCACACAAAAAGTTCTCAGTCTTGTTCAGCACATAATATTTCCTTCAGATAACACTTCCCCGTATACTGTGTCTTATTCCTGACACTTTGGTATGCCTTTTAATGGTGGCCTTTGTTCCATCCACTAAATATTTTCCAAAAACACCGGACCCTGCCGCAGACACGATCACGCGGCGCCAACGCCACCAACCGACCGAATTTTCATATAATATACTTTATAATAATTTTTCGAATTTTTATATAATATACTTTATAATAAATTTTCAAATTTTTATATAATATACTTTATAATAAATTTTAGAATTTTTATATAATATACATTATAATAAATTTTAGAATTTCCATATAATATACTTTATAATAAATTTTAGAATTTCCATATAATATACTTGATAATAAATGTTAGAATTTCCATATAATATACTTTATAATAAATTTTAAAATGTTCATATAATATACTTTATAACAAATGTTATAATTTTCATTTTTAATATATCATAACAGATTTATCTTCGACTATCTTATATTTTATTCTGCTTTAAAAATTTAATCAATATATTTTTTTTTAATTTATTTTTTCTGAATCAGATTATTGATTATTATTAAGGAAACTTAATACCTAAATTCCCACCCAAAAGTTTGTTGAATTAGAATTTAATTCGATGTATCTAAATTTAATATTTTCGAAAAAATGAAATAAACAAAAAGTTATAATAATTATTTTCTTTTATTAATAAAAAATTGCCGATTGATATTTTGATTTAGTAATAAATTTGTTATGAATAACTTTGTGATTTACTATTACTTGAATAAAAATTTATCTTTTCTGCTTAATTTGTGCATGTGTCAAGGTAATAATAATTAGAAAAAGAAAGGTATCGAGAGTTTGGGATGAAAAAAAAAAAGTTTGTGGAGAATATGATGGAGAAAGAGAAATACCGATGAAAACGAATTCTATTAAGCTCAATTTCCATGAGCTGTAACTGGAGGCGCCCACCCGTTGACCGAAACATCACTACCAACCCAGCAGCACATTAGCCACGAACCCAAAGACCTTTGCTTATTAACGCGCCGCACTGAAGCCTCATAATGAGATTAATTAACCGTAACGAACAGCTTCCTTCGAGGAGAGGAAAGTGATCGGTTGCTGGGTTACCAAACGACCGCTCTCAGTCTCTCTCGTTTCGACGTCATCCCCTAACTTCGAATCTTCAATAGACTTTGCTTAGTCGCCTATTTATAGACCACAGAACAAAACATAAACAAGAATCTATCTAAATGCTCCAAATTTTTAACTAAATTTTTGTTATTTTTTTTTTTACAAACCTAACGTTAATTTATTTTTTGTTTACGTCGTCTTGAGTGTTAGTTATAAGAATAAAATAAAAACACGGATTTATCTAAATGCGCCAAATCTTTAACTAGATTTTTTTTTTTTGCAATCGAAAAGTTAAAAAAATTTTTTATTATGTTGGCTTGAGTGTTAGTTATGAGAATTAAATAGGTACTGCGCTATATTTTGTTATTTAGGCAAAACGATTTTTTCTTGCACCAATTTTATTTGACGACCTTTTTTTTGGTTGTGCAAAAAAAGTTAATTTTTTTTTTTTTCACAAACGAAAAAAAAGGTCGTCAAATAAAATTGGTGCAAGAAAAAATGTTAGTTATAAGAATAAAATAAAAACAAGGATTTATCTAAATGCGCCAAATCTTTAAGTAGATTTATTTTCTTTTTTTTTTGCAATCGAAAAGTTAAAAAAATTTTTTATTATGTTGGCTTGAGTGTTAGTTATGAGAATTAAATAGGTAATGCGCTATATTTTGTTATTTTGGCAAAACGATTTTTTCTTGCACCAATTTTATTTGACGACCTTTTTTCGTTTGTGCAAAAAAAAATAAACTTATTTTTTTTTCGCACAAACGAAAAAAAGGTCGTCAAATAAAATCGGTGCAAGAAAAAATGTTAGTTATAAGAATAAAATAAAAACAAGGATTTATCTAAATACGCCAAATTAACTAGATTTTTTTTTTTTTTTTTTTTTTTTGCAATCCAAAAGTTAAAAAAAAATTTTATTATGTCGGCTTGAGTGTTAGTTATGAGAATTAAATAGGTACTGCGCTATATTTTGTTATTTTGGCAAAACGATTTTTTCTTGCGCCAATTTTATTTGAACGGCCTTTTTTTCGTTTGTGCAAAAAAAAAATAAGTTTATTTTTTTTATTAGTCAAATCAATTTTTTTTTGTTAAAAAAGAAGGATATGTCCAAATGCGATCAAATTTTAATAATTTTAATGAAAAATTTGAGTTTCAAAAATATTATACGGTTAAAAGTAAATTTTGGAATTTTGTTACAAATTTTTGTCCACCTGAATTTCTTGGTAATTTAACCAAAAAAATGTTCCATTATAAGTATTCATTTTTTATTAAAAAATGACTAATATTTTTCTGTTAAATTAATTAAAAATTCTGCGTCTATTCCTGGACAAATTTTATTTTTATTTTGTGTCCCTTTCTGGACAAAAAAAATATAAAAAATTCTGTCTCTTTGTGAACAATAAATTGAGATAATGAATCTCAGAATTGTATTAAAAAAAAAAACGTTTAAAAAATAATTGTTTTTGCTTGAGAAATTTTCTTTTTGTTGCATATTTTCATTGAAATACTTTTTTTTTCCTCGGAACTTTTATTCCTATGAGGTCATAAAAAGGACGCAAGTACGTGTAAGGTATGTGCAGATAAAGCAATCTCGTTTGTCGTAATCTGCAGAGGCACGTGGGTGGCACACGCGAGAGAACAGTAGTAATAATAACGACGCAACGTGAAATCCGAATTGCCCCCCCCTAAGTACTCAAGTCTGAGACTATTAGTCAGCAATTTGCTACATGGTGCTTCAACAGCGCCTGAAATTTTGGCGTCCATTAAAATAGAGAGCTCAGGCTCTATTTTAATTGGAGTCCGGACGAGTTCAAGCTCACAATTGATGGCAAAAATAATAGCATTCTTGTATAACTCGTACAACCAATTAACATTGCAATTACATTATTTATAACAGCTTAACAACAATTCCTATGATTTTTTTATTATTTCAGCTTTTTTTCTTTTAATATTAAAAATGTCAGAGTATATTTTTTTAAATTATCAATAAAATTGTGAAAAAAGCAAAAATTAAATTTCCTATTTTAAATAATTCAAATAATATTAAATAATGTTAGGAATTTTAATTTTTCTATATTATTTATTAACGAATAAAATTTCGCTAAATTTCAATTTCACCAATTTATTTAAAACAAAGATGTTTGCATATTACTTTGTCATTATTTTGAATTTTTTACAAATTTTTTTCTATGAAGAAGGAATGTTTAACTTTTTATATTATTTTATAACATATATTATTTTTTTATAAATTTTTCCTAGTGTTTATTTTTTTTCATATTCGCATGCAATGGTAGAAGTTATGCAAATGATTCAATCGACAATGTACGTGCATTTTTAAACACTGAGAATGAGGGAGAGGGGAAGAAGAAAGGGGAAGTATTAGACGGAGAGAATCAACGAGTCAATGGTTAAGAGGGTTGCAGTGAGGGATAAACTAGTACCTACTTATTCAGTAGCAACGTAATACTGTTGGGTGTCACGCAATCCAATCGTTAACTCTCGATGGTTGAGGCACAAGAGGCTCGCGAGAAACACCAACGGAATTTGTATCGAATGGTAGCTACAAATCGAGGGTGCGAATGACATTTTTTTTTTCACCACGTGACTTAGCCTCGAGGAGACTTCTGCTTGGGTGTAATCGAGTGAACACAGGGCATTCAACCGGAGAAAATTGGAAGGGAAGAGCATTTGAATAGAAATAAATGAAAATTGTGTTTGTGGATTTTTATGACAAATTAAAAAAGTTAAATAAAAAAAAAAAAATGCTGCTAAACAAATTTTGCCGAGTTAACCAATTTTTTTTATATTCTATAATTAGCTAAATTATATTATTTCTGAGTCGATTTTTTGTACACCTTTTCTTATTTTTTTTTTATTTTTTTTTTATAAAGTCTACTAATTTTTTATTTCACTTTGAATTTTACAATATATAATAGAAATGATTCCGGAAACAAAAATATATTTAACTGTAGAAAAAAGAAATTGTAATTAGCCAAATTGTATTATGTAAAAATAGTTGAAAAAAAAAATTTAATTTTCTTATAGTTTGTTTCACCCAATCAGACACTTTAAATTTTACAATAAATAAAAGAAATGTCTCCAAAAAAAAAACTATAGAAAAATAAAAAATCTATTTTAAAATAGATAGATACATAGTGTCTAACGCTTGAACCATTTTAGATTTTAGACCAATTGCGATATATATATTTTGCAATTTACAAACCATTACTAATGAAATAGTAGAATTATAGATATGAATAAAGGAGAGCAGTGGCCGAGTGGATGAAAGCTCGGGTTCGCACACAGCAGGCCCGGGTTCGATTCCCGGTCGACACCGCTGGAAATTTTTCCAAGTGTTTTTTTCTGTGATCCTGGTGGTTGGGTTCTCACCTTTGATAAATATGTGCCCAAAACACATCAGTGATGATCGTGTTCAGCTCGGAGTTCTTATCTGGCGGATGGTGTCCTCCGAGCCGAGCAGGAACATCGCTGATGGGAGGTGTCGCTCTAAGCGCCAGCGGTGACCGTGCTTGAGTTTACTCGCATTGCCATCGGGGGATTTGGGGAGGTGCTGGCTGTATCGGCTCAGGTTTTCCGCAGTTTCCCTGAACCCTTGGCAAATGTGATACGGTGGGGGAAGTCGGCTGCGGCCGCAATGGGGGGAAGGGATTGTGGAGTTCTCCTTGGGCCCCGGAGATGGCGGGACAGTGAGACGGATAGCAGGCCCTAATCTCTGTCTCCCCCTCTCACGTGGAGTTCTCCACGCTATGGAAATGAAAGCGGGGAGACGGCGGGAGAGGGAGACGGACGTAAAAACCCAACAGGGTATACGGTTGGAAAGGAATAATAAAAAAATTGAAAATATATATATATATATATGTATATATAAAATAAATTAAAATATAGTATTGAAAAACCATGAATTAAAATATTTAAAAAAAAATGTTATTAGTCTCAAGAATAATAAAATAACTTTACATAAAATCAAACGGTAGAAACGTGAATTGCTTCAATATGTCAATTAAATTCAATTAACATAGCCAATTAAAAAGAAATTGTCATGTGTTATTTAAAAGTGGTATTTTTTTTACAATTTTCTTTTCCTAACATAGTCTAACATTTTTTTTCATCCGATCGGACAATTTCTATTATCCTTCAAATTTTACAATAAATAAACGAAATGTCTCCGAAAAAAAAAATTTTTTAAATAAAAAAAGACAATTAAATAAATAGTAGAAAAACAATCTACTTTAAAATATATAGATAGGACCAGTAATCATATATATTTTGCAATTTATAAACTATTATTGCTAAAATAGTAGCATCGTATATAAAAATAAATAAATAAAATATATTATTGTTAAAGTCCAATATAAATAACAATGTTATTATTCTCAACAATAATAAAATGACTTTGAAATAAAAAATAAACGTTGGCAAAGTGAATTGGTTCGGTACGTCGACCTCTGGACGTCGATCCCTTATTTCTCACATGGAACGGACCTTCAGCCTTGGTATCAGCGCTGGAGACCAAGGCGGCTTTTGAAAAAGCTCAGAGTCAGACGACACGGCGCGAGAGAAGCCCAACCCACGATTCAACCCTTTGAAATCTGTCAGAGTGGAGCTCGGACGACGGAGCAGGAAGCAGCGGAGAGATCGCTGAATAAAACAAGAGATTAACGCCTTCTCCAGAGAAAGAGAGAAAGAGAGAAGAGACGTCGTGCAGAACGGCCCTGGTCTATCGTCGCGAGGCGACCATTAGCGTCAAGGAAACCGGGTGAACGTCCTAGATCCCTTCTCTCTCTTCTCTCTCCTCTCTCACTGTGTATCCAAAGTGAGCGAAAGAAATTTAAGTGCTCTAAAAGGGCTTGCTTCAAACCCTTGGCAACAACCAAAGTAAGAGCCAGCTCAACTACTACCTTAAGTCAACGAATTTATCAAGAACAGATCCTTACATTTTCTTCGACACCAATCTTATAGCTCGAGCTAATTATTTAATTGTTTTACGCTTTGAAAACATTGTTTAAAAGAAGAAAAAAATTGTTTTCTTTTTGTGTTTCCTTAAGTCAACGAATTTCTCAAAAACAGATCCTTAAATTTTCTTCGACATGAATCTTATAGCTCGAGCTAATTATTTGTTTTACGCTTTGAAAACATTATTTAAAAGAAAAAAAAATTGTTTTTTTGTTGTGTTTCCTTAAGTCAAAGAATTTCTCAAAAACAGATCCTTGCATTTTCTTCGACACGAATCTTATAGCTCGAGCTAATTATTTAATTGTTTTACACTTTGAAAACATTATTTAAAAGAAAAAAAAAATTGTTTTCTTTTTGTGTTTCCTTAAGTCAAAGAATTTCTCAAAAACAGGTCCTTACATTTTCTTCGACACGAATCTTATAGCTCGAGCTAATTATTTGTTTTACGCTTTGAAAACATTATTTAAAAGAAAAAAAAATTGTTTTCTTTTTGTGTTTCCTTAAGTCGAAGAATTTCTCAAAAACAGATCCTTAAATTTTCTTCGACACGAATCTTATAGCTCGAGCTAATTATTTGTTTTACGCTTTGAAAACATTATTTAAAAGAAAAAAAAATAGTTTTCTTTTTGTGTTTCTTTAAGTCAAAGAATTTTTCAAAAACTGATCCTTGCATTTTCTTCGACATGAATCTTATAGCTCGAGCTAATTATTTAATTGTTTTACACTTTGAAAACATTATTTAAAAGAAAAAAAAATAGTTTTCTTTTTGTGTTTCTTTAAGTCAAAGAATTTCTCAAAAACAGATCCTTACATTTTCTTCGACACGAATCTTATAGATCGAGCTAATTATTTAATTATTTTACGCTTTGAAAACATTGTTTAAAAGGGAAAAACAAAATAGTTTTCTTTTTGTGTTTCCTTAAGTCGAAGAATTTCTCAAAAACAGATCCTTACATTTTCTTCGACACGAATCTTACAGCTCGAGCTAATTATTTAATTGTTTTACGCTTTGAAAACATTATTTAAAAGAAAAAAAAATTGTTTTCTTTTTGTGTTTCTTTAAGTCAAAGAATTTTTCAAAAACAGATCCTTGCATTTTCTTCGACATGAATCTTATAGCTCGAACTAATTATTTAATTGTTTTGCGCTTTGAAAACATTGTTTAAAAGGGGAAAAAAAATGTTTTCTTTTTGTGTTTCCTTAAGTCAAAGAATTTTTCAAAAACAGATCCTTGCATTTTCTTCGACACGAATCTTACAGCTCGAGCTAATTATTTAATTGTTTTACACTTTGAAAGCATTATTTAAAAGAAAAAAAAATTGTTTTCTTTTTGTGTTTCCTTAAGTCAAAGAATTTCTCAAAAACAGATCCTTAAATTTTCTTCGACACGAATCTTATAGCTCGAGCTAATTATTTAATTGTTTTACGCTTTGAAAACATTGTTTAAAAGAAAAAAAAATTGTTTTGTTTTTGTGTTTCCTTAAGTCAAAGAATTTCTCAAAAACGGATCCTTGCATTTTCTTCGACACGAATCTTATAGATCGAGCTAATTATTTAATTATTTTACGCTTTGAAAACATTGTTTAAAAGGGAAAAAAAATTGTTTTCTTTTTGTGTTTCTTTAAGTCAAAGAATTTCTCAAAAACAGATCCTTGCATTTTCTTCGACACGAATCTTATAGCTCTAGCTAATTATTTAATTGTTTTACGCTTTAAAAACATTATTTAAATGAAAAAAAAAATTGTTTTCTTGTTATGTTGCCTTAAATTTCCAGTTCTAAAAATTAAATACTGCACTATAAATGATAATTTGAATATTTTGTATTTTTGGCAAAATCATTTTATTTAACGAAATATTTTTTGCCATTTGTACGACAACTAGTTTCTTTTTTTAATTTTATTTGTGGAATCGACTGTTCTTTGTCACTAATAATTTAGCCACTGAATTAACAAAACAAGTTTATTATTCTTTAAATTAATCAAATAATCAACTTTTATTATTATTTTTTTATTTAGTTATTTATTTATTTTAATTTATATAATTTTTATACCATCCACTGAATTAACAAAACAAGTTTATTATTGTTTAAATTAATCAAATAATCAACTGTTATTATTATTTTTGCATTTAGTTATTTATTTATTTTAATTTATATAATTTTTTATATGAAATAACAATGTGAAAATTCCAGATTATCAGGCAAATATATATAAATAAGACTAATATCGCAATATCAAATTATTACTAATTAGTTATTCATATTTATGAAAATACAGCCACAATGCATGAGCTTAGGGCTGTTTTCATGATGTAATGAATGAATCCATGTAAGCCGTGAGGATCTAACGACTAGGTTGGTAGGGTTTATGTAATTGCAGAGACGAGTTCGTAAAACTGACTATACAGTAAAACCGAGGAAGCGATAAGCTTCTGCGTCACTCCGCGACCGAACGACTCATCTATACATATATCTCACAAGCAGTACAACCAAATTGGATTTCAATCGACAATACAAGCTTTGTTACGCTGAATCGAAGCTTCGTTCAGAAGTTTCAAACGTGACCTTATCTCAACGAATAAAAAAGTTAAAAAATAAATTTAAAAATAAAAAAAATGATTTGAAAACATCAGAATGAAATTTCAACTATTTTAGTAAAAATAATTTTAGTGAAAATTATTAAAGTGAAAATAATTTTAATGAAAATTATTAAAGTGAAAATAATTTTAATGAAAATTATTAAAGTGAAAATAATTTTAGTGAAAATTATTAAAGTGAAAATAATTTTAGTGAAAATTATTAAAGTGAAAATAATTTTAGTGAAAATTATTAAAGTGAAAATAATTTTAGTGAAAATTATTAAAGTGAAAATAATTTTAGTGAAAATTATTAAAGTGAAAATAATTTTAATGAACATTTTTAAAGTGAAAATAATTTTAATGAACATTTTTAAAGTGAAAATAATTTTAGTGCAAATTATTAAAGCGAAAATTATTTTAGTTAAATTTAATAGAAATACAATCTGAAGAAAATATCTATATCTACTCCTGAGATAATTTTAATTTCGAAATATATAAACCCGCCAAAAAATACTATAATTAAAAACTTGAGACAAATAAATTTACATGAATAAATTATATGTCGAAAAAAAAAACAATGTGAAAAAACAATCTGTCAAAAGCAAACAGAAATAAGAATACAAAACAAAAAACTTAAACTAAATATATAACATATAATTCTAATGAATATATGTATAAAGACATAAAAGTGTAAAAAAATATATATTTACGTTGCAGAATTAAGAGAAAACACCTTTAACCTTTAATTCCTTGGCTGAGGTCGATAAAGAAATCGATCTTAATTGCTACACGTCGTCTATGTAGTATATAATAGCTCTATGTGCATATATATATATATATATATTCAAAGAGTTTGCGTGCTATTGCACCGGCGACCATCGCTTCCGCGAGCTTCGCTTCCTCCTCTTCTCCTTATCCTTCATCCTAGATCATTTATTTTGCCGAGCTCCGCACCACCGCCATCACCGACCACCTGGCATCATCCCACCACGTTTAAGCGCATATATCACACAGAACCGCCTTTATAGTCGATTTTAATACGACAGAAACTTTTTTTTCCCTTCTTCTCGGAATATAATTCGAGATAAACTTCCTATTCTACATAATTCACTAGTAACTCGATTACAGGGTCGAATGAAAGTCATTACGCTTGTGATTTGCATCTAAAAGTCGCCAACGTATAAGGACGAAAATAATTCTAACGAATATCGCATTATCACTAATATTTTATGCAATGAAAAAATTGAAATCCATTCCTAAGACATTTACAGTTTTTTTTTTAAATCCCGAAATATTTTTTAGAATTATTTGGACACTTTTTATTTTACTCTTAATTTTATATAATGTTCTGTAATGTGTATAGAAAGTGTATAGTTTTTTTTTCTCGAATTATTGTTTAGAATTATTTGGACACTTTTTATTTTACTCTTAATTTTATATAATGTTTTCTAATGTGTATAGAAAATATATAAAAATTAGTAGTGAAAATAAGAAATATTTGGTATGGTAAAAAAAATATTAAAAAGTGTAGTGGCAGAATTAACGAAAAATGGGTCTGAATTTATTTCGTAAATTATTTGTTAAAAGAAAATCCAATCTATAAAAATTTCACGAATTTTTATAGATTTTTTTTTTCATTCGTTTATAATTTTCTTACAAAAAATTCAATATTTAATGCCCTAAAGGGTAAGAATGGCTAAATAAATATTATTATTATAACAAAAACTCATTTTTATAGAAGATTTATATATATATATATATAAATAAAAAATTATATATATATATAAATTTATAAATATATATAGATTCTATATATATATAGAAAATTTTTGTATAATTGAATACGAAATTTCGCGTATGTAAAAATTTTCGATAAAGTGTATTGATTACCTAAACACTTTTCAAACTCTGTATTTAATGGTTAATTCGAATATCTCGTGAACTAGTAACGTATAATAAGTAAAGTGGGTGATAAAAGTGGAAGCAAAGGAAAAGAGAGTTTCCCTGTTAAGCAATAGGAACAACAACAGAGGGAAGAGAGGTCGAGGCTCGTTTAACCCCATTCCCGTGCGAGGTTCGCGTGCGGCTGTCGAATTATTTATTCGTTCATTCACAATACACGCTCTCTCGTACCTTTGCTTCCTCGAACGTCGCTGGGAGCATCTCGTGTGTGCATCGACCGCGTTCACTCCCCTTGCGCCTTCTTCTTCTTCTTCAACCGCGTAAACTACATGTTTTCATCGCTGGACTCATGCCCGAGGTTCTCTTGTTCGTTATCCCTGCAATGTCTAGTGAGTGGCTTAGCCAGAACCCGACCAAAAACTAAATTCACTGCGATTCAACGTATCTCGACTACTATCGATTTTTAAACCGCAAGGGAACCAATTTTCCGGTAAAAATAAGATAGAAAAAATGATTTTTATAAAATTCTATATAAAATATAGAATTTTGATCGCGAATTTTTACGAACTACTTTAAATTTACGATCGAAATTTCTTTCAAATCCTATAAATAATAGAATTTGTTTATTAAATTTAATAATAAAAATATACGATCGTAGGTGCAATATTAATATATCCTATAAATAATAGAATTTTTGTATTAGATTTAATAATAATACAAATATACGATCGTAGGTGTAATATTAATAATGCATCCTATAAATAATAGAATTTTTGTATTAGATTTAATAATAATAAAAATATACGATCGTAGGTGTAATATTAATAATATTATATTTTGCTTTAAAAAAAAAAGTTTCATCCATAAATATTTGGATTCAAATATTTATATTATTCGCGAATTCACGAAGTACTATCATAAAATACTATCGAAATAAAAAAAAAAAAGAAATTCCTATAATCAAAGAACTAATAACAACGACTCAATATTTATAAATTCATCAAAATCCGAATAGATTCAGATGATATAAAATACGATTAAATCCTATTCAAATTATATCGATCTGTTTCTTTATTTTTACCAGGTAATTCATTTATACACAGTTTTATATTAATCGAAGAAAATATTATTTGCACCGCGAAGTAGATTTTTTTTTTTCGCAAAACTTTGCTCGAGTCCTTTTCCCAAGTATCTCAAACATTTTGCATTCTCTAATTGTATGAAAAAGAGAAAAATAACTATATAGTTGATTTTAAGTTAAAAAAATAATTTTCTCGGAATATAATTCGAGGCAAACTTCCTATTCTCTTCTATTTTCATCGTTGAAGTTTCATGAGGTTCTCGCGTTCGTTATCTAGCGATGAAAGTGAGTGGCTAGCCAGGAGCCGACCAAAAACTAAATTCACTGCGATTCCGCGTGTCTCGACTATCGATTGGAAGACCGCGAAGGGGAAATTTTATACACACAGTGTGGGGACTCCTTGATGTTCGTAGAAAACGCGATTGTCAAGGTCGTAACAATTTATTGTTATTTCCAAACAACTTCCGCCTCGTGCAGACGAAACGTCAGATTACGACGATATTTATTGCCGGAATTTACAGCAAAAGGTGGAACGTTTATCCTAAAGCTATAGCAACGCATAGACGAAATATTAGAATAGTGTAACGATTTATTACTATGCACGAAATATAATGATAACAATCAATGGGAAAAAATATTTAAAAAAACGTACGATTTTAAAAAATTTTCTAACTTTTGTTGTTGAAAAAAAAAATAGTGTAACGATGTATAATTATATCAATTTATGGGAATAATTATTTAAAAAATATACGACGTAAAGAAATGTACTAAGTTATGGTGAAAAAAAAATAGTGCACAAAAATATAACAATTTATGGAAATTATTTTAAAAATATACGACGTTTGTAAAAAAGATGTAACGATTTATTATTATGCACGAAATATAATCATAACAATCGATGGGACGTAATTATAAAAAAAAAGTATCAACTTATGGTGAAAAAAAAAGTGTAACGATGTAATGTCATGTGATAGGACGGAATTTATCGTTGATGATTCATATCGTTCTTGATAAGATCTGTGTACGAATTGCTCGAAACTTCAACGCCTCAGCCTCTCATTTCCGGGTCAATGGCATTGTTTAGTCATTATTTCGCATTTTTTATTTATCCTTATGCACATTTGTATATCATTTTCGTAATATTATGAATTTTTTTTAAATATGTTTTTCTTACCTTATTATGATTACGGACGTAGTTTTCACAATTTGAAGATCTTCGAATAATTAGAAGTAGAATGAGCAGCGAAGAGAAACCAATTCGTATCTCTTCAAGATTTCCATGCACTTAATATTTAACACACTAAAAAATTATCACAACACTCTTGAATTTTGTTAAACTGTCACATTTTCAGCCTTTAAATTAATGGCTTAGCACATTTGTTCCTTTTTCTCACGTTTTTAACGATATTAATTACGTTACGAGTTATTTATTTTTTAACGAAAAATAATATTAAGTCACCGAACTTATAAGCATTAAGTTTAATTATATTTATAACTAATTTCCTCGCACTTGATAAAGAATATGAAATTTAATAGAAAAAATCACTGACTAGTTCACTTGAAATATTAATTCACAGATTTTTCACCCCACTATTAAATCGAAGTGTCTAATTAATTTTCTTAATATTATATTTATCGATTATTGATATGCGTCTTTGAAAGTCCATCGATGTAGGGTTTTTATTTTATTATTGTTATTATTATTGTTACTATTACTGTTACAAAAGGAATGACATTCACGTTGTCTCTTCATCAATGAGTCAAGGATTATTTTCTTGGGTATTATTATTATTATACACTATAATGGATGCCGCGATGCTACGCGTACGGCAGCCACGCTCGTTCTGAGCTCAAGCTCCCGGTATTTGATGGCGAGGGATTCGAGGCGCAAACTCCACGCGCAGCGCTGCGCGCGTCCCACCCTCAAATTCGTCTCTCTTTGTCGTCCCTTTCGTAGTGTTTTGGAGAGAGAGAGAGAGAAAGAATGAGAATAAGCGAGAGGGAGTAAGAGAGACAGAGCGAGAGAGAAAGAGAGAATAAGCGAGAAAGTGAGAGAGAGAAAGAAAGAAAATAAGCGAGAGAGTGAGAGAGAGAAAGGGAGAATAAGCAAGAGAGAGAGAGAGAGAAAGAAAGAGAATAAGCAAGAGAGTGAGAGAGAGAACGAAAGAGAAGAAGCGAGAGGGAGAAAGAGAGATAGAGCGAGAGAGTGAGAGAGAGAAAGAAAGAGAATAAGCAAGAGAGTGAGAGAGAGAACGAAAGAGAATAAGCGAGAGGGAGAAAGAGAGATAGAGCGAGAGAGTGAGAGAGAGAGAGAGAAAGGGAGAATAAGCGAGAGAGTGAGAGAGAGAAAGAGACAATAAGCGAGAGAGTGAGAGAGAGAGAAAGAGTGAATAAGCGAGAGAGTGAGAGAGAGAAAGAGACAATAAGCGAGAGAGTGAGAGAGAGAAAGAGACAATAAGCGAGAGAGTGAGAGAGAGAAAGAGTGAATAAGCGAAAGGCAGAAAGGGAGAGAGAGAGAAAGAGAGCGAAAGAGGGAATAAGCGAGAGGCAGAAAGGGAGAGAGAGCGAAAGAGACAATAAGCGAGAGGTAGAAAGGGAGAGAGGAAGAGAGAGCGAGAGAGAAAGGGAGAGGAAAAGCTCGCGGTGGTTCTCATCGCACCCTGGGGGTAGCCCAGTATCTGACAGAGGTGTTTGCCTTGTTTCTCTCTCACTCTCTTCGCATTCCCCGGCCACTACGATCGAACCTTCGAAGAAAATGTTATTTACACCGCGAAGAAGTAGATTTTTTGTCGCAGAGTCTTTCTCTAAGTGTCTCAATGTTCTCGGCCCTCTGATTGTTTGAAAAAAAGGGATACAGAACCCATATGTATCGCACAAAACCGTCTTATAGTTGATTTTAATACGATACCATTTTTTCTGCCATTTTTCTCAGAATATAATTCGAAATAAACTTCCTACTCTCCGTAATTTTTTTTTTGTTTCTTTCTTTCTCTTATGTATCGCCCCATTTGGGTTAAGATTATTTTCTGTACTTTTTCTCTGTCTGCTTTTTGTTTATGCATTCTTTCTTATTGTGCTCAGGTCCTTAGGGGATTTAATATCCCAGGATCTTAATAAAAATTTATATCTAAATCTATTTTACTTATAGCTTCATTTACAAGGATTTACAAGGTCAACTGAAAGTCATTAAACTTGAGATTTGCATTTAAAAATCGCAATAAAAAAGGTCGAAAATAATTGTAACGATTAACGCAAAACTATCGGAGAGCTGCTTACTTTTTTCTCTGTCACTTCTCTTTGCATTCCCGACCGCTACGATCGAACTTTCGAAGAAAACGTTATTTACGTCCTTCTCTAAATGTCTCAACGTTCTGGGTTCTCTGATTGTTTGAAACAGGGAAATTCAATCGAAGGGGACGACGTCTGAATTTTTCGTCTCGAATCTCCCCTCGTTTGATGGTCAACGCGAAAGAGCTTTGCGATATATATATATTCACGAAAATGTCACTACGGTGCCATTTTGGAATTTCCTGTAGGCGAAAAAGAAAAATTTTGAGAACACAAAAATTCTTGATCAAAATTATGACGCAAAAATTTAATTTCAATTTTTTTTCCTTATCTAAAATTACATAAATATATAGACGTCTTTTTAAAAAAATCACACGCTATTTGCGGGTTTTATATAATTTATTAAGTTATTTAGGGTTTCATTGTTTTGGTATGACAAAAAGTCTTATAATTCACTGGTTACGTGTCTGTTTACACGTTTTGATTTAATGAACAAGCAACAGTCGTGTGCAGAAAATACAACAGAGAAAATAAGCGACAGGGGGTTTCATAACGTAGTGCAGAGCCCTTTAGTGGACTCTATGAGTGCCTATCTCATGAATGAAAGCCAACAGCACGCGCGCACACCCTTCGCCAATCGGCGTGAATAATTTATTTGCTGTAGTCCCATACAAAAATATGCTTGATAGCAACACGTGGTGTGTTTCCTACGCACACACGTGACCTGCACCCTCCCCTCTCCGTCTGCTGTAATGAATCCGAGATTTTCTCACATAAATAAAATAAAATAAATAATGACCAGCAGTGTGAGAATATAATTCTTGGTAACCCTAAACACACTTTTTCCCTTCCGGAAATTTCTTCTCGCGCCTTCGCTTTTTTTCACGACATTTTATTTCAATCTACGCAGGATGTGTCATCCGTTCGTTCGGTCGTTTCGTTTCTATATATATATATATAAGTACATATATTTCTATATATATATGTAGTATTTAAACGCTTGGTGCTAAAAAAGTAATAATTTTACAAAAATAGGAAAATTTTCGAATGCAAAAAAATAGTTTAATTAATAAACAAATTGGGCAGATAAAAAATGTGAAATATTAATTATTCGCAATTTGTTTATTAATCAAACTATTTTTTTTTAAGTCGAGTTTTTTATCTTTTGTAGAATTATTTTTATTTCATCATTTTGCTTGTAATTTTCATCCTTATTTTCAATTAATTCGATTACTTCGCCATAAGCGCTGTGAAGTGAGTTACAGAATACGCGATAATGGCGGCCATCTTGTGACATTTCGATATGTCGAGATATACTCGATTATCTCACCGAATTTACGGTATATCGAACTGAAATAAAGCCTAAAATCAGCGCACATTTATCCAAAATCTGTGGGTCAAATTTGGTTAAGTAATTTTGTGCCATTTTCGAGAAAATTGGTGACATAGAAAATTACATCGATCAGCTGATCACCACTAAAAAAAATCACGCATAATTCTCGTCTTTTTTGCGCAGCGGGATGTCGGTAGTGAAAATGTGGGAGCACGTGCGTGCAAAAGAACAGCAAAAGGACGATAAAAACACGACAATGGAAAAAAAAATCTGACGCGTCAGAAAGACATAGATTAAAGTGTACTAGTGTACTTTGGAATATGACAGCGCAGGGTGTTCGTGAGTAGTCGGCTTAAATTGAGAATCGTAGGGTATACGAAGCGAGTCAACTGCGTCAACACGAGCAGACAATATACTGTATATAATCTGTGTACATACGCTTAGCCTCTGTTCGAGGCACGGGACTTATACATAGTTTACTGCATTCACTGACTGCGTTTTCGAGTTCTCTCGCCTGCCCTTGAACATCAACGACTAAAAAAGGCCCACCCTACATTCATAGCGTAGCTGGAAGTGACATAAAGAGGGCGTGACTGATGAGAAGCTTCCAAACATTACTAACTTGTATATACATCATAAAATACATCAGATATGAATAAATGTATTTAATAAGAAAAACTATAATTATAATAAAACAATTATCAATAATCTAATATATTTATTTTTCGATATCTGGATTAAAGATTTTCAAAAATTGCGCTCGATTTTCCAACCGGAAGTCAGATCTGCAGCTAGTGAAATCAGAAACGACTAAGTCTTTTATTATTATAATTATTATAATAATAATAATTATTATTAATTATATAATTAATAATCATTATTAATATTAATTATTATTACCATTAATTATTATTATTATTATTACAGTGGAAAAGATTGAAATTGGTTTTTTTTTTCAATATGAGACTTGAGAACGATAGTGAAGGTCAAAATTCGATGTTTTGAAGAAATTGGTTTAAAAAATAGAATTTCTAATTAATCAACAATGTTTTTGGAACAAATATAAAAAAAATTTTTAAATAAAGAAATAAAAATAAATGGTCCATTTCTACAATAATTCTGCTCAATAATATTATAAATGTTGATGGAAGTGACTTTGCCTCATAAAATCGTCGAAACTTTCATGAATTTGGAAAACAAGTCTACCGAAGACGGAAGTGATAGAGAAGGGACCTCGTGAATCGGTAATATACACGAAAAACTGGTTGTCGAGCGTAGGGAAGAGAGGCAGCTGGTCCTGATTGTCGAAATATGTATCGCTCTCTTCGGGCTCACCGAAGGCGAACACAAGAAGAAGGCGAAGAAGAACTCTCGCAGCCAGCCAATTTCTTACTTTCTTGCCCATTCGATCACGGACCGTCGCCCAAGTCCTTGCTTTGTGTGTGTGTATATGTGTGTGTGAGCGAGCGATGAAGAACTGCTGATACGTAAAGAAAGAAGGAGGATCAAGTGGCGCAAAGAGCGTCGTAGGGACAGGAAAGAGGAAAAAGGAGGAGAGGGGAAAAGGGGACGTAACTGGTCGGCAGATGGCACGCGCTGAGCCCACGAGATTCCCAAATCTGGTCTCTCTCTACTTCACGATGTCTCGACGATATTTGAGCAGGCTTCCAAACCCCATGGAGCCTCTTTTCGAAAGATCCTGTGCTTCAAGGAGTAAACCACGCTTCGCGGCTCTTCCAAGCCGATCTCGCTTCGTCTCTCTTTTACTTATGCATTTTTTTTTTTAACCTTCGGGGGTCGTCATACGGCAGCCGTGCCGAGGCATAATAGGCGCGCCGATTGTTCGAGGGTTAAGGGGGCGCCGCGCGCACGTTCTTCTTGTATTTCTTTTACCTGACGGACTGCTAAACATGTATATTATTTTACTTAGTGCCTCTATCTCAGGTAATATTCCAATATTGTTCCGATTTGCGGGCAAAAAAAGGGTACCTAATGTTTTTATAATAATTTAGGACAGAAAAGTAACGGAAATGTTTTTATGAATAATTTACTAACGTTAAGTAAAATCAAATATTATTTATTAAAAATTTACTAGCGAAAATGTAAATCAAATGGGTTATAAAAAATTTAGTTCTGATGAGGAAAATAAAACGTTTTTATGACAAATTTTAATACCGAAAAAGAAAAAAAATGTCTTTAATAAAAGAAACTAATAAGACACAATTGTTAATTTTTTAATATCTAATTATTGCTTTTCTCAGAAATGTTCCCATATATTTACAAATAAATGCTGTCCGACATTCCTGAATCTCAAAAATTTCGCAAATATTTTCCAATCACGATAAATCAGTTTCTCGGATTAAAAATAGAATCGGAATATTAATGTATTATATAGGAATGTTAAATAATTCGAAAACGTGAATTTCTGAATCTTGAAAATTTTGAAAATATTTACCGATCACGATAAAATCGCTTCCTCGGATTAAAAATAAAATCGAAAAATTAATGTATTATTCATCAATCTTAAATAATTCGAAAAAGTGAATTTCTGAATCTTCCAAATTTCGCAAATATTTACCGATCACGATAAATCAGTTTGACCGATGGAAAAAAAATCGCAAAATGACTGTATTATACATTAATATTAAATAATTCGAAAAAGTGAATTTCCGAAACTTCCAAACTTCGCAAATATTTACCGATCACGATAAATCGGTTTCTCGGATTATAAATAAAATCGTAAAAATAATTAAATATGCGGGAATTTTGAATAATTTGAAAAAGTGTGAAACCATAGAATTTTCTAACATTTCCGAAACTTCAAAATTTCGCAAATATTTACCGATCACGATAAATCGGTTCCTGGGATTAAAAATAAAATCGAAAAATTAATGTATTATTCATCAATCTTAAACAATTCGAAATAGTGAATTTCCGAAACTTCTAAATTTCGCAAGTATTTACCGATCACGATAAATCGGTTTCTCGGAATAAAAAGAAAAATCGGCAAAATGAATGTATTATTCATCAATCTTAAATAATTCGAAAAAGTTAATTTCCGAAACTTCCAAATTTCGCAAATATTTACCGATCACGATAAATCGGTTTCTCGGATTAAAAAGAAAAATCGGCAAAATTAATGTATTATTCATCAATCTTAAATAATTCGAAAAAGTGCAATTCCGAAACTTCCAAATTTCGCAAATATTTACCGATCACGATAAATCGGTTTCTCGGATTAAAAAAAAAAATCGGCAAAATTAATGTATTATACATAAATATTAACGAACTCGAGAAAAGATAATGTTCGAACTTTTAAAATTTTGTAAATATTTACCAATCACAATAAATCGGTTTTTCGGATTAAAAATAAAATCGTAAAAATAATGTATGACACAGAAATATTAAATAGTTTAAAAAAGTGTGAAACTAAAGAATTTTATCCGACATTGTATCTCGAAATGTTATTATCACGGCGAACACAGTAGACTCGAGTCGATGTGGTCAGCGCTTGGTTGGTAAAGATTTTCTTGTTATGCAGGAGGAGAGTGCAGACCGTACGAGCAGGTGCAACTAAAACTCGTATAGCTCCTGCGTGCATATCACGAGGACGTGACGACTGCCGACGACGACGCGCACGAGAGAGCCGAGAACTCGTTTACCTCCCTCTTCTCATTTTCCTCTTCTGTTTCATCGAACCTTTCGCATTGCTCCTTCGATGGCGTGTCGTTCTCGCTCACTCTCGGCTCATTGAATCTCGAGGGATCCCACCTGCTGCGATCACGTGACCTGCTTTACCTTCGCAACTCCGCAACGCGCAACTTTTACGCTTCCAGAAATAAATCAAGTTCGATTTGCTTACAGAACTTTCTTTTTATTTTATATTTAATTTCATTAAAATTTTATTTATTCGGTGAAATACACAAATTAAATGACATTTTTTCTAATAAACAGAATTTTATGGAATTAAAAAAAAATGTTTGTTTAAGCAATAAATTGTAAATTGAATTATAATAAAGTTTATAAATATGTTGAAATTTTTGTGTTTTTTTTGGAGTGTATTTATTGATAATTATTTATTTATTTTTTATTAAATTGTAAATTTAAAAATTTAAAGTTGTGCAGGAATTTTCTTTTTATTTTTTATCTAAATTCTTGAAAATTTTATTTATCTTAAATTTGGAGAAATGAACAAAATAAATTATAATTCAATTGAATAAAAAAATTCTATGCAAATTTTATTTGTTATTTACTCAATGAATTTTAAATAAAATTATATTAAAGTTTATAAATACGTTAAAATTTGTTGATTTTTCTGGAGTGTAATAATTGTTAAATAATTATTTATTTTCAACAGTTTTTTTCGTACATTGAATTTTAATCTTGGCTTTAATAATTTTTATGAATTCATAAATTGATTTATTAAAAATCCTGTGCAGTTATTTTCATCATAAATATTCGAGATTCATGAGAGAAAAGCTTGCCTTTGCAAATTCGCAACGTATCATGTTTGCAGCACCAACAAATTGGGCAAAACAACGATCGAATAACGCGAGGTGTCGAGAATTCTGACGCACAACGCTTAAAGAGAATATCGATTTTCAGTAGCTATTTTTTTTTTGTTTCGTTTTAAATTTCATTCGCCTTTGTTCGTCCGATTTTTATCATGGAAACACCTGTTGTCAATTCTGGCACGATTTCTGAAGCAGTTCCCACACTTTGAACGCAGTAACTGCTTGAATAAATTAATTTATTAATTCATGGAGGTTGCTTGACACCTGTAAAATCCTGCATTTATTTAAATCGTAAAAATCCATTTTTTTATCCTATTGTAAAAAAAATATATATAATTATATACCCAATTATAAAAAAAACCTGTGAACACTCAATTAATTTCTAAAACTTATTTTTTTTTTCAAAGATTTTCTTAGGAATTCTTTGAATTTTTTTCTATTAATTAATCAATACTTCTCAAAAACATCTGAAAATTTTGGAAATTATTGACCATCTAGAAGATAAGAAAAAAAATTATATAGTAGGTTATATTCAATATTTTTAAATGTCTTTTTTTACAACAAATTTTTTTGCCATACAAAAAATAATATAAAAAAAACAATACTGTTGATATGACTCAAAATTTTTTTTATCAAAATTTTTTTTTTTAATTCTGAGAAATTTTTAAATTTTTTTTCTATTCAATATTTTCACTTTTCCCTTCCAACAAATCCTTTTGCAATACAAAAAAATAATATAAATAAACAATACGATTGATGACAAATATTTTTTTTTTATCAAAAAATTGTTTTTTTTTAATTCTTGGAAATTTGTTGAATTTTTTTTTATTCAATATTTTTACCTTTCCCTTCCACCAAATTCTTTTGCTATACAAAAAATAATATAAAAAAAAACAATACGGTTGATATGACACAAATATTTGTTTTTATCAAAAAATTGTTTTTTTTTTTAATTTCTTCGAAAATTGTTGAATTTTTTTCTATTCAATATTTTTACTTTTCCCTTCCAACAAATTCTTTTGCTATACAAAAAATAATATTAAAAAAAACAGTACGGTTAATATGACTCAAATATTTTTTTTTATCAAAATTTTTTTTTTTATTTCTTAGAAATTTGTTGAATTTTTTTCTATTCAATATTTTGACCTTTCCCTACCAACAATTCCTTTTGCTATACATAAAATAATATTACAAAAAAAAATACGGTTGATATGACTCAAATAATTTTTTTTATGAACAAATTTTTTTTTTTACTTTTCGCAAATATAAAAAAAAAATAGGGTGATACTTGACGTAATTTATTTTTATTTAGGTTTCTTTAGGTAAATAATATTTAAAAAAAAAGAATACTATTGATGACTCAAATAATTTTTTTTATCAAAAAAAATTTTTTTCTGCTTTTCGCAAATATAAAAAAAAATGGGGTGATAGTTGACGCAATTTATTTTTCTTTCTTGTTGTTGACTCGGCTCGTTTGAGCTTGGCAATATAGCAGCCACCGTAATATTCCAACGAGAGAAAGTAATAACCGAGCTTGGGTTATAGCAGAGGTTTGAAGGGGATGTGCAATGTCGGCAACGAATCGCATGCTCTATATATAGCTCTTCCAGCTGTATTAGGACCAGCAAACAGTTCATCCTGATACGCTGTACTGCACCGTCAACCACTACTTTTACATTGCTATAGGCGACTCTGTGTTGCCTACTCTTTTTTACAAGCTAGCCAAAAGGGAGAGACGAGACGAGCTTTTGCAGTTCCAGCGGGAGTCTCCGATGATTACCGACCTACATCCCGGACATTCTCGACAAAGCATCCTTTTTTCACGAGGAACTATTCACCAGGAGATTTTTCCGAATGTAGGTCTCGAATTTAGGACCGTGAAAAAAAAAATCCGATTTTTTTTTCTTTTTCCTTTAAATTACAATATGGTCTTATCTCATGCGGAAGTTTTTCGCTGACTACAAATATCGAAGAGTTTTTATGAAAATTTTAATGAAAAAGTAATGAAAAAAAATGAGGAAAAATATCACATTTTTTCAATTTTTTATGGATATTCTGGATTTCTCAGGAAATTTATAATAAGTAAATTAAAATGATATAATAAATTTAGTTAATTAATTTTTAAAAAACGGGGGTCAGTGGTGTAGTGATGCGACGATAGATGAAAAAATATCGATTCGATTAATCGGAATAAAATCAATCGATTGTAAAAGAATCGATTAAAAATCTGACTTTTATCTCAAGTACTGAATAATCATAAAGCAAAAATAAAAATACCCGTCGCTAATAATCCTGGCAGTTTGACGTTAAAAAAGCGCAAAAAAAAATAAATAAATAGGGACAATTAACTAGACGACATCTGATTAGCTGCGGTTCTCGCCTAGCCTAAAATTGTTGAGAATCGATTATCAAAAGAATCGTGGAAAAATAATCGATTCGCAAATAATCGATGAATAATCACGATTAATTCATGAAAAAAAAAATCGATTCTCGAATAATCGAATCAGAATCTCGCATCACTAGTCGGTTGGTGGCGTTGGCGCCGCGTCGACGTGTCCGCGACAGGGTACGGCGTTTTTGGAAAATATTTGGTGGACGGAACAGAGGCCACCATTAAAAGGCATACCAAAGTGTCAGGAATAAGACACAGTATACGGGAAAGTGTTATCTGAAGGAAATATTATGTGCTGAACAAGACTGAGAACTTTTTGTGTGGCTTTCCTGCGTGAGGTTAGCCGGCCAGGAATAGGGCAAGATGGCGGCGAGAAATTTGGAAATAAGAAAGCAGCGGTAGATGGTGCTGAAACACGGAAATTTACGGTCGATAAGGAAGGGCACGGAGACTCGTTAGCGAACAACAACCGACCAGGGTAGAAGATATACGGAAAATCGAGAAGAAAACAAAAGGGAAGTAGTTGGAAACAGAAATGTTGCAGGGGATGCTGGGAAAAATTTCGGATATGCGGAAGAAGAGAACATCTGGAATCAAGAACATGGTGGAAGTAGTGAAATTGAGAGGGAACATTATAAGAAAAGCATTGTGGAGAAATAGAAGAGAAGAGAACTAAAGAAGAAGCGGGAAGAAGATAGCAGGGAAACAATATTTTGGAAAAGTCTACATCAACGAAACAACGAGAAAAGGATAATCGGAAATGTCAACAGCGGCGGAAAAACGAGGGAAGAAGGGGAAAGAAGACAGTAGCGAAACGATATTTTGGAAAAGTGAACATCGAGGGAATAATGAAAAAAGGATACAGACTATGAGCGTTTCAGAGGTAATTTGAGAGGACTATGGTGATTTCAAAAGATAGCGAGAAAAGTGGAAACACAAGACTGAATGAGAGAGAGTTATTTTGCGTATTGTTGGTATAGAGTCTAAATGAATTGTGCATTTGGCAATACCAAAAATGTATTTTGGATAACAGATTCTATGGGGGTTATTTGTATGGGAAGGGAAACTGCCCCCAAATGTAAACCCAATAGGTTATACATGGAAATAAAAGGACTACTACTATATAATATATTATTAATTATTATATGTGTAATATTATTAGTAGGTCGGTTGGTGGCGTTCGCGCCGCGTGGACGTGTCTGGGCAGGGTCCGGTGTTTTTGGAAAATATTTGGTAGACGGAACAGAGGGCACCATTAAAAGGCATACCAAAGTGTCAGGAATAAGACACAGTATACGGGAAAGTGTTATCTGAAGGAAATATTATGTGCTGAACAAGACTGAGAACTTTTTGTGTGGCTTTCCTGCGTGAGGTTAGCTGGCCAGGAATAGGGCAAGATGGCGGCGAGAAATTTGGAAATAAGAAAGCAGCGGTAGATGGTGCTGAAACACGGAAATTTACGGTCGATAAGGAAGGGAACGGAGACCCGTTAGCGAACAACAACCGACCAGGGTAGAAGATATACGGAAAATTGAGAAGAAAATAAAGGGAAGTAGCTGGAAACAGAAATGTTGCAGGGGATGCTGGGAAAAATTTCGGATATGTGGAAGAAGAGAACATCTGGAATCAAGAACATGGTGTAAGTAGTGAAATTGAGAGGGAACATTATAAGAAACGCATTGTGGAGAAATAGAAGAGAGAACTAAAGCAGAAGCGGGAAGAAGATAGCAGGGAAACAATATTTTGGAAAAGTCTACATGAACGAAACAACGAGAAAAGGATAATCGGAAATGTCAACAGCGGCGGAAGACCGAGGGAAGAAGGGGAAAGAAGACAGTAGCGAAACGATATTTTGGAAAAGTGAACATCGAGGGAATAATGAAAAAAGGATACAGACTATGAGCGTTTCAGAGGAAATTTGAGAGGACTATGGTGATTTCAAAAGATAGCGAGAAAAGCGGAAACAGAAGACTGAATGAGAGAGAGTTATTTTGCGTTTTGTTGGTATATAGTCTAAGTGGATTGTGTATTTGGCAATACCAAAAATGTATTTTTGATAACAGATTCTATGGGGATTATATGTATGGGAAGGGAAACTGTAAACACCCAATAGGGTATACATGGAAAAATAAAACTACTAGTACAACTAGTATATATTTTCAATATACCTCAGATATATTTTTCGCTTGCATATATATATTTGATATAAAAATTCTATATTTCCGAATGTATTTTATTTTTAACTGAAATATGTTGAAAAATACATTTTTTAAATATATTTTTACTTCGATATATCCAAAATTATATCAACGCACAATTTTTCAGCGAATTTTTCACTTCGATATATCCTAAATTATATCAATGCACAATTTTTCGGCGAAAATATATTTGATATAAAAATTCGATATTTCCAAATGTATTTTATTTTCATGGGGGTAACAAGAAAGACAAGAAATAGAGGGACATTAATTCCTCGTCAATTTAAGTTCGACGCCGCTTTGACATATATTCAACGGCAGGTAATCGATATATCGAGCCAGCGTAACATTTTCCCCCGACTGCAGGTGCTGCACGCGTATATTTACGTTACACTCGGTCGTTACGTTGCATATGCACCTTCCAAGCTTTTTGCGTTTCATGCAAATCATTTTTTATTTTTCTTCTTTAGTACTTAATGCACGCCGCGCTTCAGTAATGGCGGGTGTTTATTTGTCGGCCTGCGGGGATCTCATAAACAGGAGTATCAAAATAAAAAAATAAAGCTTTAGCTCCTTACCATCTTCACGAGAGCATGCAACCGATAAACGGCTTAAGCTCCACTCACCAAATTACAACGGATACCCGTATAATGCAGTCATGCAACGATTCTCAATATCTCGTGCAACACCTTATTATTATAGTCATTGTTATCGTTGAAACTAAAAAGATAAAAATAAAAATAAATGTGATCAAGATATTCTTCATTCGAAAACACTAAACAAGAGTGAAGCTCGCATCAGGCAAATTGGTTTTTGTGGATTCACTTGCCAGCTGCAATTGAGACATTATATTTTCAGCAGAAAGATGCAAATACCAATGATTTATTTTTATTTTTTAAAAATAATAATTTATAACATAATTTACACTTGGAATTATTTTAATATTGCTATAGTAAACTGCAGAGATTATTTTGAAAAGTTAAGCTAACGAATAAAAGCATTTGAAAAATAATTTTAAATAAAATTTCATATTTTGTTACCAAATATTGGAAGAATATATTAATTCTTATTTTATTTTTTTAGTTTTTGATAAAAAGCTATGGGACAATATAATTTAACATAAAAGCATTTTTTAAATAATTTTCAATAAAATTTCATATTCTGCTGCCAAAAATTGGAAAGAATATATTAATTATTATTTAGTTTTTTAATAAAAAACTATGGGACGATATAATTTAACATAAAAGCATTTGAAAGATAATTTTAAATAGATTAGATTAGATATTTATTAGCCGTTCTTGCCCTATGGTCTTAAGAATCATAAAATCGTTCAACAATTATAATTTCTCTTAACATAACTTTGGTAGTTCGTACATTATTTGGTTTTCTTTCTTATAATTATGATTACCTCCACTCCCGTCCCATCACATCCTCCCATAACTCCGATTGTTCTTTCGCTCTCGCGGTTGTTTCGAATAACCTGCAGTATTCGCAAAGTTCAGCCTTTACCGACCCACATAACATCTTTTTCCACTGTATTCGTGCGCCCTCTCCTCCACCCAAAATTTCTTCCACCGCCATCTTTAAATCCGCTTTTACCACCTTCTTGAATTCCCTGCATTCCAATATGTGCTCCAAGTTCTCTTTTTCCGCTGCACACAATCTGCATTTAACCTCTCCGTATCCCTTATTTCCTGCTCGCCCCACGTTGCCGCACCTCATTCTTGCCCATTGCTCTTTATCTTTAAGCTTTGTGTTCCGCTCGTCCCAATACTTCTCATAGCCCAATACACCTTTACAATCCCTGTACTCTGGACAGTACCTCGAAGCGTCAATTCGATTCCAGTCCTCTTGTACCGTTTGGTCTTCAATTGTTTTGCAGGCAATACGTCGTTTCTACAGAACCCGATTCTACACATCACCGACTCAACACCACCAACTCTACACAACGGCAATTCGACACATGCCTCGATTCAACACAACAGCAACTATACACATCACCAACTCGACACATCGCCAACTCGACACATGCCTCAATTCGACACAACCCCAATTCTACACAGCCCCGATTCTACACAGTCACAACTGTCACGAGCCAAATGCACAACGACAATACTCTACACAGCCCCGATTCTACACAGGCACAAATTTCACGAGCTAAATTCACAACGGCAATACTCTACACAGCCCCGATTCTACACAGGCACGACTGTCACGAGCTAAATTCACCAAAGTCCCGATTCAACACATCACCGATTCTACACCGTCACCAACTCACATCCAATCAGCGTATGTCGTTCAAGCATTCCAACTCATCGGCGCACTATGATTGGATGTGAGTTGGTGACGGTGTAGAATCGGTGATGTGTTGAATCGGGACTTTTGTGAATTCAGCACGTGACAGTTGTGCCTGTGTAGAATCGGGGCTGTGTCGAGTATTGCCGTTGTGAATTTAGCTCGTGACATTTGCGCCTGTGTAGAATCGGGACTGTGTAGAGTGTTGCCGTTGTGCATTTGGCTCGTGACAGTTGTGACTGTGTAGAATCGGGGCTGTGTACAATTGGGGTTGTGTCGAATTGAGGCATGTGTCGAGTTGGTGACGTGTCGAGTTGGTGATGTTTACAGTTGCTGTTGTGTTGAATCGAGGCATGTGTCGAATTGCCGTTGTGTAGAGTCGGTGGTGTTGAGTCGGTGATGTGTAGAATCGGATTCTGTAGAAACGACGTATTGCCGTTTTGCATCCTTGTATCATCCTTACTAGCAGTTCTCGTAGCTCCCTCTCTTCTCTCAGACCTCTCAATGTCTCACCATCCCCCACTCTTCTTAAAGCCATTTCCACTTCCTTCATCCACTTTGAACTATTCCTATCCTCCCAGTTTCTCAGCTCCTCTTTGAGGCAGATTTTTGGCCAGCGGTTGTCCTCCACCTTCAGAATTTGGATAAGATATTTCGAAGCTCTCCACCTGGCATCCACCTCTAGTTTCTGTCTGCCTGTTTCCATCCGCCAAATATACGCCGGTGGGCATTTACTCACTCCCAGCATCATCTTTACGTATCTCCCTGCCATTTTTTTCGATATTCTGCCTCTCTTTCCAACCCCAAATCTCTGCACCGTACATAAGAATCGTTCTCACCAACGTGTCCATTAGGTAAGCTCTTCTTTTTAGGCTCCCGATGTTTGCCCTATGGATAATTTTCAGAGTTGGGCAAAGTACCGAAAAGTACTTCAAGTATAAAGTACAAAGGACCGCAAGTACTTGAAGTATCAAGTACTTTTTTGTACTTCAAGTACTTTGCAAGTACTTTTTCCAAGTACTTTTCATAATTCGATTCGTAGCATTACTACAACCTCGATATCAGTAGATACGGTTTTTTTTAAACTCCCGACTGCCCGCCAGGGCAAAAAGACGGGAGTTCTGCGTTTCACGATGATCGAAAGATCTCACCTCGATACTTCAAAATGCATGTTTGTCAAAACGACAAAAAAATGTCTTGACGAATGTTGATAGAGAGCTTCTATGGCTGGGACATTCGATTTAAAGCCATGATTTTTTTGAGATCCGTTGTGTTTCCGCGGAGATAGATAAATTTGAAAAAAGTTGCAAAATTGCTTATTCGTAAATATCGCTTTGACCACTACATTCTTATACGTTACGCGGCCAGTATATAAGGCCAGTAGAGGCGCTGTCGCCCGGCCAAGTCAGTGATAAGTAAAAACACTCTAAAAATAATGAAAATAAAAAAAAATTAAAATTTTTTAAAAAAGCTCCCGTGTTCAAAAAGAGCGAAATGAAAAATAATTGTTCTCTCATTATAGTCGGGTGATTTCCATACGAAATGACGACTAAATCTGTAGACTATGATGAGAGAATAATAATTGTTTACATTCATAGGTACCTCTTGTAGATATATATAATATAAACACAACTCGCGTGGCCTCATGAAGCGACCAAAACCAAGCCGAAACCATACATATATATATCGTGACGATACTCCACAATAATCTACGTTGTGGGATTCTCGGAAAAACTATATCAATTAAACATTTTCGTTACTATTTTAATAATCGTAAAAATAATTATGCGTATCGAGTAGTACAACTCTGGAATTAAATTTAAAAAAAGTACTTGTACTTGGTACTTTGACGAACAGAAGCAAGTACTTGAAGTACAACAAAGTACTTGAGTACTTCAAGTCCTTACTTCAAGTACTAATCAAGTAGTCGGTACTTCAAGTAGTGCCCAACTCTGATAATTTTAAATAAAATTTCATATTTTGCTACCAAAAGTTGGAAGAGTATATTAATTCTTATTTAAATTTTTTTAATAATAAGCTACAAGATAATATCTATTCAGTAATTTAACCAGTAAAAGTGTATTAAATAAAATTATGGAGATTCCCAAGATTAAGTCTTAAAAAAATTGTGTATTCTGAAAAAAAAATAAACTAGTAATTGAACTGTATAATAATGTAGAGTAAGGAGAAAAAAAAAAGATAACCAAGGAAAACTAGTGTCTACAATGTAGAAAAAAAAGAAAAAGCAAAGGAGAAGGTGAACGATATCGGAACAAGAGCCATTCTCGTGTGTCTCGCGAAGACTAGCAGTTACACGTCCACATTTATTTCTAAATGTTACACGCTTCACACGTATGTCTCTCGCGAGGAAAACGTGCCAACGGAAAAGCTCGCTGCTGCACCGCACGAAGTAACGGCGGTGGGATGCAATTTCCGTGTAGGGAGACAGAGTAGAGCAATTCGAATGCAGAAGTCGCTCTCACCCCGCTCGTATATCGATTTCACTAGGTAGACATAGCTATCCACTCTTTTCTTCCGCCCTCGTACACGCTTCTCGCGCCCACGAACCGAGGAACGAGCTTTTACTCCCGGGGCTTTTCTATACAGCTTTGAAAGTAAGCCGAGAACGCCGTTTTCTCAGAATAAGATGACGAAACCTCTCTGTACTGGACGATCGAGCTTATGGGTATCAAACTTCTTATCCAATTTACTCCGAGATATCTGCAATCTAATTATTTATTATTATTCTCATTTTTATTTCATACATTAATAGAGTGGAATCATCAGACGAATTATTTATATTAAATGTACATTTTTTATTGAAAAAATTATGGAAGGTTTTGGAAAAATTTACTAAGTTTTTTTCCGGAAATAATTTATATTAAATATAAATTGTTAATTGGACAAATTATGGAAATTTTTAGAAAAATTTACGAAGTTTTTTTTTCAGAAATAATTTACATTAAATGTAAATTGTTAATTAGAGAAATTATAGAAATTCTTAGAAAAATTTACCAAGTTTTTTTTTTAGAAATAATTTACATTAAATATAATTAGTTAATTGGACAAATTATGTAAATTCTTAGAAAAATGTACTAATTATCTTTTCCAGCAATTATTTACATTAAATTTAAATTGTTAATTCGACGAATTATGGAAATTTTTAGAAAAACTTACTAAGTTTTTTTCCAGAAATAATTTGGATTAAACATAAATTGTTAATCGGACAAATTACGGCAATTTTTAGAAAAATTTACCAAGTTTTTTTTTCAGAAATTATTTACATTAAATATAAATTGTTAATTGGACAAATTATGGAAATTCTTAGAAAAATGTACTAATTTTCTTTTCCAGGAATAATTTATATTAAACATAAATTGTTAATTGGACAAATTATGGAAATTCTTAGAAAAACTTACTAATTTTCTTTTCCAGCAATAATTTACATTAAATATAAATTGTTAATTGGACGGATTATGGAAATTTTTAGAAAAATTTACCAAGTTTTTTTCCAGAAATAATTTATATTAAATATAAATTGTTAATTGGACAAATTATAGACATTTTTAGAACAATTTACCAAGTTTTTTTCCAGAAATAATTTATATTAAACATAAATTGTTAATTGGACAAATTATGAAAATTAAAAAAAAATCTACCAAGTTCTTTTGCAGAAATTATCAGAGAAATATTTTGTTAAGAAAATTCGTGAAAAAAATGATATATCATTATGTTAGTAGGAAATAATTATATTTTTTTTAAAGATCCGACAAATAATTTATATTAAATATAAATGTATAATTAGACAAACTATGAAAATTGTCAGAAAAATTTATCAGCTTTTTTCACATTGTTAGAGAAATATTTTTGCTAGGAAAATTCGTGAATGAAATTATGAGTGATGCTAATTTATAATTATCACATTCCTTCTTACGCTTAGTGCTTTTGTTATATTGTCTGACGATTCCAACGAATTAGACAGAGATGAATATAAAAGCAAGGTATTGAAAGCAACATTGGACGACGCTGGCCGGAAGAAACGTATTCTACACGTACCCGGATACTCCTCTCTACCTGTGCTAGCTCTTTCTTCACCTCTTTCGCTTCCGTTCGCATTTGGGTATCGCATACGTACACCACATCAACGTTCTAAGAATATAAACGATTTTATAAATACATACCGCCAAATAAACTATAGATCATAATACAACGACTGAATATAACGAATAAGCTACGGAAATCCTAAAAAATTTTATTCATAACTTGCACAACGATATATATTCGGTATTTCATTATTAATATTTCACTCGCTTCTACTGGCTCAAAATCGGTCAAAATAATGTAAATTCTCTACAATTTGAAGAAATAAGATTGAATTGCAAAATAAATAAAAAATATGATATCATTCAGAATTAAAAAAAATGAGAAACGAAAAATTGTCTTCTACAAATATTTTATTCATCATTTTTTATGAATGAATTCATAAAAATAGATAAATAAATAAAAAAATAATAAAAAAAAGTAAATAAATATTTTATTCATCATTTTTTTATGAATAAATTCATAAAAATAGATAAATAAATAAATAAATATTAAAAAAAAAAAAATAAATATTTTATTCATAGTTTTTTATGAATAAATTATAATGTATAATTATTAATAATCTTCGAGATAATTTCAGTGTATAAACTTTTCGTACTTAAAAAAAAATGTGATATTAATGCATCGCTACATTCTGTGCATATGAATGCATTTTTGCATCGTGAAAAAAAGTTGTTGAAAGAGACGAAATGGTTGGAGAGCGTAAAGATATCATGGATTTGGAGACGGATCATCCGAGTGCCAGACTGATACTCGTTTCGACGCTACTTTTGCCAAGATATTGGAGGATGCGAGCTCTTCAAGTTCCTCTACAGGCAGCTTACGATATCTTTTGGGAATTCATTCGACACTCCAAGCAGACGAACGCACGTGATATGCCAGATATCATCCAGGATTTTATGTGTCGTCGAACCAACATTTCGTTTTATAGACAGTAATAACTAAAAGGATATTTCTTAACGAAAACTTTTTATCCAAAAATTTTTTTATGCCACTTGATGACATTTCGTTACTTTCAATTTTTGTCATTTTCTCGTTAAATTTTTCGATATCTTAAATCGAAATAAAAATTGAAAAAATTTAGAAAAAAAAAGTGATTTGTATATAAAATCACAATTATGACTTATATTTAATAACAATAAATATTTCACTCACTTTTTGTTGATTTCAAAAATATTTTCATCATAAGAAAAAATAAAAAAAATTCCGAATGATAAAATATTTTTTTGACTTTGAAATTAAATATTTTATCTTCGGATTCTTGAATTCTTCACAATTTAAAAAAATTCTGCCCTATAAAAATGTTGTTTGAAAATATATGTGCAAAATATGAATATGAAAAAAAATTTTATGCCACTTGATGACATTTCGTTACTTTCAATTTTTGTCATTTTCTCGTTAAATTTTTCAATATCTTAAATCGAAATAAAAATGACAAAAATTTAGAAAAAAAAAGTGATTTGTATATAAAATCACAATTATGACTTATATTTAATAACAATAAAGATTTCATTCACTTTTTGTTAATTCCAAAAATATTTTCACCATAAGAAAAAATAACAAAAATTCCGAATGATATAATATTTTTTTGACTTTGAAATTAAATATTTTTTCTTCGGATTGTAAAAAATTGTCTTCACTCGAAATCTTCACAATTTTTTTAAATTCCGACCTATAAAAATTTTGTTTGAAAATATATGTGCAAAATATGAATATGAAAAAAATTTTTATGCCACTTGATGACATTTCGTTATTTTCAATTTTTGTCATTTTCTCGTTAAATTTTTCGATATCTTAAATCAAAATAAAAATGGAAAAAATTTAGAAAAAATAGTGATTTGCATATAAAATCACAATTATGACTTATATTTAATAACAATAAAGATTTCATTCACTTTTTGTTGATTACAAAAATATTTTCATCATAAGAAAAAATAAAAAAAATTCCGAATGATATAATATTTTTTTGACTTTGAAATTAAATATTTTTTCTTCGGATTGTCAAAAATTGTCTTCACTCGAATTCTTCACAATTTTAAAAAATTCTGCCCTATAAAAATGTTGTTTGAAAATATATGTGCAAAATATGAATATGAAAAATTTTTTTATGCCACTTGATGACATTTCGTTTCTTTCAATTTTTGTCATTTTCTCGTTAAATTTTTCGATATCTTAAATCGAAATAAAAATGGCAAAAATTTAGAAAAAAAAATGTGATTTGTATATAAAATCACAATTATGACTTATATTTAATAACAATAAAGATTTCATTCACTTTTTGTTGATTTCAAAAATATTTTCACCATAAGAAAAAATAACGAAAATTCCAAATGATATAATATTTTTTTTTGACTTTGAAATTAATTATTTTATCTTCGGATTGTCAAAAATTGTCTTTACTTGAATTCTTCACAATTTAAACAAATTCTGCCCTATAAAAATGTTGTTTGAAAATATATATGCAAAATATGAATATGAAAAAATTTTTTATGCCACTTGATGACATTTCGTTTCTTTCAATTTTTGTCATTTTCTCGTTAAATTTTTCGATATCTTAAATCAAAATAAAAATGGAAAAAATTTAGAAAAAAAAAGTGATTTGTATATAAAATCACAATTATGACTTATATTTAATTAATAACAATAAAGATTTCATTCACTTTTTGTTGATTTCAAAAATATTTTCACCATAAGAAAAAATAACAAAAATTCCGAATGATATAATTTTTTTTTTTGACTTTGAAGTTAAATATCTTTTCTTCGGATTGTCAAAAATTGTCATCACTCGAATTCTTCACAATTTTTTTGAATTCTGTCCTATAAAAATGTTGTTTGAAAATATATGTGCAAAATATGAATTGCTGAAAAATTAAATTTTTTATGGCACATATTATTTCTTAAAAAAAAAGAGAGAGAAAAAAAAAACAATAATGTTTCTTTTTTTACTAGATATTTTAGAGTGCATATTGAAAAATGTAGATAGTACTTCGTCCCCAATCCCAGTGGAAAAAGGTTTTCACGTGGAAATGCTTTTCCACATAGAAAAGTAAGGTCGGTGGCTGCTGCACGCCGATTCTTTTTACGTATCGTTGCATTTTTATTCGTGAAGCTATCGTATCCGCGTATCTTGAACCGCGACTGCATTTCCTCCCCTCCTTTTCCCTTTAGCTCTTCTTCTTTCTATATCGACAAAATATTCTACGTGCAAGTGCAATACATAAAGCGAGCCTTGCATTTTCCATCCTTTCGTTCGATTGCAAAGAGAAAATTCTATATTTTTCTCTCCATCTTTATTTTTTTAAGTCATTTTTTTTATCAAAGACTTTTTTTGGCAGTATCGTTTGATAGCCACTAACGAACGAAAAACCATTGAAATTGAGGTTTCTAGTGCCTTTACAACCATCCGAGCGAATAAAGTGCAGCGGCGCGATTTTCCCATTTTTTTTCTCCCATTTCTGTCCGTTAGTTATGCTGAAAAAAAGTAAGAGCGGTTATCGCATATTTGTGGAAATTTTTTTTTTCTTATGACTTTTTTTTACTACTTATGTAATATTATTTTAAATTCGCATAAAAAAAACTAATAATTTCATGTAGAATATAATATAATAATAACAATGTAGAAAATTTCTATATTGTGTATAAAAAAGTATATTAAAAAAAATTTCGAAAGCAGATTTTCGAATTAATAATATATTATATTATATAATTATAATAAATTGGTGTTACAATATTTTCGAAAAAACTGAATAAAAAATCTAGGAATATATACTAAAAAAAAATTTGCTAGAAAATTTCTATATTATTTATATATATTTAAAAAAGTGCATAAAAAAAATTTCAAAAGCAGAGAATCTTAGATTTAATAGTACAGTCCAAAAAATTATGGGTGTATTCAGATTTTTTTGAATACAGACAATAATTTTCGAAAAACCTGAATAAAAAAAAATCTAAGAATATATCTTTAAAAAAAAATTCTATATTATATATTAAAAAAAGTGCATAAAAAAATTTCGAAAACAGAGATTTCAGAATAGTAGAGTCCAAAAAATATTGTGTTGTATTCAGATTTTTCTGAATACCCACAATAATTTTTGAAAAATCTGAATAAAAAAAATCTAAGAATATATCATTTAAAAAAATGTCTACATTATATATTTAAAAAAGTGTATAAAAAATCTAGTAGAGTCCAAAAAATATTGTGTTGTATTCAGATTTTTCTGAATACCCACAATAATTTTCGAAAAACCTGAATAAAAAAAAATTTAAGAATATATCATTTAAAAAAATGTCTATATTATATATTTTAAAAAATGCATAAAAAAATTTCGAAAACAGAGAATCTTAGAATTAATAGCACAGTCCAAAAAATATTGGGGTTATTCAGATTCTTCTGAATACACACAATAATTTTCGAAAAACCTGAATAAAAAAAATCTAAGAATATATCATTAAAAAAATGTCGATATTATATATTTAAAAAAGTGCATAAAAAATTTCGAAAGCAGAGATTTTAGAATAGTAGAGTCTAAAAAATATTGTGTGTATTCAGATTTTTCTGAATACTCAAAATAATTTTCGAAAGCCTGAATTTAAAGAAAATCTAAGAATATATCATTTAAAAAAATGTCTATATTATATATTAAAAAAAGTGCATAAAAAATTTCGAAAGCAGATATTTTAGAATAGTAGAGTCCAAAAAATATTGTGTTGTATTCAGATTTTTCTGAATACCCACAATAATTTTCGAAAAACCTGAATAAAAAAATCTAAGAATATATCATTTAAAAAAATGTCTATATTATATATTTAAAAAAGTGCAGAAAAAAATTTCGAAAGCAGAGATTTTAGAATAGTAGAGTCCAAAAAATATTGTGTTGTATTCAGATTTTTCTGAATACCCACAATAATTTTCGAAAAACCTGAATTTAAAAAAAAATCTGAGAATATATCATTTAAAAAAATTTCTATATTATATATTTAAAAAAGTGCATAAAAAAATTTCGAAAGCAGATATTTTAGAATAGTAGAGTCCAAAAAATATTGTGTGTATTCAGATTTTTCTGAATACCCACAATAATTTTCGAAAAACCTGAATAAAAAAAATCTAAGAATATATCATTTAAAAAAATGTCTATATTATATATTTAAAAAAGTGCAGAAAAAAATTTCGAAAGCAGAGATTTTAGAATAGTAGAGTCCAAAAAATATTATGTTGTATTCAGATTTTTCTGAATACCCACGATAATTTTCGAAAAACCTGAATTTAAAAAAAAATCTGAGAATATATCATTTAAAAAAATGTCTACATTATATATTTAAAAAAGTGCATAAAAAACATTCGAAAGCAGAGATTTTAGAATAGTAGAGTCCAAAAAATATTGTGTTGCATTCAGATTTTTCTGAATACCCACAATAATTTTCGAAAAACCTGAATTGAAAAAAAATCTAAGAATATATCATTAAAAAAAATATCTATATTATATATTTAAAAAAGTGCATAAAAAATTTCGAAAGCAGAGATTTTAGAATAGTAGAGTCCAAAAAATATTGTGTTGTATTCAGATTTTTCTGAATACCCACGATAATTTTCAAAAAACCTGAATTTAAAAAAAAATCTGAGAATATATCATTTAAAAAAATGTCTACATTATATATTTTAAAAAATGCATAAAAAAATTTCGAAAGCATATATTTTAGAATAGTAGAGTCCAAAAAATATTGTGTTGTATTCTGATTTTTCTGAATACCCACAATAATTTTCGAAAAACCTGAATAAAAAAAATCTAAGAATATATCATTAAAAAAAATGTCTATATTATATATTAAAAAAGTGCATAAAAAAATTTCGAAAGCAGATATTTTAGAATAGTAGAGTCCAAAAAATATTGTGTTGTATTCAGATTTTTCTGAATACCCACAATAATTTTCGAAAAGCCTGAATTAAAAAAACATCTGCGAATATATTATTAAAAAAAAAAATTCCATAAAATTTTCCAGGGTTTTTGCTGACAAGTATCCGAGCGAATAAAGTGCAGCGACGCGATTTAGTGATTTTTTATTTTTCCCTCCGTCAGTGATGCTAGAAATAGTAAAAAAAAAAAAAAAAAAAAACCTGAAACAATCTCGATTCACTCGTTATCGCTGTCATTTTTCAGTAGCCCCGAGCAACGCTTTTAAAACAAAATAAAAATAACACAAATCACGTCGAGCTGTCGTTTTTGTCGTCAGTTTTTTATCGTCGATTCACGCGTTTACATCATCGTTCGTTCGTCCCACCTCATTTAATTTTTTTTTTTTTTTTTTTTTTTCATCGGCAAAATGGTACTTTTTTTTTCTTCATCTTTTTATTATTTGCGGTAATTTAAAATCGATATACTTACGACCTGTTTATTGATCCACAGCGTGAAGTACTATCGATTCACATCGGTCAAGGAGGCGTACAAATGGGCAACGCCTGTTGGGAACTCTATTGCTTAGAACATGGAATACAACCGGACGGAATGTTGCCACCTCAATCCTGCAATAACGACGAAGGCTTTCAGACTTTCTTCAGCGAAACTGGGGGCGGTAAATACGTGCCCCGAGCAGTTTTCATGGATCTTGAACCAACGGTTATCGGTTGGTGTTAAATATTATTATTATTACTACTATTATAATATTGTGGAATCGAGATAGTCCTCTTAAATTTACCGACGTTATCGAGAATACGAGGAGCGGTTCAGGTGCGATATTATTCAATTTATGGATATTATTATGCATTTATAAAGAATTTTTTTAAAAATATTTTGTTTGGAAGATTAAACTACATTTTTTATTGTTATTAGAAATTTTTTTTTAGTTTTTATTCGTTTTTTGGTTCGATTTTAAGACATTGAAAAATTCTACAGAGAGAATTTTAGAATTTCGGGTGAAAATTTAAAAAAAATGGAAATAAGGAAATAATTAAACTAATAATTATGATTTTGTAATAAATTCGTAAAATTTAAAAAATGTTTTCATTTATATGAAGATAACGTGAATGATTTTTTGATTGTTATTAAATTAAAGATAATTAATAATTGTTATTCTATGGACAGATTGGAATTTTTGATAATTTTCTTTTTTCATGTTTATTTTGATTTAAGAAATCTAGTAGTATTTCAGAATTTAATGTGAGAAAATTAAAAATTTGCAATAACATGAGAAGTAAATCTTTCGCAGAGATTTTTTGATATTAAAAAAAAAAGTTACAACATCCAAAGTTTTATTCAACTAGAATTTCAGAATTCAGCTTAAAATTAAAAAATCGAAAGTACCGAAAAAAATATTCATCAATTCCGAGATCTTTTTTCCGATTTTTTCAAATTTTTTTAGCCTGTCGATCGATATATATTTTTTTAAATTAATACAATCTCTAATTTTTCTTCCATATTAATTTCAATTACAAAATCCAAAATTTTATTCAACTAGAATTTCAGAATTTAGTTTCAAATAATTTAAAGAAAAAATCGAACGTGCCGCAATAATATATTAATCTATAAATTCCTTGTTCATTATTTTAATCAAACGATTTTTATAAGTTTGCCTGTCGAACGATATAATTTTTTTGAAATTATTACAATCTCTAATTTTTCTTTCATATTAATTTCTATTACAAAATCCAAAATTTTATTCAACTCTAATGTCCAAATTTAGCTTGAAATAATTTAAAGAAAAAATCAAACATGCCCCAATAATATGAATCTATCAATTCCTTGTTCATTATTTTCATCAAAAGATTTTTTCCGTTTTTTATAAGTTTGCCTGCCGATCGATATAATTTTTTTTTAAATTATTACAATCTCTAATTTTTCTTCCATATTAATTTCTATAACAAAATCCAAAATTTTATTCAACTAGAATTTCCGAATTTAGCTCTCTATAATTTAAAGAAAAAATCGTACGTGCCGCAATAATATATTAATCTATAAATTCCTTGTTCATTATTTTAATCAAAAGATTTTTTCCGTTTTTAATAAGTTTGCGTGTCGATCGATATAATTTTTTTGAAATTATTACAATCTCTAATTTTTCTTTCATATTAATTTCAATTACAAAATCCAAAATTTTATTCAACTAGAATTTCCGAATTTAGCTCTCAATAATTTAAAGAAAAAATCGTACGTGCCGCAATAATATATTAATCTATAAATTCCTTGCTCATTATTTTAATCAAAAGATTTTTTCCGTTTTTTATAAATTTGCCTGTCGATCGATATAATTTTTTTGAAATTATGACAATCTCTAATTTTTCTTCCATATTAATTTCTATAACAAAATCCAAAATTTTATTCAACTAGAATTTTCGAATTTAGCTCTCAATAATTTAAAGAAAAAATCGTACGTGTCGCAATAATATCAATCTATAAATTCCTTGTTCATTATTTTAATCAAAAGATTTTTCCCGATTTTTTATAAGTTTGCCAATCGATATTTTATTTTTATTATTACATTATCTAATTTTTCCTCCATATTAATTTCCATAACAAAATCCAAAATTCAATCCAACTGAAATTCCAAAATTTATCTTAAAATAAAAATAAAAGATCGAAAATATCGAAATAATATTCATCTATAAATTCCCGCGTCTTTATTTCCAACACCAAAAAAAATCAGAATAAAAAAAGATCATTTTTTATTATTAAATTTTCGTTACAATAAATATCTATATTTGCCAATAAATAAAAATGAGAAAAAATGAAAAACAGATGAGGTGAGAACGGGAACGTATCATCAGCTGTTTCATCCCGAGCAGCTGATATCAGGAAAAGAGGACGCGGCAAACAATTACGCCCGGGGTCATTACACTCTTGGAAAGGATATCCTGGAGCTAGTGCTGGACCGTATCAGAAAGATAGCAGATATGTGCGCGGGTTTGCAAGGTTTTTTGATATTCCACGCGTTCGGTGGTGGAACAGGCTCGGGATTTACGTCACTGTTGATGGAGCGGCTGTCGGTCGATTATGGAAAAAAGGCAAAGCTCGAGTTTGCGATTTATCCATCGCCCCAGATATCAACAGCGGTCGTTGAGCCTTACAACGCGATATTGACGACCCACACGACGCTCGAGCACTCGGATTGTGCTTTTCTCGTGGATAACGAGGCTATATACGACATATGTCGTCGTAGTTTGGACATCGAGCGTCCAACATACACGAATCTGAATCGTTTGATAGGTCAAATAGTTTCCTCGATCACAGCATCACTTCGATTCGACGGAGCGTTAAACGTCGACCTCACCGAATTTCAAACAAATCTCGTGCCTTATCCACGAATACACTTTCCGCTTGCGACTTACGCACCAATCGTATCAATCGAAAGAGCATTTCACGAGCAGCTTACAGTGATGGAACTAACCTCGGCGTGTTTCGAGCCGTCCAATCAAATGGTGAAATGCGATCCGAGGAAAGGAAAATATATGGCATGTTGTTTGCTCTACCGAGGCGACGTTGTGCCAAAAGATGTTAATGCCTCGATCGCCATTATCAAGACAAAGAGAGCTATACAGTTTGTCGACTGGTGTCCGACGGGATTCAAGGTCGGGTTTTATTATTTTTTTAAGCCTCCAGGAAGTTTCAGAGCCGGATTTGCCCTTGGGAAATAAAAACATAATTGCTGGTTTTTTTTTGTAATATTTAGAGAGAATATTTAATAGAGAGGTTGAATAAATAGATGGCTTCTCTCTTCAGTTAATTTCATTTCTCCATCCTCAATAATTTTTTGATCCTTAACAATGTTTCTATCCTCAACAATTTTTCCATCATCAATTTTACCATCAACAATTGTACCATGAACAATTGTTCCATCAACAATTTTTTCATCAACAATTTTTCCATCAACAATTTTTTCATCAATAATTTTTCTATCAACAATTTTACCATCAATAATTTTACCACCAACTATTTTACCATCAACTATTTTACCATCAACAATGTTTCCATCAACAATTTTTCCATCAACCATTTTTCCATCAACAATTTTTCCATCAACAATTTTTCCGTCAACAATTTTTCCGTCAACAATTTTACCATCAATAATTTTTCCATCAACAATTTCACCATCAACAATTTTTCCATCAACAATTGTTCCATCAACAATTTCACCATCAACAATTTTTCCATCAACAATTTTTTCATCAATAATTTTTCTATCAACAATTTTACCATCAATAATTTTACCACCAACTATTTTACCATCAACAATTTTACCATCAACAATGTTTCCATCAACAATTGTTCCATCAACCATTTTTCCATCAACAATTTTTCCGTCAACAATTTTACCATCAATAATTTTTCCATCAACAATTTCACCATCAACAATTGTTCCATCAACAATTGTTCCATCAACAATTTCACCATCAACAATTTTTCCATCAACAATTTTTCCGTCAACAATTTTACCATCAACAATTTTTCCATCAACAATTTCACCATCAACAATTTCACCATCAACAATTTTTCCATCAACAATTTTTCCATCAACAATTTTACCATCAACAACAACTTTTTCGCTGTCATCAATTTTTTCATCCTCAACAATTTTGCTACCCTCATCAACTTTGTTGCCCTCAACAATTTTGCCGCCCTAGGCTCTAGCCCACTCGACCTACTGGTAAATCCGCCTCTGAGATTTTTTCTAAGATGCCTTGCTAGATAAAGTCACACATTTGTAAACTAATTTCGAAAAAAGGTAGTAAAAATTACACAATGCCTCGTAATTAATATATTATTCAAACATTTTTTTTTTCAACTTCCGAATAGGTGGGAATAAATTATCAACCACCAACGGTCGTGCCGGGCGGTGATCTTGCAAAGGTGCAGCGAGCTATGGCGATGCTCGCGAATACAACAGCGATAGCAATGGCTTGGGAGAATCTCAACAGAAAATTCGATCTCATGTACAGCAAACGAGCGTTCGTTCACTGGTAAGAGAAACTTTTCTACAATCAATATTATTTTCACGGCAAAACTTCTTTCCTTTTTCTTCTTCTTCTTCATCTTCTTCTAGTTTTGGTTGGAAAATAAATATTTCTCCTCCTTTGGAATATTGTGTAATTTAATATTGATTGACTCGACGATCGGTCTATATTATGTGCCACAGGTACGTCGCTGAGAATATGGAGGAGAGCGAATTTAACGAAGCCCGCGAGGACTTGGCTGCACTGGAGAAGGACTACGAAGAAGTTGGTATGGACTCAACCGAGGGTGAGGAAGGCGAAGAAATGTAGAAGCTCGCCCTTAATTACTTTCCAAAACTCTTTCCGGTGGGATGGACGAACGACCAACGCCTGTTATTTTTTTATATATATATATTTTTTTTTCGCGCTTGAATAAAATCGAAGAAAATACTGGCGATGGAAATGAAGACGATGGTTCGACGAATATTTGTTTATATTTTGATATGTCATATACTTTTTTTAAAAATGTTACACTTTTTTATATTCTATACATATGTTTATATATATTTATACATACTTGTAATTTGTTGTACACGTGGCGTTATTTTATGTAATAAATATACCTACAAAATGCAAATAATCACTTCTTCAATTTCAAAGAATTTGAATCATAACGAAATATCATAAATGGAAGAAAATAAGCTGAGAAAAAAAAATGGGCCACTGCATTACCGATCGAAAAATTTCAATGCTGCATTACCGAGCGAGAAATTTAACTATAATTTACATTTGCATTTGCGAAATGTAAATTATAATTTCTTCAATTTAAAATAATTCGAATCGCAACGAAATATACTATAAAATAATCTGAAAAAAAAATTGGGCATCTGCATTACCGACCGAGAAATTTTAATGCTGTACTACCGAGTGAGAAATTTAACCACCTTTGCATTGGCCAATGTTGTTAAATGTTAGGTAAAAAATATAAATAACAATGTCTTCAATTTGAAAGAATTCGAATCATATCAAAATATACTATAAAATAATCTGCAAAAAAATTGGGCATCTGCATTACCGACTGAGAATATGGATTCACTATTGGGCATCTGCATTATCGATCGAGAAATGTAACCATATTTGCAATTTGCAAATGTTAGGTGCAAAATGTAAAGAATAATGTCTTCAATCTTAAATCATTTGAATCATATCGAAATACTCTATAAAATAATCTGTACAAAAAAAATTGGGAATCTGCATTACCGACCGAGAATCTGAATTCGCTTCGTAATGATCGCCGGTACCGCAAAATTGGTCACCGAAATGGCGCTTTAACGGCAATGTCCGAGGTCCCGGAATTGCATTTGCAAATATTGTTAAATTTAACTGGCATGAAGTACACGAGAATTTAAGTGACCAAAGTATAGTCATTTATCGCAGTAAGTAAACAAATTTGTCTCTCTCTTAAATCTTCGTGGAAAAACCGCAAGCTTCAAAAATATTTACCAAAATGTTAGGTTATTCTTTCTGCATATTTTTTTTTTAATACCGAATTAGCTTTTACTGAAGTAAAAGAAGCTTATTTGCTTCTCTTCGCAGATCATGTGGAAGTGTCAGTTTTATGATGCCGAAGAGGAAGAAACTGTGCGAAGTCTCGCAGTACTAACTCAAGCGACTCAGGATGACGAAGAGTATGAAACTTCTACGTCGTCCGAGCAGGTCTCGCACACTCGAAGTGGAAAAAAGTGGAAACGCAGGGCAAAATCCTGCTTTTGTAGCTTCACGATCATTCACGTATTTCTCTTCCGCAGGCTCAAGTCGAAAGCAACGTTCTCAGGCTCTACAAAGCGAAGAAGGAGCCGATATTGGCTAAAAGCAAACACGCTGCATTTTTGAAAAAATCGCTCACTCACATTTCCGAGTCTTTCGAGGTAAAAAATTCCTGCTACGCTTAAATCGTTGTAAGTTTTTTTATTTATTTATAAACGGGTCTAAACCCAATTGCGAGATGACTAAGAAAATACCTAGTGTCTATATTTTATTTATGGACAAGAATGGTGGTAGTAGTAGCAACTTAACATATTGAATCACACTCACTTTAGCCGCAGATACAAAAAAAAATACAGTATTAATTAGAACAGTAAATAGACAATCTAAAGAAAATTTAAAAAAACGCAAGTGAATCAATGAAGCAAACTGCGCTATTCACAAACATGGATAAAAAGTCACTCAGAAAATGTACTGAAAGAGCTTAAGCTATTCTTATAAAATCAAAAGACATAAGCTCTTTTTAGAGAAATCTTTTTACTGTAAATAGCGAAAATCTTTGAAAATCGTTAACCTTTTATATTTTTTATTATTAGTTATATATTGCGATATATGTTTATTCCAGTTGCTATAAAAATCCTCTATCGTACATGAACATATTCTGTGAAACTAATCATATTTTTATATTTTTATATTTTATATTTTATACTTTATACCACAGCGTGCGAGAAGTGCCTACTTCACGCACGCTTCGCTTCGCTTGCGTGCGTGAAATAAGTACTTCTCGCACTAGTGGCATAATAGTACATTACGATACTAGTGCGAAAAAACTTTTTCTGGCGAGTGTGAGTTTGCAACACGAGCCGAAGGCGAGTTTTGCAATCACACGAGTTAAGAAAACGTTTTTCGCACGAGTATCGTACAAAATTTTATTTTACGAGGTGTGTAAACGGGGTTTGATGCACGCGAAGCGTGCGTAAAACCGCGTTTTACGCACGGAGTGATATAAAATTGTATACGATACTGGTGCGAGAAACTTTTTCTGATCTCGTGTGATTACAACACTCGCCTTCGGCTCGTGCTGCAAACTCACACTCGTCGCGAAAAAGTTTCATCGCACTCGTATCGTAATGTACTATTACTTTATATTTTTATATTATTATTATTTTTTATCATTTGTTTGAGCGACGAGCTCCTTGCACCCGCATGTTGTACATTTACCCACGGGCAGTATGTTGCCTTTTGTAAAAATGCATAGTGCAAATGATGGTCTTATTGTTTAAATAATAAATATCAATATCAATCTTAATTATTTATCTCGGCAAGATGCGACCGATCGCGGCCTTGTAACGAGCAAGCGAGAGTGCATAGATATTTGCACTGTTATTATTATTACACGAGTTATTGCACGAGTTATTAATTTTGGTACACGATTTGATATGTTTGCAGTGCCTCGACTCGAGTCGACCATGGTTGTGCTATTGGAGCTTACACAGTCTGCAAATTTTGGGCGTAAGACTCGACGACGGAGAGTACGATAAAATTATCGATTTCCTATCGAGATGCCAATGTCCTCAAGGAGGATACGGCGGTGGACCTGGTCAACATCCTCATCTAGCTTCGACTTATGCAGCTGTATCGGCTTTGTGTATTATCGGAACAGCAGAAGCTTATAGATCCATAGATCGGTAAGAAAACTTTTAATTATAAAAAATAGAAAATGTAGGATAATAGAAAAATACCGGGTTACATTTAATAATAATAAATATCAATATTTATTTATTTATTTATTTATTTATTTGTATCACCCTTTTTGCAAATAAGGTGATACAAAAAATATTAAAGATATAACAATAAAATATTAACAATAACATTTTTTAAAAAGATTTTTGCTTTTATTATTATTATTATTATTATTATTATTGTTTATTGTCACTAGGGCAAAAACCCTGTAAGTACAAAATAGACACAGAAGTAATAAGTAATGAATCAACATGTGTCGGTTTATATACGGTGTGTAGATTTTAAGTGTGATGTAAGGGCTGCAAAAATGCGACATCCTAAACAATATGAAATAAACAAGATGGGTTTTAGCGTGCCGAGTATTATCAAATTTTGAAATAAGAGTTATATTGTAATTGCTAATTTAAACAAAATAAAATTTCCCGTTTGAGCCGAACAAATCGTGCAAAGTTTGCAAAAAGTAAATTTTTACAACTCACACAAAACTTCAATAAAAAAAAGAAAACGTTCGTTTTTATCGGATTTGAATGTATTGAAAAAAATGCTGAAAAGCTCTCGATAATCTCGTCCCTTTCATCCACCAGATAATTTGAGCGGCATAAATTGAAGATCGAAAGATACGAATTCTTATCTCTCATAGATTAGGCATTTTTCTTTACTTCGGGCACTGTAACTTATGAAAATTTTTTCTACTACCCAAATATTTTCTTCTGAGTCCACCAATTTTTTTAAAACGTTTTTTTACAATCAGCTCTCAAAATAAAAGCGTCTGAATGATAGAAAAAAAATTCTAAGTAAAAAAGTGACTTAATCTATTTTTTATAGCTTTAACATTTTTTCTACCACCCAAATATTTTCTGCTGAGTCCACCAATTTTTTTAAAACGTTTTTTTACAATCATCTTTCAAAATAAAAGCGTCTGAATGATAGAAAAAAAATTCTAAGTAAAAAAGTGGCTTAATCTGTTTTGTTTAGCTTTAACATTATTGAAGATTGCATTGAATTTTAGGCAAGGACTTCACCGTTTTTTTTCGGCGTTACGTGCCGAAGACGGAGGTTTTAGTATGCACTTGGATGGCGAGGTTGACATAAGAGGCTGTTACTGCGCCATCGCCGTTGCCAAATTGACAAACGTTTACAGTCCCGAATTATTCGCTAATACTGAAAAATGGATAGCGCAATGTCAAACATGGGAAGGAGGTTTTGGTGGTTGTCCGGGGATGGAAGCTCACGGTGGTTATACTTATTGCGGTTTGGCTTCACTCGTATTATTGGGAAAAACAAATCTTTGTCATATTCCTTCTCTCTTGGTAAGCGAAAAAATCATCACGTCTAATGTTATTAATTTCCCTACATATAAACACAAATCAACATTAAATAATTTAATTAATTTTTAAGGTAATTTTAACTTAAATCAATATGAAAAAATTTAATTAATTTTTAAGGTATTTTTAACTTAAATCGTCATTAAATAATTTAATTAATTTTTAAGATAATTTTAACTTAAATCAACATTTAAAAATTTAATTAATTTTTAAGTTAATTTTAACTTAAATCAACATTAAAAAATTTAATTAATTTTTAAGTTAATTTTAACTTAAATCAACATAAAAAAATTTAATTAATTGCTTCCTCACAGAAAAAGCTTTGTTTTCATGACAAAAAAAAAGGTCGAGATTTTTATGTCAGGACACTTAGAATTGTCCAAAACGTCCAGAAAAGTGATCTAGAAAAAATGTCCGTATGTGTGAAAAAATGTGTGTGTATGTATGTATACAACTCCGAAAATTCGATAACTCAAGAACGGTTTTGTATATCGCGCTCAAATTTGGCACACAAGTGTAGCAGCAAACCATCTTCAACTGTAGCAATTTTCGACAAAATCTGTGTGAAAATTTCGATTTTATGCCGTTTTTAATTTTTTTTAAAAAGGAGATGGTCGCTCTAACTTTCGTAAAATTTAGTCTATTTTGCTGAATAGTTGTTTATAAGAGCAGGTGCACTCAATGTTGTTTGGTAATGAATTTGGCTGGAATCGGTACAGTGGTTCAGATTTTATGGAATTTTGAATTTTTCAAAAAATTGACTTTATCGCTCTATCGTAACTTTTGCAAAATTTGAGATAGCTAACTCAAATTTTGTATATAAATGAAACAATATTCAGCCATTATATATGTATAATTTAGTGACAAACGGTATGAAATTTGTAATTTCATGGAATGTTGAATTATTTTAAAAAATATACGTTATCACATTTACTTTCGAAAACGCTCTAATAATAACGAAATAACGGAATAACGAAATAGAAAAAGCAAATTCACAACATGTTTATTTATCTAATTTAAACAAGGGTGCAAAGTAGAAGCTTGCTCATTGTTTCCTCATTATTTTTCGCATTTTACAAAGATTCCTTTATGAGGAAACCAAAATTGAATAACATACTTCCTCATAGAGGTAGCTTTATAAAAAGCAAAAAATAATGAGGAAGCAATGTGCAAGGTTCTACTTTGTTTTTAAGTTAATTTTTTAAAATTAACACTCGAATTAGGTATAAAAAAAAATTAATTTTCAGCGATGGATGGTCAATAAACAAATGCGATTGGAGGGAGGTTTTCAAGGCAGAACAAATAAATTAGTCGACGGATGTTATTCGTTTTGGCAAGGCGCAGCATTTCCTCTGATTCACGCGACACTTTCCAGTGAAGGAAAATTGCCAAATTCGAATTACTGGATTTTCGATCAAGAGGCTTTGCAGGAATATATACTTATTTGCTGTCAGCATCCTTGGGGTGGTCTTTTGGATAAACCAGAAAAGTATGACTAATAATAATTCCACATTTTCTTATTTGAAAAAAAATGTAAAGTAATACAAAAAAATTCTATCGCTTTGCGTTTTTAGAAATCGTGATATTTATCACACTTGCTACACTTTAAGTGGATTGTCGATCGCCCAAAATTCTCCGACGCCGCTTATTGTCGGCCCTCGCCATCTCAACTCCGTTGAAATAATTCATCCGCTATTCAATCTTGTACTTTCATCAGTCGCTGAGGCCTCGAACCATTTCAACAAACTACCGATTCCCGATTGAACGTTTCAATCGTCGCTCGTAATTTAATCTTTAATGGACCAATGGTGTTTGATAAACTTGGACCACCGGGTTTTCTGAGCCTGCATTCCGTACTTTCGACCCTCCACGGAATTGCATTCTTCGTATCGATTAAGAGTAAAGTTTTATTCAAGTTTCATCCTCGCGCATAATATATTGAACGATAATATTAAAGAAATGTTGAAGTTGATATTTCATGATATTCTATGCACTTTTACCTTCACTTTTCCTCAGTTCCAATCCTTGTTAATAATCATATTATTTATCGAACATAAATTTATCTTAAAACTTTTGACAATTAATTTGAATTTTGAAAAAAAATAAAAATAAAAATTTGCGATTTTTTTTAAGTATGACGCAAAATCTGAAAATTAATGAAGATGTTAAAAAATAGCTTTCAAATTTATTTATTATTTTTTTGGAATTACTTATTCTTTATAATATTGCATTTTCGTGCCTTGTTAATTCTTCTTGAAAAACAGATTTTGCTCCGTTTATTAATAAATAAATGAATAATTTAAAAAATCAAAGAAAAATATAATTATAATGAAAAAAAAACAAATCAACTCTCTTAGGATTTTTTTTAGACTTTTGATTCTTCAAAAGTCGCGACTTTTCAAGCATTACACAAAATCTGGAAATTAAATATCAAAATTTATGAAGTTAAAAAAATTGCTTTGAAACTTATTTATTATTATTTTTTTGGGATTGTTTTTTATTTATAATATTGCAATTTTCGCGTCTTATTAATTTTTGTTGTAAAAGGAATTTTTCCTCGTTTATTAATAAATAAAAAATACAAATAAAATAAAACCATAATTAATGTCAAATAAAAAAAAAATTAGTTACTTCAACGGCGAAAATTTTTTAAAAAATGACACATTTTTGTGTTTTTTTGATTAAGAGTAAAATTTTGATTCGCGGTTTCATAAATGACCATTTTTTTCAAATTTTGTATTCCGGAAGTAGCTTAATTCAAGCGGCAAACCACAGAGGGCGTTAAAAATAAATTGGACCAATCAGCAATCGACGTTAGTTCGACATTTTGCAAAATCGGCTCGGAGCGGCATTCACGTTGCGTATTCCCGCCAAAAAGTGTTTTCTCACGCCGGTCGTGAAATTGTTGACAAAATAAGAGCTCCGAAACAATGAATCTCGATTTGCAAACCCATCAAGCTCGTGTACGAGACGATATTGGATCTCAGTGTCAAAAACTCTTTCAAGATTTCCTCGAAGAGTAAGTATTTTTTTTTACATATTTAATAGTGCAGCAAATTGTCTAAAAAAAATGCCAAACAACTGTAACCTTAATTTTTTGGAGCACCAAATTGATCTTCATTTAAAAAAAAAATATTTCTTCAATTATAACAGGATGATAATAATAATAAAATATACTATAATAATAATGGTAACATTTTTGTATCTTAATTTTTATAGATTTAAAGAAGATGGACAACTTAAATATTTCGAAGCGTCCAAAGAATTGGTCAGTCCTGAAAGAAGTACGCTCGAAGTATCTTTTGAGGACATTGAAAAATATAATCAAGCATTGTCGACGACAATTATCGAAGAATATTACAGGTAAGTTTTCGCAAACTATAATTTTTTTTTTTTTAAACAGACAATTTTTTTTTATACTATATAAAGTTCAACGATTGATTACGTATTAAATGCGAATAAGAAAATAAATGAATAAAATATATATATTGTTTATTTCTCATGTACGCCCTTTTGGGTTTTTACATTTGTTATAAATTTTCATTTTGTCTTAATCCTATTTTGGTTGCATTTATTCTCGCTCAATCAGATCCACTCTTACATCTCTTTAATTTTCCCCATACATTTATTTATTTATTTATTTACAATAGATGAGACAAGCCCTTGAAAAACATAAATATTACAGGCAGAAGAGCGAAGAACATGCAAAATTTAATTAATTTAACAGTACAAAAAATACAAAGAAATCGCAAATGAAAACTCAACATTGCTGTAGGCCGCCTAAACGAGTTCACGAAGTTTTTTTTAAACAGCAGACATGACAATAGCAGTAAAATGATAAGCTCAGTAGTAATTTACTCACTCAAGATGAATTATATTGCGTTCTTGTAAGGCTCAAGCGACATGTTAAAGATATTAGCTCCAGAGTTGGGCAGCAAGAATTACTTAGTTCAGAAATTACTGCTTTAATTACAATTACTTTCAGTAATTGTATTGGATTTCAAATTAATTACAATTACTTTCAGTAATTGTATTCGATTTCAAACTAAATACAATTACTTTCTGTAATTGTATTGGATTTCAAATTAAATACAATTACTTTCTGTAATTGTATTGGATTTCAAATTAAATACAATTACTTTCAGTAATTGTATTTACTGAAAGTATTGTATTTACATTACATATTTACAAAATGTATTGTATTTTGTATTTACAAAATGTATTGTATTTTGTATTTACAAAATGTATTGTATTTTGTATTTACAAAATACAATTACATTTTGTAATTGTATTGGATTTCAAATTAAATACAATTACATTTTGTAATTGTATTGGATTTTAAATTAAATACAATTACATTTTGCAATTGTATTGGATTTCAAATTAAATACAATTACATTTTGTAATTGTATTGGATTTCAAATTAAATACAATTACATTTTGCAATTGTATTGGATTTCAAATTAAATACAATTACATTTTGTAATTGTATTGGATTTCAAAATAAATACAATTACATTTTGTAATTGTATTTGATTTCAAATTAAATACAATTACATTTTGTAATTGTATTTAATTTCAAATCCAATACAATTACATTTTGTAATTGTATTTTGTATTTACATTTTGTAATTGTATTGGATTCCAAATTAAATACAATTACATTTTGTAATTGTATTGGATTTCAAATTAAATACAATTACTTCCAGTAATTTGTATTTTGTAATTTTCCATTACAATTTTGCCCAACTCTGATTAGCTCTAGCATGGAACCGATTCTCAAATCTCGAGATACGCAGCAGCAGTCTGCTATGATGCGCATAATTAGCTCGATAAAACGGAATATCAGAAAATTTCAGTCAATCGTATGACTCTATTGTATATAATGTATATAACAATTGTTAAATATTCGTCGCTATTTTTTTCAGAGTATATCCTTATCTCTGTCAGGCAGTCTGCAATTATGTAAAAGATAGCGGAGAATTGAAACAGGACAAAGAATGTTACGTGAGTTTGATCGATGTACCGACTCGTCACAAATTGCGAGAACTTACGACTTCAAAAATTGGAACGCTGATCAGAATATCGGGACAAGTTGTCAGAACTCATCCTGTTCATCCTGAACTTGTACTTGGAACTTTTATGTGCCTCGATTGTAACGCTCAGATTAAAAATGTGGAACAACAGTTCAAGGTATAAAAATATGATATATTTATTTTTTTTTAAATCATAATTATCAGACATTTACTTAATTCTATTATTCAAACACTTTTTACTCCACTCTTAATTTTATATAACAAATTAATAATAAATTTTGAAATAACCAAAAGAAAAAATAAAATCTTTAAGATTTGGATTTTTTTTTTTACTAAACTGTAGTTTGTATTTTTGTTTTACTGAACTGTATTTTTTTTTTTAGTTTACAAATCCAACAATTTGTCACAATCCCGTTTGTAGCAACAGAAGAAGATTTGTTCTCGACGTCGATAATTCCGTTTTTGTCGATTTTCAAAAAGTCAAGATCCAGGAATCTCAATCTGAACTTCCTCGGGGATGCATTCCTCGTTCCCTGGAAATAATTCTAAGGGCCGAAACCGTAGAAACAGTCCAAGCTGGCGACAGGTATTGATAAATAACGATATTCACTTTTCGGTTCGGTTGAATTAACGATAAATTAACGAATTTTCTCTAATCTGTAGGTATGATTTTACGGGTACGCTAATAGTTGTGCCAGATGTCGGAGCTTTGGCGTTTCCCGGCGCAAAAGCGGAAATTAATTCACGACACAAAGCGGGAACTCAGGGCGACGGTGTTCGGGGACTTAAGGCCCTTGGAGTTCGAGATTTAAACTACAGACTCGCATTTCTCGCTTGCAGCATTTCCGCAACGAGTCTTCGGGTAAATAGTCATTTTTATCAACGAATATATCTTTATTTGAAGTTATTTGAATTTAAAAAAAATATTTTCTTATTGATATGTTTATAAAAGAATTTTTCTTCATTTTTCTTATTTTATTTTATTTCTATTTATGAAATACAGAGAAACAAATGGTACTTTATAATTTGCACCAATAAATCTAAATATGAATATATTTTATCGTAATATATAAATTTCTAAACAATTATTCAAATACTACGAAAAAGCTGTTAATTTCACTTCAAAGTCAGGAATTCGGACCGTTTTTTTTTATTTCACGAATAAATATCAAATATCAATTATCTCATTATTAAAAAAAATTCTTACCAATTTTTTATTTCACAAAAAAATATCAACTATTATCTCAAAATTAAAAAAAAATTCTTACTCATAATTTTTTTATTTACTGTGAATTATTATTATTATTATTAAAGTTTGGTGTAATGTAAATAAATATCAAGTATTAATTATCTCAATATTAAAGAAAATTCTTACCCATTTTTTATTTCACAAAAAAATATCTCGATATTTAAAAAATGTTTTTCTCATATTTTTTTATATTTACTATGAATTATTATTATTAAAGTTTGGTGTAATGTAAATAAATATCAAATATTAATTATCTGAATATTAAAAAAAATTCTTACCCATTTTTTTATTTCACAAAAAAATATCTCGATATTTAAAAAATGTTTTTCTCATATTTTTAAATATTTACTATGAATTATTATTATTAAAGTTTGGTGTAATGTAAATAAATATCAAATATTAATTATCTCAATATTAAAAAAAATTCTTACCCATTTTTTATTTCACAAAAAAATATTTCGATATTTAAAAAATGTTTTTCTCATATTTTTAAAATATTTACTATGAATTATTATTATTAAAGTTTGGCGGAACGGAAATGGCGATGGAAGATATATCGCAAGAAATGATGAAGAGCCAAATGTCTGAGGCGGAATGGAACAAAGTTTACGAGATGAGTCGAGACAAGAATCTTTACACGAATCTCGTGTCGAGTCTTTTCCCGGCGATTCATGGAAACGACGAGGTAAAAAAGGGAGTAACGTTGATGTTGTTCGGTGGAGTACCGAAAAAAACAATCGAGGGAACCGCGTTGAGAGGCGACATTAATTGTTGCATTGTCGGCGATCCGAGTACCGCAAAATCGCAGCTTTTAAAGCAAGTCGCAGATTTCTCGCCACGCGCCGTTTACACTTCCGGTAAAGCTTCCAGCGCTGCCGGTTTAACCGCCGCCGTTGTAAGAGACGAAGATTCGGCCGATTTCGTTATCGAAGCCGGAGCTTTGATGTTGGCTGATAACGGAATTTGTTGCATCGATGAATTCGATAAAATGGATCCCGCCGATCAAGTTGCCATTCACGAAGCCATGGAACAACAGACCATTTCGATCGCTAAGGTAATTTAATATATTTTTAATATTTTTGTAGTAATATTTTTAAATTTGATATTTTTTAAAGAGTTCTAATATTAATTATTTAATTATTATTTAATTATTAATTAATTATAAACCGAGAAAAGTCAGGGAAATAAAAAATTGATCAGGTAATCAGGGAAAATTCAGGGAATATCGAAACTAGTCAGGGAAAAAGTAGATTGTTGCCAAAGTTTCAATAACTGAATAAAAATCCATAAAAGAAAGACTTGGAAAAAAAACAACCGAAAAATATTTGAAAAGAAGAAGAAAAAAACAAATAAAAATTGATATAAACATTACAACATAAATCTATTCGAGCAAATCGAAGCACTCAATAAAAAAGTTTATAAAGTATTATATATTACTAAAATAAGTATTACACTTCACATCAGTATTCAATCGGATTTAAAGCATTATGATTGCAAAGAACGTTTATGTTTTGAAAGAGAAAATATATCTTCAAAAATACTATTCGTTGTTGATCGGGAAATAAATAACTTATCAAAAACCCGTATCTGTTTCTAATACATTTTTTTTTATTCGCGTTATAAATTTTTACTAGATGTCCTTAAAATTTCGGTCAGGGAAAATTGATAAATTAGTCAGGCAATATTTTCCGAAAAAAAAAAAACGGCTACCATGTCCAGGCTATTTTACTTGTCCTATTTCTTAATATTATTATCTACTTTAATTATTGTAATTAATTATTGCTTTCAACTCTAAGTTGTTAGACATTCGGTATTTCTCATTATTTTCGTACATTTATATCAGCTCAATTATTCCTGCTTTCTTGCTATTCAGAGGCAGGAAGAAGAGCACTTCAGAAAAATCACATTAAAAAATAGCAGCTTATGCATAAAACACTTAACAAAGATATATAAATGCATTTGTCGACCAATAATCGAATACGGCCACTCTATTACTCATCAACTGTAAGAAAATTGCGCTCAAGAAACTAAAAACAGCTGAAATCAAGAAGAAAAAAATGTTATGGCGTTTTGCGATTTTCTTGAAAAAAAAAAGGATGCAAAGTAGAACCTTGCACATTGCTTCCTCATTATTTTTCCCGTTTTAAAAAGCTACCTCTATGAGGAAGTATGTTATTCAATTTTTGGCTTCCTCATAGAGGAAGCTTTGTAAAATGTGAAAAATAATGAGGAAGCAATGTGCAAGGTTCTACTTTGCATCCTTGTTTTAATTAGATAAATATACATGTTGTGGATACGCTTTTTCTATATCGTTATTACGTTATTTCATGATTATTAGAGCGTTTCCGAAAGTGAATGTGATAATGTATATTTTAAAAAATAATTCAACATTCCATAAAATCAAAAATTTCATACCGTTCGTCACTAAATTATACATATATAATGGCTGAATATTGTTTCATTTATATACAAAATTTGAGCTCGCTATCTTACGTTTTGCAAAAGTTACAATACAGCGATAATGTCAATTTTTTGAAAAATTCAAAACATAAAATTTTTACGGTTCAACCGATTTTAACCAAATTCAATAGTGATCACTGGCGTATGAAAGCTCACATTCATACCAATTTTAAGATCAATATCTCGAAAATTGAAAGAGTTATCGCGTAAACAGACATTTTTCAAAAAATTAAAAAACGCGTAATAATTTAACGGTGAAGTGGATTTTAACAAAAATATGTATGAACGGTGAGGCTTGATCCCTCTATCTATGGTCCAAATTTCAGCTTGATATCTCAAGGCATTCCCGAGTTATAAAGGTTTACATTTTTCCATCGTGTAACATACACACACACACACACATACAGACATTTTTTCTAAATCACTTTTCTCGACGTTTTGGCCCATTCTGAGTGTACTGACATGAAAATCTCGAAAAAAAAAATTTTCATGAAAACAAAGGTTTCTCTATGAGGAAGCAAAAAACGTTATGGCGTTTTGCGATTTTCCTGAAAAGAAAAAATTGTTGATAGTCGAAACGTGATGAACGTTATTGAAATAAATATTGTTATTTTTCAGGCTGGAGTCAGAGCAACATTGAATGCCCGAACTTCGATTCTCGCGGCAGCAAATCCGATCGGCGGTCGTTACGACCGTTCAAAACCGCTTCAAAAAAACGTTATGTTAACAGCTCCGATTATGTCGCGTTTTGATTTGTTCTTCATTCTCATCGACGAATGTAACGAGATAATCGATAACGCGATTGCCAAAAAAATCGTCGATCTTCACAGCAACAACGAGATCAATATTGAGACAGTTTACGAACAGTCGGAAATTCTAAGATATATCAATTTTGCGAAGCACTTTAAGCCTGTTATTAATCCCGAAGCTGGGGAATTGTTGGTCGAGAGTTATACGACTTTGAGACAACGCGAAGGAACCGGAACCGGAAAATCCACGTGGCGAGTTACAGTTCGTCAATTGGAGAGTCTAATTAGATTATCCGAGGCTCTAGCCAAACTCGAATGCGTCGACGAAGTTACCGTTAAACACGTTAAAGAAGCGCGACGTTTGTTGAGCAAAAGTATCGTCAGAGTTGAACAGCCGGATATTGATCTTGATGAGGACGCAAGAGCTGGTGAAAATATGGGAATGGATCTCGATGAAGATGCTCCGCCTCTTATGGAGGCCTTTAATGCACAAGGCTCGGAAAATACCTCAACACCTGCCAGTAATTATCTTCATTTATTATTCAATAAATTCATAGTTATGTTTTCTACGTTTTGTTTTTGTGAGCGAAAAAAATTGGAGGTTTTTACAGAAGATGATATATAATATCGGGAAAATTGACATTCTTGGTATCAAATTCAACATTTCACAAATCGGCAATTTGGATACGTTTAGTTTTTAGTTTTTTACCGATTTTTTTTAGTTAGCGCAGCGAAAATGATTTCGTTTTTGTGAAAAAGAAAATTGGAGGTTTTTACAGAAAATGATATATAATATCGGAAAAATTGACATTTTTGGTAACGAATTCAACGTTTCACAAATCGGCAATTTGGATACGTTTAGTTTTTAGTTTTTACCGATTTTTTTTAGTTAGCGCAGCGAAAATGATTTGGTTTTTGTGAAAAAGAAAATTGGAGGTTTTTGCAGAAAATGATATATAATATCGGAAAAATTGACATGTTTGGTATCAAATTCAACGTTTCATAAATCGGCAATTTGGATACGTTTAGTTTTTATTTTTTTACCGATTTTTTTTTAGTTAGCGCAGCGAAAATTATATATTATGTGATAGAATATGCGACTTGAGAACGACAGTGAAGGTCAAAATTCGATTCTTTAAAAAAAAAAAATTTGGTTTGGTTTTTCCGACCGGAAATCGGATCTGTGAATTCTGGAATTAGAAACAGAAAAAAGTCACTTCTTTTTAATCAAAAATTTTTTCACGAAAACAAAGCTTCCTCTACGAGGATGTAACATCGGTTTTTACTTGAACTTTGAAGAAAAAAAAGTGATTTTCGAAATCAGTGCGAAATTTACAATCGGATAGGCATTTAAAATGTAGTCAAAATTCGAAATCTTCAATTTGCTATAACTTTTGAATAAGCCAAAATAAATCATCAAAATGTTGTATACAGGCAATTTTTTTAACAATTGAATATTTAATTTTCATTTTAATAATTTAATTTTCATTTGATAATTTAATTTTCATTTTAATAATTTAATTTCCATTTTAATAATTTAATTTTCATTTGATAATTTAATTTTCATTTTAATAATTTAATTTCCATTTTAATAATTTAATTTTCATTTTAATAATTTAATTTCCATTTTAATAATTTAATTTTCATTTTCATAATTTAATTTCCATTTTAATAATTTAATTTATATTTTTATAATCTTCACAGCAAATGGAAGTCAGGACGTCACTCAAGTTCCGAAAAAGAAACTCACAATGTCATTTGAGGAATACAAGAATACTTCGAATATGCTTATCCTCTACATGAGAAACGAGGAAAATCGAATGGAGAGCGAGGATGGGGATAAAGAGGGAATAAGAAAGACAGAACTCGTCGCTTGGTATCTCGATCAATCGCAGGATCAGATAGACAGTGAAGAAGAACTTTTAGAGCGCAAGGCACTCGTCGAAAAAGTTATCGACAGACTAATTTATCACGTATGTATCGCGTGTCTCTTAATGCTAAGAATATTCGTCATTTTTATTATCTACAAAATTATTTATTGCTCTTCGCAGGATCAAATAATAATTCCACTGACGACAACAGAATTGCGGACAAAAGGAGTGGACGATGAAGAGGAAAACGATCCCATGTTGGTCGTTCATCCAAATTACGTTATCGACAATTAATTTATAAATATCTTCCCTCAAATTAATTAATGTACCGCAACAATTATTAATTTTATACTCGTACGCGCCGAAGTTGGATATTAAATTTTTTGGCATTTTTTTAAACACTTTTTTTGTTACGAACTCACACACATTTCCCCAAATTCACTTCCAATAATTATTTACCGCAATAATTATAAATTTCAATTTTTATTTAATTTAATAGCATTAATTTCAATTTTTTATTTCTTCATATTAATTTCAATGTCAAGTTTTTATTTCTTCATATTAATTTCAATTTCAATTTTTTATTTCTTCATATTAATTTCAATTTCAATTATTTATTTCTTCATATTAATTTCAATAAAAATTTTTTATTTCTTCATATTAATTTCAATTTCAATTTTTTATCTCTTCATATTAATTTCAATTTCAATTTTTTATCTCTTCATATTAATTTCAATTTCAATTTTTTATTTCTTCATATTAATTTCAATTTCAAGTTTTTATTTCATCATATTAATTTCAATTTCAATTTTTTATTTCTTCATATTAATTTCAATTTCAATTTTTTATTTCTTCATATTAATTTCAATTTCAATTTTTTATTTTATCATATTAATTTCAATTTCAATTATTTACTTCTTCATATTAATTTCAATTTCAATTATTTACTTCTTCATATTAATTTCAATTTCAATTATTTATTTCTTCATATTAATTTCAATTTCAATTATTTATTTCTTCATATTAATTTCAATTTCAGTTTTTTTATTTCTTCATATTAATTTCATTTTCAATTTTTTATTTCTTCATATTAATTTCAATTTCAATTATTTATTTCTTCATATTAATTTCAATTTCAATTATTTATTTCTTCACATTAATTTCAATTTTTATTCCATCATACAAATTACAATTTTTATTTTTTATTTCATTGTATTAATTTGAATTTTCATTTTTACTTAATCGTATTTTTTTAAAATTACACAATTACACTGAATTCTCACACCATTCGGTAAATTCACTTCTAGTTTGTTTTTTTCTTTTTAATCGCGCCCACCTTTAGTCAGACTTGTTTGTATCACGATTATCACCTGCAGATTAGATCATTCAACAACACCAATTTTGTTTTTTACACACATTATGACGTTTCGAGTCGTCAGACGCGTTAATCGCGAATGTCAAAGACTTGTGTGCGAGGAGCGAGCGAATAAGAAGTGGGGCATGAATAAGCCACTGGCTGGAACTGCCGTAGGAGCCAGTCACTTTATAATCGTTAAAGTATATCCTAGACTGTAATAGAATTCATTCATGGGCCGTGATGTCGAGGAAGGAGGTCGATAAAAAAGTCTCTGCGTTTTTAGTCTTTAGTAACGCATTAATGTTTAATTATTAAGCGTAATAATAGTAAAACATGCGATATTAGTGAATAATAAGCCTTTTCTTCATTAGGGGTTAGAATGGGTTGCGTGGATGGGAGATTTTGGCCCCTTAAGGAATCTTTTATCCAAAAAAAGACACTCTTCTTTGTGGATGTTGTTCGGTTGGATTGACGCGTTTCTCAGAGGATTTGGACAGGTGAATTAATTCCCAAAATTATATTTGAAGAAAAAAAAACAATTTTCTATGTCTTAAGAAATCATAGGAAACATTAAGAGCGAATAATTCGTGCAAAATCTTTTGAAATATCGTGAAAATGGAAAATTTAAATTTTTGTAATTTTTTAAAAAGTGTTTCGGAAAACAAAAATATGCTCGCTTGTTTAAATTGCTATTGAAGTTTAGAAATGTTGCTGCAATAGTCCTTCAATATTTTGTGACTATATGTGGGAAATTTATAATGATGATTTAAAAAAATTTAGATTGAAAGGTAAAAAAAAATATTTTTAATTTCTTTTTTTTTAAGGTGACTTTTGCGAATAATCCAATAACCGGTATTTTGATAATAACCGTTTTGGCAGTGACTGTACCCGGTAACCTGGTAGCTGCAGCGGGAACAGGTTTTCTGGGACTTTTACTTTCTTTGGTACGTACAAGAGATATGCTTGGTTTTAACACCTTGACACGATTGTTGTTCATGTAAAATTTATACCGATTGTAACCGACCATACCCAATTTAAACTTGAATTATCTTTGCAGGTGACTGCTTTGTATATAGATCGAGAAGAACTGACAAAAAAAATCACTTTCTTTTTTAATAATTGTAAAAATCGGTATTTTTTGTGGTAGAATATGCGACTTGAGAACGATTGTGAAGGCCAAAATTCGATATCACAAAGAAAAGAAAATTTTGCATGGAATTTCCGACCGGTAGACAGATCTAGGAATTCTGGAATCAGAAACGGAAAAAAGTCACTTTTTTTTTTAAATCGTGGTAAAAAAAGCTTGTAACTGGCATTTTCTGTGGTAGAATATGCGACTTGAGAAGGATAGTGAAGCCCAAAATTTGATATGTTAAAGAAAAAAAATTTAGGTTGAATTTTCCGACCGGAAGTCGGATCTGCAAATTCTGGAATCAGAAAGTTCACTTTTTTCAAAATCATGGTAAAAAGCCATGTAATCGGTATTTTCTGTGGTAGAATAAGCGACTTGAGAACGATAGTGAAGGCCAAAATTCGATATCTTAAAGAAAAAAAAATGTCGCTTGAATTTTCCGACCGGAAGTCGGATCTGTAAATTCTGGAATCAGAAAGTTCACTTTTTTTAAAAACATGGTAAAAAGCCATGTAATCGGTATTTTCTGTGGTAGAATATGTGACTTAAGAACGATAGTGAAGCCCAAAATTCGATATCTTAAAGAAAAAAAAATGTCGCTTGAGTTTTCCGACCGGAAGTCGGATCTGTAAATTCTGGAATCAGAAAGTTCACTTTTTTTTTAAAACATGGTAAAAAGCCATGTAATCGGTATTTTCTGTGGTAGAATATGCGACTTGAGAATGATAGTGAATTCCAAAATTCGATATCTTAAAGAAAAAAAAAATTTGCTTGACTTTTCCGACCGGAAGTCGGATCTGCAAATTTTGGAATCAGAAAGTTTACATTTTTTTAAATCATGGTAAAAAGCCATGTAATCGGTATTTTCTGTTGTAGAATATGCGACTAGAGAACGATAGTGAAGCCCAAAATTCGATATCTTAAAGAAAGAAAAATGTCGCTTGAATTTTCCGACAGGCAGTCGGATCTATAAATTCTGGAATCGGAAAGTTTACTTTTTTTTAAATCATGATAAAAAGCCATGTAATCGGTATTTTCTGTGGTAGAATAAGCGACTTGAGAACGATAGTGAAGGCCAAAATTCGATATCTTAAAGAAAGAAAAATGTCGCTTGAATTTTCCGACAGGCAGTCGGATCTATAAATTCTGGAATCAGAAAGTTTACTTTTTTTTTAATCATGGTAAAAAGCCATGTAATCGGTATTTTCTGTGGTAGAATAAGCGACTTGAGAACGATAGTGAAGCCCAAAATTCGATATCTTAAAGAAAAAAAAATGTCGCTTGAATTTTCCGACCGGAAGTCGGATCTGTAAATTCTGGAATCAGAAAGTTTACTTTTTATTAAATCATGGTAAAAAGCCATGTAATCGGTATTTTCTGTTGTAGAATAAGCGACTTGAGAACGATAGTGAAGGCCAAAATTCGATATCTTAAAGAAAAAAAAATGTCGCTTGAATTTTCCGACCGGAAGTCGGATCTGTAAATTCTGGAATCAGAAAGTTTACTTTTTATTAAATCATGGTAAAAAGCCATGTAATCGGTATTTTCTGTTGTAGAATATGCGACTAGAGAACGATAGTGAATCCCAAAATTCGATATCTTAAAGAAAAAAAAATGTCGCTTGAGTTTTCCGACCGGAAGTCGGATCTGTAAATTCTGGAATCAGAAAGTTCACTTTTTTTTAAAACATGGTAAAAAGCCATGTAATCGGTATTTTCTGTGGTAGAATATGCGACTTGAGAATGACAGTGAATCCCAAAATTTAATATCTTAAAGAAAGAAAAATGTCGCTTGAATTTTCCGACAGGCAGTCGGATCTATAAATTCTGGAATCAGAAAGTTCACTTTGTTTAAAATCATGGTAAAAAGCCATGTAATCGGTATTTTCTGTGGTAGAATATGCGACTTGAGAATGATAGTGAATTCCAAAATTCGATATCTTAAAGAAAAAAAAAATTTGCTTGACTTTTCCGACCGGAAGTCGGATCTGCAAATTTTGGAATCAGAAAGTTTACATTTTTTTAAATCATGGTAAAAAGCCATGTAATCGGTATTTTCTGTGGTAGAATATGTGACTTGAGAATGATAGTGAAGGCTAAAATTCGATATCTTAAAGAAAAAAAAAATTTGCTTGGATGTGCCGACCGGAAGTCGGATCTGCAAATTCTGGAATCAGAAAGTTCACTTTTTTAAAAAACATGGTAAAAAGACTTGTAACCGGTATTTTCTGTGGTAGAATAAGCGACTAGAGAACGATAGTGAATCCCAAAATTCGATATCTTAAAGAAAAAAAAATGTCGCTTGAATTTTCCGACCGGAAGTCGGATCTGTAAATTCTGGAATCAGAAAGTTCACTTTTTTAAAAATTATGTTAAAAAGCAATCTAAACTGTATTTTCTGTTGTAGAATATGCGAGTTAAGAACGATAGTAAAGCCCAAAATTCGATATCTTGAAGAAAAAAAAATGTCGCTTGAATTTTTCGACCGGAAGTCGGATCTGTAAATTCTGGAATCAGAAAGTTCACTTTTTTTTAAACCATGTTAAAAAGCCATGTAAACTGTATTTTCTGTGGTAGAATATGCGACTTGAGAACGATAGTGAATCCCAAAATTCGATATTTTAAAGAAAAGAAAATTTGCTTGAAATTTCCGACCGGAAGTCAAATGTGTGAATTCTGGAATCAGAAACGGAAAAAAAAATCAATTTTCTTAAAATCGTGGTAAAAAGACTTGTAACTTTGACTTAACTTGTAAGTTGTAAGCTTGACTTTTACTTTCTTCGGTCCGTATAAGAGATACGGTTGGTTAATACTTTAACACGATTGTCCATGTAAAATGTATTCTGATGTAGCCTACCATACCCAATTTAAACTTGAATTATCTCTGCAGGTGAGTGCTTCGTATATAGATCGAAAAGCACCGACAGGAACTGGCTGCTGGTGCTGTGCACCGCATTGCGGATCTAGCTTTGCTGCCGCATAGTACTACATCGTCTACATGCATATAAAACTACATACATACACAGACACACGGAATTTGTGTTGTGAAAACCCACGCATGGGCTTATCTTGCGATACGAGATCCACTTGTTTGAATTTTTTAACATTGAATATGAGCCTTACTTTCTTTTTTACCTACTTCTTTGCGATTACTACGAGATACTTGGAAATAGTCTCACCGTTTACAATCCTTTTCTAATTGTTTTTCGCTTCTTTTAATTTTTTTAACATTATACGTCACTTCTTTTCAATTTTTTTTTAAATTATTAATTTAAAAAAAAATGTTTACCTCCTTATTCTTCTTTTTTTTTGCAGTTATTACAATCCTTTTCTAATTGTTTTTCGCTCGTTTGAATTTTTTAACATTGTATATGACTTCTTTTTTAATTTTTTTAAATATTATGAATTTAAAAAAAAAAGTTTACTTCCTTGTTTTTCTTTTTTGCAGTTATTTCGAGATACTTGGGATAACATTAGAAATGGTCTCACAATTTACAATCCTTTTCTAATTATTTTTTGGTTCTTTTAATTTTTTAACATTGCATATCACTCCTTTTTTAATTTTTTTTTAAAATTATTAATTAAAAAAAAAAGTTTATCTCCTTATTCTTCTTTTTTTGCAGTTATTACAAGATACTTGGGATAACATTGATAATGGTCTCACCATTTACAATCCTTTTCTAATTGTTTTTCGCTTGTTTGAATTTTTTAACATTGTATATGACTCCTTTTTTAATTTTTTAAAATATTATGAATTAAAAAAAAATGTTTACTTCCTTATTTTTCTTTTTTGCAGTTATTACGAGATACTTGGGATAACATTGGAAATGGTGTCACCACTTACAATCCTTTTCTAATTGCTTTCCGCTTGTTTGAATTTTTTAACATTGTATACGACCACTTTTTTAATTTTTAAAAATATTATGAATTTAAAAAAAAATGTTTACCTCCTTGTTTTTCTTTTTTCCAGTTATTACGAGATATTTGGGATATCATTAGAAATGGTCTCACCATTTACAATCCTTTTCTAATTGTTTCCGCTTGTTTGAATTTTTTAACATTGCATACGACTTCTTTTTTAATTTTTTTAAATATTATGAATTTAAAAAAAATGTTTACCTCCTTGTTTTTCTTTTTTGCAGTTATTACGAGATACTTGGGATAACATTGGAAATGGTCTCACCATTTACAATCCTTTTCTAATTGTTTTTCGCTTGTTTGAATTTTTTAACATTGTATATGACTCCTTTTTTAATTTTTTAAAATATTATGAATTTAAAAAAAAATGTTTACTTCCTTATTTTTCTTTTTTGCAGTTATTACGAGATACTTGGGATAACATTGGAAATGGTCTCACCATTTACAATCCTTTCGTAATTGTTTTTCGCTTCTTTAAATTTTTTTAATTTTATACATCACTTCTTAATTCATTCCAATTATTAATTTAAATAAAAAATGTTTACCTCCTTATTCTTCTTTTTTTGCAGTTATTACGAGATACTTGGGATATCATTGGAAATGGTGTCACCATTTACAATCCTTTTCTAATTGCTTTCCGCTTGTTTGAATTTTTTAACATTGTATACGACTTCTTTTTAAAATTTTTTTAAATATTATGAATTTAAAAAAAAAATGTTTACTTCCTTGTTTTCTTTTTTGCAATTATTACGAGATACTTGGGATAACATTAGAAATGGTCTCACAATTTACAATCCTTTTCTAATTATTTTTCGGTTCTTTTAATTTTTTAACATTGCATATCACTCCTTTTTTAATTTTTTTTAAAATTATTAATTTAAAAAAAAAGTTTATCTCCTTATTCTTCTTTTTTTGCAGTTATTACGAGATACTTGGAATAACATTAGAAATGGTCTCACCATTTACAATCCTTTTCTAATTGTTTTTCGCTTCTTTTAATTTTTTTAACATTATACATCACTTCATTTTAATTTTTTTAAAAATTATTAATTAAAAAAAAATGTTTACCTCCTTATGCTTCTTTTTTTTTGCAGTTATTACGAGATACTTGGGATATCATTAGAAATAGTCTCACAATTTACAATCCTTTTCTAATTGTTTTTCGCTCGTTTGAATTTTTTAACATTGCATACGACTCCTTTTTTAATTTTTTAAAATATTATGAATTAAAAAAAAAAATGTTTACCTCCTTGTTTTTCCTTTTTGCAGTTATTACGAGATACTTGGGATAACATTGGAAATGGTCTCACCATTTAAAAACTAAGAAAAATAATGGATTTGTTTGATTTTTTTAACATTGTATATGACTCCTTTTTTAATTTTTGTAAATATTGTGAATCAAAAAAAATGTTTACCTCCTTGTTTTTCTTTTTTGCAGTTATTACACGATAGTTGGGATAACATTGGAAATGGTCTTACCATTTACAATCCTGTTCTAATTGGAACTGTGACATATTCCCTGATGCCGAATGTCTACGGTAATCTCGATGCCTTCGCTGTCTTGATTATTCTCGTTGGTACTATATTCAGGTGATAATAAAATAATGCTTATAAAATGGCTTACTAAAATTTTAATGACAACAATAACGAGCCGAATACTGCTAAAAATATTTTTCTGAAATTTTTTTTTTCAAATTTCAATTTGATTTTTTATCATGTTGATAAAATGCGTTTTTTTTTTTTTTTTTTCAAAAGTCGGAATTGTGTGAAAAATTAACACAACTATTCAGAGAAATATTTTTAACAGGGTAGGTGTACAATTTTTCTAGCTAAATCGATGTTTTTCTTTTTTATTTTAGCGTTTATTTAACACGTTCTTTGACTACCGGAAGATTCCCATGCGTTACGGTGCCATTCAATGTCGTGGAAATAATTCTCCTTTTGATACTAACGACGCACAGAGATTTTGCTGAATTCGCAGAAATCCCAGAGACGTCCACAGCATCAATAGAAAAATTAGGATCTGGGGTGAGAGAATCATTCCGTTTGAATCTCTAACAGAAGAAGAGAAATTTTTACTTTATTCTCTTTTCATCCACAATTTTCACAATTATTTTTTCACTGCAAATAAAAATTTAATTTCAAAATAGCAGCGAATGAATTAAGTAAAAATAAAAAATAACTCACAAAAACAAATAAAATTCATAGAATTGAATTAAATTACTCTGTAATTTTTTGCTAATTAGTCTTTACTTTGATATGATTGGTTTTCTTTTTTTATTTATTCTTATTTATTTATTTTTAATTTCAAAGCAGCAGAGAATGAATAAAAAAAATAAATAAACTCACAAAAACAAATAAAATTCATAGAATTGAATAAAATTGCTCTGTAATTTTTTGCTAATTAGTCTTTACTTTTAGATCATTGTTTTTCCTTTTTTATTTATTTATTCTTATTTATTTATTTTTAATTTCAAAGCAGCAGAGAATGAATAATAAAAAAATAAATAAACTCGCAAAAACAAATAAAATTCTTAGAATTGAATAAAATTGCTCTGTATTTTTTTTGCTAATTAGTCTTTACTTTTATATGATTGTTTTTTCTTTTTTTAAATTTATTCTTATTTATTTATTTTTAATTTCAAAGCAGCAGAGAATGAATAAAAAAGAATAAAAATAAATTCACAAAAACAAATAAAATTTATAGAATTGAATAAAATTGCTCTGTATTTTTTTGCTAATTAGTCTTTACTTTTATATGATTGTTTTTTCTTTTTTATTTATTTATAATTTCAAAGCAGCAGACTGAATAAAAAAAAAAATTCACAAATACAAGTCAAATTTATATAGAATTGAATTGAATTGCTCTGTAATTTTTTGCTAATTAGTCTTTACTGTTAATATTATTAGTTTTTTTTTCTTTTTTACATTATGTATAAAGAAAAAATATCTTTTATTTGATATTCTCTTGGAATAATATTCCAGGAAGTGCAGAAAAATGAAAATGTTATATTTGTTCGACATTTTTGTTGAATATCTCGCGATTCATCAGACTGAATGTCATGTTCTTGCTAATTAACATAGATCGGTAATTAAAAAAGAGAAATCTCACTGGTGAATAGCCGAAGGCTTTAGCATGGTCCCGCAAACTAGTGCGAATGATCGAATGGATGTAGGTCAGCTGTTGCACTTGTTTTATATATATATTGTGCTCGTAAAGTCGCTGTCTCGTTGCTCTGGATGGCAGGAGTATTTATTTACAATGCAGATGTAAAGTGACGGTGGAGATCGAAACGAAACGGTGGCAATGTGCCGAGCACATTGGCCAATATATGTGAAAGTACTAAATCCAATAGAGTTCGTAGCTCGACGATCGACGTTTGATGAATGTTAAGGAGACATCGATACCTTAATATTCACGAGAGCGATCATAACAACGAGTAAAAGTAACACAGTTATTTTTGTGCCACTAAATAATCTTGCAATTTTGGTAATAATAACAGAAAAAAATATATATCCATTATTTAAAAAAAAAAAAGATTTAACGTAAAAATCACGTTCCACCTTTTATTATGTTTATAAATTTATTTTTCACTAGTGGCTTTTTTAATATAATTTTATACAGTTATAGAAATTAAAAATATAATAATATTTTTAATTTTTAATTTTTTAAATATAATTATATTTTTAATTTTTAATTTTTAAAATATAATTATATTTTTAATTTGGCAAAATGCCAAATATTTTTCTGTCAAAGTCAATTTTTTAAACTCTTTACAAAAATTGTTAAATAATATAAAAAATAAACATAAATAAAGTCATAATAAATTGGGATAAAGTAAAAAAATAAACAAGTGAAATTGAAATTTTGATTTTCAAAAAATTGCATACAATTTTTAATTGTATGCAATTTTGTTTAATTGCTTTAGGTTCTTATCATAAACTGAGTAATTAACCGATGAAATAATTGCCATACATTTTTCTACATTAAGGAATATCTCTTAAATTGAAATCTATCTCAATTTACATTAATTACCTTTTAAAAAAAGGTGTTTTTTTTTAAAACGAATTTCAGACAATTATACAAATTAAAAATATAATAATATTTTTAATTTGATAATTTAATAATATTTTTAATAAATTAAAAATATAATAATATTTTTAATTAGGCAAAATGCCAAATATTTTTCTGTCAAAGTCAATTTTTTAAACTCTTTACAAAGATTTTTTAATAATATAAAAAATAAACATAAATAAAGTTATAATAAATTGGGATAAAGTAAAAAAAATGAAAAACTGAAATTAAATTTTTGATTTTCAAAAAATTGCATACAATATGTTTAATTGTTTATTATCATAATTAGGTAATTAACCGATGAATTAATTGCGATAATTTTTTCTACATTAAGGAATATTGCTTTAGGTTCTTATCATAAACTGAGTAATTAACCGATGAAATAATTGCCATACATTTTTCTACATTAAGGAATATCTCTTTAATTGAAATCTATCTTAATTTACATGAATTACCTTTTTAAAAAAGGTGTTTTTTTTTTAAAACGAATTTCAGACAATTATACAAATGAAAAATATAATAATATTTTTAATTAGGCAAAATGCCAAATGTTTTTCTGCCAAATTAAATTTTTTTAACTCTACAAAGATTTTTTAATAATATTAAAAATAAACATAAATAAAATCATAAATTAGGATAAAGTAAAAAAAATGAAAAACTGAAATTAAATTTTTGATTTTCAAAAAATTGCATACAATATGTTTAAATGTTTATTATCATAATTCAGTAATTAACCGATGAAATAATTGCCATAATTTTTTCTACATTAGGGAATATCACTTTAATTGAAATCTACCTTAAATTTACACTAATTACCTTTGCACATTGCTTCCTCATTATTTTTCGCATTTTACAAAGCTACCTCTATGAGGAAGTATGTTATTCAATTTTTGGCTTCCTCATAGAGGAAGCTTTGTAAAATGCGAAAAATAATGAGGAATCAATGTGCAAGGTTCTACTTTGCATCCTTGTTTTAATTAGATAAATATACATGTTGTGGATTCGCTTTTTCTATTTCGTTATTGCGTTATTTCGTGATTATTAGAGCGTTTCCGAAGTGAATGTGATAATGTATATTTTTAAAAATAATTCAACATTCCATAAAATCAAAAATTTCATACCGTTCGTCACTAAATTATACATATATAATGGCTGAATATTGTTTTATTTATATACAAAATTTGAGCTCGCTATCTTAAGTTTTGCAAAAGTTACAATAGAGCGATAATGTCAATTTTTTGAAAAATTCAAAACATCATAAAATTTTTACGGCTCAACCGATCTTAACCAAATTCAATAGCGATCACCGGCATATGAAAGCTCAAATTCATACCAATTTTTAGATCAATATCTCGAAAATTGAAAGAGTTATCGCGTAAACAGACATTTTTCAAAAAATTAAAAAACGCGTAATAATTTAACGATGAAGTGGATTTTAACAAAAATTTGCATGAACGATGAGGCTTGATCCCTCTATCTATGGTCCAAATTTCAGCTTGATATCTCAAGGCATTCCCGAGTTATAAAGGTTTACATTTTTCGATTGTGTAACATACACACACACACACACACACACACACACACACACACACACACACACACACACACACGCACACACACACACACACACACACACACACACACACACACACACACACACACACACACACACACACACACACACACACACACACACACACACACACACACACACACACACACACACACACACACACACACACACACACACACACACACACACACACACACACACACACACACACACACACACACACACACACACACACACACACACACACACACACACACACACACACACACACACACACACACACACACACACACACACACACACACACACACACACACACACACACACACACACACACACACACACACACACACACACACACACACACACACACACACACACACACACACACACACACACACACACACACACACACACACACACACACACACACACACACACACACACACACACACACACACACACACACACACACACACACACACACACACACACACACACACACACACACACACACACACACACACACACACACACACACACACACACACACACACACACACACACACACACACACACACACACACACACACACACACACACACACACACACACACACACACACACACACACACACACACACACACACACACACACACACACACACACACACACACACACACACACACACACACACACACACACACACACACACACACACACACACACACACACACACACACACACACACACACACACACACACACACACACACACACACACACACACACACACACACACACACACACACACACGCACACACGCACACACACACACACACACACACACACGCACACACACACACACACACACACACACACACACACACACAGACATCTTTTCTAAATCACTTTTCTCGATGTTTTGGACCATTCTGAGTGCACTGACATGAAAATCTCGAAAAAAAAAATTTTCACGAAAACAAAGCTTCCTCTATGAGGAAGCAAAATCGGTACAAATTTTTTTTTTTTAAATCTTAGTAAATAATTTACCAAATTGTACAGTCGATGTCTCCTTAAGTGAAAAACAGAAGGAGAATGAGTCGATATTAAATGTGTTCGTTCAATCTGCGCTTTCACTGTTGAATTCCTTGGTTTTGTAGGTTTCAAGTAACGACCAATATGCACACGAAAATATAACGTATATATATATATATATAATGGTATATAGCGAACCACCAGCTCAACCATCCCGAATAATCGATTTTGACATGATTCACTTGCTATCTCGCTTACTGTCTGCCCGTACGGTATATATTTCTTTTTTATGATACCAGCGATGCACCGATAAAGTCACCAACACTCCACTTTTGCCCCTCGCCGATGTATTTTTTTATCTTTATTTTTTTTTACCTTTTTTTCGACCTCTCAAAGCACGTTTAACTTTAGCCCATTCTTCTCTTGCGAGAATTTTATAGTCGACTTGTTGCCATTTTTCAGGACGATGCACTAAATTCTGCTGGAATATTCAACGAGAGTAGACCAACCAACCAGTCTTTTACCACTGACGATCTAAACTGGGGAATGGTAAGAAATATTCAACTAAATTTCCAAACGAAAGATTTTATTGGATTTCAATTTTAGGAATTTAAACATATTTTTTTTTAATAGAGAATAATAATAAGAAGAAGCATAATAATAATAATGTCGAAAGGTTATCAATAAATAAACAAACACTTCAATTTCGATAGAAAATCTTTTACTTATAAAAGAAATTTTTCAATTGCATAATAATTATTATCAAAATATCGAAAAGTTATCAATAAATGGAAAAAAGCTTTTCAAAAAATTCGATGGAAAACTTTCTACTTATAAAATAAATTATTCAATTGTATGATAATTATTATTAAAATTTCGAAAATTTATCAATAAACAAAAAAAAGGCACTTCAAAAAATTCGATGGAAAACTTTCGACTTATAAAATAAATTATTCAATTGTATGATAATTATTATTAAAATGTCGAAAAGTTATCGACAAATGAAAAAAAGCTCTTTAAAAAATTCGATGGAAAACTTTCTACTTATAAAATAAATTATTCAATTGTATGATAATTATTATTAAAATGTCGAAAAGTTATCGACAAATCAAAAAAAGCACTTAAAAAAATTCGATAGAAAACTTTCTACTCAAAGTAAATTATTCAATTGTATGATAATTATTATTAAAATTTCGAAAAGTTATCAATAAATGAAAGAAAGCTCTTCGAAAAAATCGATGGAAAACTTTCTACTTATAAAATAAATTATTCAATTGTATGATAATTATTATTAAAATATCGAAAAGTTATCTATAAACAAAAAAGGCACTTCAAAAAATTCGATGGAAAACTTTCTACTTACAAAATAAATTATTCAATTGTATGATAATTATTATTAAAATGTCGAAAAGTTATCAATAAACAAAAAAGGCACTTCAAAAAATTCGATGGAAAACTTTCGACTTATAAAATAAATTATTCAATTGTATGATAATTATTATTAAAATTTCGAAAATGTATCAATAAACAAAAAAAAGGCACTTCAAAAAATTCGATGGAAAACTTTCTACTTACAAAATAAATTATTCAATTGTATGATAATTATTATTAAAATATCGAAAATTTATCAATAAACAAAAAAAAGGCACTTCAAAAAGTTCGATGGAAAACTTTCTACTTATAAAATAAATTATTCAATTGTATGATAATTATTATTAAAATTTCGAAAATTTATCAATAAACAAAAAAAAAGCACTTCAAAAAATTCGATGGAAAACTTTCTACTGATAAAATTAATTATTCAATTGTATGATAATTATTAATAAAATTTCGAAAATTTATCAATAAACAAAAAAAAGGCACTTCAAAAAATTCGATGGAAAACTTTCTACTTACAAAATAAATTATTCAATTGTATGATAATTATTATTAAAATGTCGAAAAGTTATCGATAAATAAAAAAAAGCTCTTTAAAAAATTCTATGGAAAACTTTCTACTTATAAAATAAATTATTCAATTTTATGATAATTATTATTAAAATGTCGAAAAGTTATCAATAAATGAAAAAAAGCTCTTCAAAAAATTCGATGGAAAACTTTCTACTTACAAAATAAATTATTCAATTGTATGATAATTATTATTAAAATTTCGAAAATTTATCAATAAACAAAAAAAGGCACTTCAAAAAATTCGATGGAAAACTTTCTACTTACAAAATAAATTATTCAATTGTATGATAATTATTATTAAAATGTCGAAAAGTTATCGATAAATAAAAAAAGCTATTCGAAAAATTCGATAGAAAACTTTACACGTGTACAATAAAATATTCGATTGTATAATAATAATTATTATTATAATGTCGAAAAGTTATCGATAAATAAAAAATTTGATACACAACCTTCTACTTATAAAACGATTTTTTCAATTGTATAACAATGATAATAATAATAATCGTTGTGTAAATCGTTGGTATATTGACATCGCTTCCGGCGACATGAATAGAAACGCCATTGGTCAAAAGAGTCATTTATTTTCAAGGTTTTTCGAGGGGTTGTCGTGTCAGCATCCCAAGTTTATGCAGTCGACAACGTAGCTGCCGGCTCTGTAATCTATCTTGGTATCGTCATATATTCACCGACGTCAGGACTTTTTTCTTTTCTAGGCGCTCTTTCTGGATGTCTCATAGGTAAAAAAAAAACTATTTTTATTTACAGTCGCATTAACAGACATTGATAAGAATTTAACAACATTTTTGCTTCCCCATAGAGGGTTTTCATGAATTTTTATTTTTTATTTTCTCTAAATTGTGAAAATGGATAAAGAGGATTTTATAGAATTTAGAATTTTCGAAAAAATTTACTTCTACGTTCTACATGGAGTAAATTCCGATAAATTCGATTGAAATTTTCTCCAGACATCAACTAATATTCAACAATACTGAATGTCAAATTTGGTAAAGATCGATAGAGAACTTTGGATTTTATAGCCATTTTAATTATACGACTTTATGACATTTTTGCTTTTGATACATTCGACAAAACGGCCTGAAATTTTATACATATTAGTAATAATATGCAAGAATATTTGCTACCGAATTTGGTAAAAAATAACTGAGGCGTTAGAATTTTGTAGAAAATTGCATTTTTTTTAAGTGCAGAATCGAGCCTTGCATATTACATCCTCATTTTGCAACTTCGTTAATGAGGAGGCCGAATTTGGTCAGCATATTTTCTCGTAAATATAGCTCAGAGAAAATTGAAAAATGAGAAAGCAATGTGCAAAGCCTGGACGTTTTTAAATTGGTACAACTCTTGAATAAAGGAGTTTTTGGGACCTCGTTTATCTCTTTCTCTGCCTGTAATAATTTCTACAGCAAGAGAGAACGAGAAACAGGATGAGTTATTGATCCCTGAAGTCTCATCGAGGATCCATCAGCGTTAATTGAGATATCATAGCGCGCGGAGATTAAATGCTTCGGTAGAGAAATTATTCTGCATTTCGCAATCCATTTAACTGGAATTATTCATTTTTCGGGTTGAAGTTGATTTTATTATTTTTTTAAAAACTCTATTGAATAAAAATGGTTTTATAACTGTTGCAGCTTTGGGTCTTGATGTTCCATATGCTTCTGTATACTCGGGGCAGTGGGGCTATAATAGTTTGCTAACTGGAGCTGCTTTCGGTGGACTATTCATCGTCATAAGCGGACAAACGATCGCAGCAGCTTTTGTGGCAATTGTATTTACAACTCTCCTTCAATACGTCATTGCACCGCTAATGGCCAAAGTAATATTATCTCCATTCAAAATTCATATCGTACCCTAAAAGCATTTTTAATTATTCGCCATTTGTCGATTTATAATCTCAGGTCGGACTCGCTGTCCTCACCGTACCATTTGTCGTCACTGCCTGGCTATTTTTTGGCCTTCGAGATACTGCCGATGGCATTTTTCCCCGACCGGCATCTGTGACATTTCCTGAACAGGAAGTTAGCCATTTTCGATCCCAACGTCGTGATCTTAAAATTTTTACAGTGAGAGTATTTTTTATTTTCATTTTTTTGCAATTTATATGCTTTTTATTTAATTTGTTTAACAATTTATTTCATTTTTTAGCAATTTATTTCATCTTTTAGCATTCCATTTCAATTTTTAGCAGTTTATTTAATTTTTTAGCAATTTGTTTCAATTTTTTTAAATTTATTTTAATTTTTAGCAATTTATTTCATCTTTTTGCATTCCATTTCAATTTTTTTCAATTTATTTTAATTTTTAGCAATTTATCTCATCTTTTAGCAACTTATTTCAATTTTTAGCATTCCATTTCTATTTTTGGTAGTTTACTTCATTTTTTAGCAATTTGTTTCAATTTTTTCTAATTTATTTTAATTTTCAGCAATTTATCTCATCTTTTAGCAACTTATTTCAATTTTTAGCATTCCATTTCTATTTTTAGCAGTTTGCTTCATTTTTTAGCAATTTGTTTCAATTTTTTTGAACTTATTTCAATTTTTAGCATTCCATTTCTATTTTTGGCAGTTTACTTCATTTTTTAGCAATTTGTTTCAATTTTTTCTAATTTATTTTAATTTTCAGCAATTTATCTCATCTTTTAGCAACTTATTTCAATTTTTAGCATTCCATTTCTATTTTTTAGCAGTTTGCTTCATTTTTTAGCAATTTGTTTCAATTTTTTTGAATTTATTTTAATTTTTAGCAATTTATTTCATCTTTTTGCATTCCATTTCAATTTTTTTCAATTTATTTTAATTTTTAGCAATTTATCTCATCTTTTAGCAACTTATTTCAATTTTTAGCATTCCATTTCTATTTTTGGTAGTTTACTTCATTTTTTAGCAATTTGTTTCAATTTTTTCTAATTTATTTTAATTTTCAGCAATTTATCTCATCTTTTAGCAACTTATTTCAATTTTTAGCATTCCATTTCTATTTTTAGCAGTTTGCTTCATTTTTTAGCAATTTGTTTCAATTTTTTTGAATTTATTTTAATTTTTAGCAATTTATTTCATCTTTTTGCATTCCATTTCAATTTTTTTCAATTTATTTTAATTTTTAGCAATTTATCTCATCTTTTAGCAACTTATTTCAATTTTTAGCATTCCATTTCTATTTTTAGCAGTTTGCTTCATTTTTTAGCAATTTGTTTCAATTTTTTCCAATTTATTTTAATTTTTAGCAATTCATCTCATCTTTTAGCAACTTATTTCAATTTTTAGCATTGCATTTCTATTTTTAGCAGTTTGCTTCATTGTTTAGCAATTTGTTTCAATTTTTAGCAATTCATTTGCTTTTTATTTTTCGCAATTTCTTTTAATTTTTAGCATTTTATTTTCAAATATGAAAATGAATTTCTTAAAATTTTTTAGGTGGATGAATCCAACGATTTTGAAGTTCTCAATACCGATGAAAAAAAGTCTTTCAATGATTGAGATGGTATCTATCCCACCGAAGAAAACAGAATTTTTTGGCGGAGTAAGAAGCTGAATTTATGACTAGAAGCAAAGTGGATAGCAAGATGACCGGACAAATGAATCTACCGCCGACGCGTAGTGCTTTGGCCCCGGAATACAGTATTATCTATTATGCGTGCTGGCGCCAACGATAATAACAATAAGACGACGACATAAATTTCGCTCCAATTCCGAGCGAAGAGTGAAACGACATACGAAAAAAAAAAATAAGGGGAGAATTCGGTCCTTTTCGTACGAAGTGAAAAAGCATCACTTGATAAAAGACTCATAATATTTTCAAGGGTAAGAAACGATAAAAGCTGCCGTACCAAAAAGAGAGAGAAAGTCTTCGAAATTACTTACTTTAAGCATTCATTCTTAATATTGTTCTACCTTTTTTTTCGTACACTTTTTTTGTTGTTGCAAAAAGTACTTAAAAAGTCGAGCATTTGTCTAAATGTCAATATTCTCGTGGCATCAAAGCTGCGGAGAATAATCCTAACGCTGAAATCTGAATGGCTTCACGTTTAGTGTAATCGATACTGCAGACTATTATTCCATTCCCGGGATAATATTTAATACCCGTTGTACTGCTGTTTCGTGAGATGAATAGTGGTTTACGGCGTTTATAGGACGTCCTTACAGCAGTGATAGACGTATCGTAACACGTGTTTCTGCCTCAGGATGAATGGATATTGTGTACGCACAGGGGAGAATAAAATTATTGTTCGAATTGAAGGAATGTCTACAATCGTTGGTACCAAGGGAACCACTGCAAAAGCTCGATTAAAAAGCGGGAAACCTGCAAAATGCCATGTTTACTTTAATAATAAATACTGCAAAAACCTGCCACATATAATGATAGTATTATTGTAGGACTTTCTACAGTTTAAGTTAGAAATATTTAAAAATATTATGAGGCTCCGATAAATGATGAATTCTCAAGGTATTTGCTTAAAATGTCCGAGATGTTCAACTATTATCAGAGAAAACACAGATAAAAATGTCGGATATTTATTCCTCTCCGATAAATGATGTATTTTAGAGAAATTCGGTGAAATTGACCGAGATATTCAACAAATGTTAGAGGAAATAAATTTTGGACAAGTTCTAATTATAGTTTTTCAGAGAAATGTTTTTACCAGGGAAAAAAAAGATTTTTTTTCAAATCGAAAATGAAGGTGTCGACCGAAATTCTGCCGGTATCATTTGGTCCATGAATCTTGGGGTTAAGATAATCTCTGCAGCTCCTCCTAAAATTATTGTTCGAATTGAAGGAATGTCTACAATCGTTGGTACTAAGGGAACCACTGCAAAAGCTCGCTTAAAAAGCAGGAAACCTGCAAAATGCCATGTTTACTTTAATAATAAATACTGCAAAAACCTGCCACATATAATGAAAGTATTATTGTAGGACTTTCTACAATTTAAGTTAGAAATATTTAAAAATATTATGAGGCTCCGATAAATGATGAATTCTCAAGGTATTCGCTGAAAATGTCCGAGATGTTCAACAATTATCAGAGAAAACACAGATAAAAATGTCGGATATTTATTCCACTCCGATAAATGATGCATTCTAGAGAAATTCGGTGAAATTGACCGAGATATTCAACAAATATTAGAGGAAATAAATTTTGGACAAGTTCCAATTATAGGTTTTCAGAGAAATGTTTTTACCAGGGAAGAAAAATATTTTTTTTCAAATCGAAAATGAAGGTGTCGACCGAAATTCTGCCGGTATCATTTGGTTCATGAATCTCGGGGTTAAGATAAACTCTGCAACTCCTCCCAAGTCAATTTCCAAGACCCTTTTCGAGAGTACACCTCGTCATCTACCTTTCCTTCTGTTTACGCATATCGTTCGCAGTTTCCAAATGGGAGTATGAGGGAAAAGTGAAAGGGAGAAAGAGGGATAGAAAGAAGAAGATACTGCACGTGGTTAGAAGCGCCACCCCGGATCGAAGCGGTACAGCGAGGCACTGCGATCCAACCACGAGCGTTCCCGCTCGTATCGCGATGCTGCCGCTGCTGCTACGGTAGCAGCCCGCTGGTCGTCGGACCCCAGCATCCCTCGTCTTCTCTCTTTTCCCCCTGTTGAATATCCCTTCTCACTTGCAACCCCACTTTCCCAGGTAGTTTATCCTTGTTTTCCAGTGCTTTCTCCTTCTCTTGCTCTTTCTTTCCCCTGTTGAACATTCCTTCTCACTTGCAACCCCACTTTCCCAGGTAGTTTATCCTTGTTTACCCTATTTCATCTCCTTCTCCTTCTCTCGCTCTCTCTTCCTCCTGTTGAACATCACTTCTCACTTGCAACCCCACTATCTCAGTTAGTTTATCTTTGTTTACCATGTTGCTTCTCCTTCTCTCGCTCCCTCTGCCTCCTGTTGAACATCCCTTCTCACTTGCATCCCCTCTTTTCCAGTTAGTTTATTCTTGTTTTCCATGTTTCTTTTTCATTTCTCTCTCTTCCTCCCTGTTGATCGTTCCGTCCCTCTCGGTCTCACACATTTCCAATTAGTTTGGACTTGTCCCTCTTCCTCCCTGTCGATTGATCTTTCTCACTTGCGTCGCTGCGTTCCTCTAGTTAGTCTATCCTTGTTTACCATGTTTCCCGTCCCTCTCCATCTCGGTATCTCCCGCGTGGTGACGCGGGCGAAAGCCATCATCCCTGTTGCCCCTGATTCCCTCTCCCTTAGCTTCCAACTTCCCCATCTCTCTCGACCTGTGCAAACTTCTCCACTTCCTTTCTATCTCTGTCTACCTCATTGTCCTTTTAGTATCCTCCTCCTACTCGTTCTTCTTGTCGCCAGCCACCACTTCGGACATGCCTCGCCCTTCCTCGGCCAATGAGGGGAGTAAAACGACCGGGAAGGAATGGAAGCTTGCCTGCCAGCCTCCTGAGCAAGAGAGTAAGAGGCTCGGGAGGGATGAAAATCGAGGGAGATGCAACGACACAGGCAATACTAGAGATGAAAGGATAGCACGATTAAGGGGGAAGAAATGAGAAGGGAAGGGATACAAGCTTCCCTGCCACCCTGCTGAGCAAGAGAGTAAGCTAAATGCTCGAGAGGGATGAAAATCGAGGGAGATGCAACGACATAGGCACTACCAGAGATGAAAGGATAGCACGATGCGGAGGGAAGGGATGCAAGCTTCCCTGCCAGCCTGCTGAGCAAGAGAGTAAGCTAGATGTTCGGGAGAAGTGAAAACCGAGTGAGATGCAACGTCATAGGCAGTACCAGAGATGAAAGGATAGCACGATGAAGGGAGATGAAAAGGGAAGGGATACAAGCTTGCCTGTCAGCCTACTGAGCAAGAGAGTAAGATAGAGGCTCGGGAGGGATGAAAATTGAGGGAGACGCAACGACGTAGGCAATACCAGAGCTGAAAGGACAGCACTATAAAGTGGAAAGGGAAGGGAAGGGAAGGGATGGAAGCTTGCCTGTCAGCCTACTGAGCAAGAGAGTAAGATAGAGGTTCGGGAGGGATGAAAATCGACGAAGACGCAACGACGTAGGCAGTACCAGAGCTGAAAGGACAGCACCAACAAAGTGGAAAGGGAAGGGAAGGGAAGGGATGGAAGCTTGCCTGCCAGCCTGCTGACCAAGAGAGTAACCTATATACTCCGGAGGGATGAAAACCGAGTGAGATGCACACCACACCCAGTACCAGAGATGAAAGGACACCGCTATGAAGAGGGAAGAGAAGGGAAGGGATGGAAGCTTGCCTACCAGCCTGCTGAGCAACGGAGTAAGCTAGATACTCGCTAGAATTGAAAACCAAGAGAGATACAACACCCCCAACCAGTACCAAAGATGAAAAGGACAGCAATATAGAGGGGAGGAAGGGAAGGGAGCTCGAACGATACCCGCGTTCCTGACATCCCCTCACCCCCTCCCTGTTATATAGTCACCCAGCCTCTCTACAATCTCCACGTTCTCTCTACCTGCGTATACCGAGCCTGTCTGCCTGCACGCCTGCTCGCTTCCTCTCCTGCCAGGCGTCTGGCCATTGCCGGTCCTAGTCACTGCTTCACAGTGTCTTCGGGCGGCTGCCCGATCGCGACTCGTACTACTCTTGCCGCCGGACGACTCGCATGGCGTTACCACTCGCTCTTCGTACTACTACTACTACTACTACTACAACCAACGTTACTTCTATCATACTACCACCGCTACCGCCACTTGTACCGTTCTGCTGTGCTGCTGCTGCTGCTGTTATTACGAGTGCAGGACCAAAGTGCGGCGCCTGCGTCAGTGTGAGTGTCGTCAGTGTCGTTACCGCGAGCATATCTTACAATAGGTGTATATATATATATTTATATATACGGGTATATATGTTTATATATGTATATATATAGGATTTACTACGTACAAACGAGTACGTATACAACAGACTAGTATCTATCTATGTACCTTCGTGTTCTTACGACGATTCTCGGCATGTGACCTCCCTTAATGCGGACAGTGGTGTTCTGGGTGCGTGTAGTTCCAGCAACTTCCCTTCAGTTGTCATCTACTGTAGCATAGCATTTTATTAATAAAATGTATTACTCGCGAAAATCATGTTTTATTTAGTTATCTATTTTTTTATTGTATGTTGTCGCTTATTTTTTATTTTCGCCCTTTGGAAAATTGGGTCTTGTTTTGGTTCTTATGGTCGTGGAGATTTTTGGGTACTGTGAACGAGAAGTTGATTAAAATGAACTCAAAATAATTTTTAGTTAGTACATAGGATTGGCGAATTGGAATTTGTCGATCATTCGAATATTTTAAGATTTCCCATGAGAAATTCTCATCTTTTTATTGTAAAAAAATATATATATATATATATATAGGGAAACTGCACAATATCTTTAAGTTCCACACAAAAATTATTTTCGTCATTAACAATATTTACATTAAGTACAATCTATTGTACAATGATGAAAAATTGAATGCAGAATTTTATTTCAACTGCAGAAGTAAAAAAAAATTCGAAGCTCGCCCTCTTGCTAATTGAGGTTTTCACTGAAAAGTAAAAAATAAAAAATGAACTGACCTATTCAGGATCCCTTGTATTATCATTTTTATTTACCATTAATTTTTGTAATGCATTAATTTTTTTGTGTACGCTGCTAGGGGATTTATCCCAGAGCATTTTATAAATTTTTACTTCCTTTAATTTCATTATTCATTTTATTTAATTTAATTCTATTATTTATTTCATTGAATTTCATTTAATTTCATTGTTTTTTAAGTTCCACACAAAAATTATTTTCGTCATTAACAATATTTACATTAAATACAATCTACTGTACAATGATGAAAAATTGAATGCAGAATTTTATTTCAACTGCAGAAGTAAAAAAAAATTCGAAGCTCGCCCTTTTGCTAATTGAGGTTTTCACTGAAAAGTAAAAAATAAAAAATGAACTGACCTATTCAGGATCCCTTGTATTATCATTTTTATTTACCATTAATTTTTGTAATGCATTAATTTTTTTGTGTACGCTGCTAGGGGATTTATCCCAGAGCATTTTATAAATTTTTATTTCCTTTAATTTCATTATTCATTTTATTTAATTTAATTCCATTATTTATTTCATTGAATTTCATTTAATTTCATTGTTTTTTAAGTTCCACACAAAAATTATTTTCGTCATTAACAATATTTACATTAAATACAATCTACTGTACAATGATGAAAAATTGAATGCAGCATTTTATTTCAACTGCAGAAGTAAAAAAAAATTCGAAGCTCGCCCTCTTGCTAATTGAGGTTTTCACTGAAAAGTAAAAAATAAAAAATGAACTGACCTATTTAGTATCCCTTGTATTATCATTTTTATTTATCATTAATTTTTGTAATGCATTAATTTTTTTGTATATGCTCCTAGGGGATTTATCCTAGAGCATTTTATACATTTTTATTTCCTTTAATTTCATTATTCATTTTATTTAATTTAATTCCATTATTTATTTCATTGAATTTCATTGAATTTCATTATTTTTTAAATTTATTTTAATTATTTATTTATTTACCATTTTTTCTATCCCACTTAACGTTAATTGTAACGATGCTTCGTTGACTGTTTAGTCTTGCAATATATGCAGGCAGGTGGCTAAGTACATACAGTGCGCAGAAGAGACATTAGGCACGCGCTGAGATTAAGGGGTTTTATGGAGAGGGTAAACCCCTTAGAAAGTGGCAGAGCTTTGCCATACGTGATAGTTTTTTTTTTTTTTTGCTTTCGTAGGAGCCACGCGACGCCCACGCACTATACTCGCCAGTATATCAGGCAAAGTAGCGAACCACGCGCCAGTGTATTCATCGACTCGCGTCCGGATGCTAGCAAATTCTCGAAATTTCATTTTTATTTCTCAATCATCTGAAAAACAATCATTTTACTCCAATTTCGGTCCATTAATTTTTGTTATTTATACACAATTCCCAAACTTTTTTTTTTCAGTCAGTTTTTCATTTATTTTTAGTACTACATTTTTTTTTGGATTGTGTAGAATCTGAGGAATTTGTTTATTTTTTGTATTTCTTTTTGTTTACGTTATATTTAATATAATAAATAGTAATATCACAAAAATTTAATTTCTTTCTCAATAGACTGAAAAAAAAATTATTTTACTGTAATTATCATCCATTAATTAATTTTTCTTATTTAGGTAGATTTTTTTACTGTGTAGTGCATAATAAAATTAATAAATAATAATATTACAAAAATTTGATTTCTTTCTCAATCGTCTGAAAAAAATTATTTTCAATTTCATTAATTAATTTTTATTATTTAAGTAGAAATTTCAAATTTTTTTCCTCAGTCTTTTTTACTGTTTATATATTTATACCTTTTTGCTACGATTTTATGAAAAGTTTTGGTGGTTCTAAAATGACTTTATCAGTGACCGAGAATCCTAGCTTCAACTGTGGTTATCGAGGTGGTTACTCGCTACCAGGTCATTGGGATAGTCAGGCCATAAATAGTGTCTGTCAATTTTATTTAATCTCACGACTTTGTTGATATAATTAGTGCGCGTTAAATGAAATTTGGAAAGTGGTGAATATCTTGTTATGCGAATTTTAGTGGCGGTGAGTGAAGGTGATTAAAAAAATAACGTAGTACGTCGAAGTGGTTTTCGATAATTGGGACAAACCGTGTACGTCACAGGAGATGGTGTCGAATATATAGTTTTGAACGGCCATCGTCGACGTATTTTCCAAAATCAATTAGAATTTTTATTATTTATTTCTCATATAAATATTTATTAATTCGATTTTGTGAGTGGATCAATAGTGCAACAATTTGATTCAATATTTGGGGTTTAATTATTTACATATTTTTACGCACTATTTATTTTTTGTTTTCCTTTATTTATTATATAAATAATAATAATACGTGCAAACGACTGGCAAAACGTTTTACGTGTAGCATATGTTTTGTAAATGATACGAAATTATGATAATAACTGCAGGAGAGGAAAGAAATTGTTGCACAATTTTTTTTTAACCTTCAACAAACAAGTCCCTATCTCGGTGAATTTTTTAAATTTATTTTGGCGACATCTGTTAAAAAAATAGTGGGAATTGTAAAGTGAAAAAAAATTAAATTTTATTATTTTTAGTTGTAAATGCATTTTTCTTTTATGAAATAAAAATGTAGGGCACATTTCTAATGGAATTTCATTGAATATCAAATTTTTTCAGAATTTCTGAAATTTCTTTGTGCAATTTTCATGAAAAGATATTAAAAATTTTGTTGAAAAATTTTGGGAAATGATTTTTTAATCGGGTCTCATAAGTTTATCAATTTTTTTATCAGCTCTATAATTCATTATTATAAAATGATTACTATTAAATGAATTATACCACAAATTTTCATTTCATAAAATTAAGAGTGCTAATATTCTGATCCATATGAAAATTTAAACAATTTTTGTTTGCAACCACTGTAATTAATTATTATAAAATAATTACTACAAAATTAATTACACCACAAATTTTTATTTCACAAAATTAAGAGTGCTAATTTTCTGACCCATATGAAAATTTAAACAATTTTTATTACAACCACTGTAATTATTTTTTATGAAATAATTACTTTAAAATTAATTACACCACAAATTTTTATTTCACAAAATTAAGAGAGCTAATTTTCTGATCTATATGAAAATTTAAACAATTTTTGTTTACAACCCCTGTAATTAATTACTATAAAATAATTACTACAAAATTAATTACACCACAAATTTTTATTTCACAAAATTAAGAGTGCTAATTTTCTGATCCATATGAAAATTTAAACAATTTTTGTTTACAACCAGTGTAATTAATTATTATAAAATAATTACTATAAAATTAATTATACCACAAATTTTTATTTCACAAAATTAAGAGTGCTAATTTTCTGATCTATATGAAAATTTAAACAATTTTTGTTTACAGCCACTGTAATTAATTATTATAAAATAATTCCAATAAACTTAATTATACCATGATTTTTTATTTCACAAAATTAAGGGGGCTTAATATTCTGATTCAGCTGCATAAATTAAGTCCTTAGGGCGTTAAAGCTCTCACCGCAGCCAAAACATTCGATACCACCAATAGTGTTGTCACTCAAGTTTGTCTCGATCTCGTGTTTCCTTTATGCTTCCTCCAGTTCGTTAGTTAGTGAGGCTTTACTCACGTAGAGTTATTTATCCAACATTATAGCCACATCTTCGCTATGTATTAGTTAGCTGATGTTTCTATCTGTCTTCGGCGGGAATTCTAAGCTACATTGCTATTCCTCAGTCTTGTTAAGCAAACACCGTGACACGTATCTATCGTAGCCACAGCCGTCGTGTATAATTGAAACTGTGGGGCAACGTGTTATTTTCTCGAGATGACTTTGTTCGTCAGGAAGAATAGAAACTGAAGAGACAAGGAGGCAAGGCATTTGTTCTCCAAGGAGTTACATATATGAAGAAGTTGCTGTATCCTGAGTTTTAACCGTCCCATTAATTCTGACCTCTATTTTTTATATTTATTCTATATATAATATTTTTTATTAATAAAACTTTCACACTTTCACACAATTTCACACTTTCACACTTTCACACAAATTCACATTTTCACACAAATTCACACTTTCACACAAATTCACATTTTCACACAAATTCACACTTTCACACAAATTCACATTTTCACACACATTCACACTTTCACACAATTTCACACTTTCACACAATTTTACACTTTCACACGATTTCACACTTTCACACGATTTCACACTTTCACACAATTTCACACTTTTATACAATTTCGAACTTTCAGACAATTTCACACTTTCACACAATTTCGCACTTTCAGACAATTTCACATTTTCACACAATTTCACACTTTCACACAATTTCACACTTTCACACAATTTCACACTTTCACAAAATTTCACACTTTCACACAATTTCACACTTTCACACAATTTCACACTTTCACACAATTTCACACTTTTACACAATTTCGCACTTTCACACAATTTCACACTTTCACACAATTTCACACTTTCACACAATTTCAGATTTTCACACAATTTCACACTTTCACACAATTTCACACAATTTCACACTTTCACACAATTTCACACTTTCACACAATTTCACCCTTTCACACAATTTCACACTTTCACACAATTTCACACTTTCACACAATTTCACACTTTTACACAATTTCGCACTTTCACACAATTTCACACTTTCACACAATTTCACACTTTCACACAATTTCAGATTTTCACACATTTTCACACAATTTCACACTTTCACACAATTTCACCCTTTCACACAATTTCACACAATTTCACATTTTCACACAATTTCACACTTTCACACAATTTCACACAATTTCACACAATTTCACACACACTTTCACACAATTACACACTTTCACACAATTACACACTTTCACACAATTTCACACTTTGACACAATTTCACACTTTGACACAATTTCTCACTTTCACACAATTTCGCACTTTCACACAATTTCACACTTTCACACAATTTCACACTTTTACACAATTTCACACTTCCACACAATTTCACACTATCACACAATTTCTCACTTTCACACACTTTGTCACTTTCACAACCATGAATGTTTGAAATTCTAAGCTACATTGCTATTCCTCAGTCTTGTTAAGCAAACACCGTGACACGTATCTATCGTAGCCACGTGTATAATTGAAACTGTGGGGCAACGTGTTATTTTCTCGAGATGACTTTGTTCGTCGGGAAGAATGGAAACCGTCGAGACAAGGAGGCAAGATATTTGTTCTCCAAGGAGTTACATATATGAAGAAGTAGCCGTATCCTGAGTTTTCACCATCCCATTAATTCTGACCTCTATTTTTATATTTATTCTATAAATAATATTTTTCATTAATTTTTTCTTTATTTTTACACAAAAAAAGTATAAACATTTCATTTTTTTTAAATGTGTGTATAGATTTTGTTTAAAATGGCACAGAAAGAAAAAGATGGATAACAGTTAATGGAAAAAAATTACAGTTCATTATTTTCCCCATTAATTCCTTATCGTAGCATTATTTTATAAATTTGAATCCTTAGAACCTTTTGCAGATTTTTACAAATTCTCAAATATTTTTCGTAGAATCACTTGCAAAAAATTTTCTATTATATTTTTTACAGAATAAATAAATTCCTTATAAATGAAAGAAATATATTCTATAACATTTTTTTTTTTTTTTCATTTTAGATTATTAGCTTTTTTTATTACGATAAATCTAGTCGAATGCATTCGAAAAATTGGCAAGGTTCAACTGCTTTTATGCTCGTACATGCAATGACCCTTAAAAGACGAAACGAGGATGTTGACTTGACGAACTCTTCGGAGAACATTCGATGCAACACGTTGCCTCAACCCGAGTGCACCCAAGTGCATCCAAGTTCATATCTCGCACTTTCTTCTCTACCTCAAATACACGCTCTAAGAACGTGCCAACATTCGTAACATTCACCGAAAATTTTACCATTGGTAAAAAAAAACAGTGCATCTTAAATTATTTTTTTTATTAAAAGAAAAATCACAAAACTTCAAAAAAATATATATATAGTACACATATTACTAATAAAGATCATCGACCGAAAATTTTGAATAAAAAAAGAACGACATTACCGTAAATTAAAAAAAATCGCTCGTGTGAAATTAATTTTAAAAAATTCATATTCATTTTTGTTATTAAAAAAAAATTATAAATCTGGATATTTAAAAAAAATTCTAGTACACATATTACTAATATAAACCATCAAAATTACCGTGAATGAAAAAACAGCGTGTTTAATTAATTTTTTTTTCTTCATAGAAAAATCACAAAAATGCATTTAAACAATATATAGTACACATATAGCTAATATAAGCAATCGTCAAATTTTTTTTTAATACAATAAAAAAAGGGAAAAATATGAAAATTGTTCTCTTAAATTCAAAAAAAAATTTCGTAGCATAATGTTTTTTATTTTTTCTTTTTTTAGCCCACAAAATTTCCTCTATGAGAAGAGGAAAATTGAGAAACGTATTTTTATTAATAGAAAATAATTATTATTTATGATCAGTTAGCTTAGTTAGCTAATTTAACGAAATTGGGAGAGCTAACTGCGTGAGCACGTTTCGAACATCGAGGGCACCTGCTGCTTGAGGGTTGCATGCCACTATGACAGCGAAGCTGTTATGTAGGAAGGAAGAGAAGAATAATATTCCGAGAGTGAGAACAAGCGAGAAAATAGATGGCTGGTAATAAGGATAAACGAGTGCCATAAAATGTCGGGTCACGTATGATGTGCCACTTGATATCCTCGTTCAGTAGCACATTTTCGTTCCTCTCCGATAACGAGATTAAATTGCCTCCAATAGTGCACCTAATCGAGAATAAATTCCACAACCATTAGCCCCTTAAGCATTTCACATTAAAATTTGTTTTTTCACTGCCTATATTCAAGTTCTCACAATATCAATTAATATTGAACAATTTTGCACCAATAATTCACTAATAAAATAATCTATAATAATAATTCCAACAAATTATTAAAATGATAATAAAAAAAAATTGTATAACAAATTCGATAGCTTTTTTTTTCTCCCAAAATTTATTCTCTGCTATTTTTCAAACACACAATTTTTTTTGATTATTTTCTAAGAATGTTGGAAAATATTTTTCCAAAATATTTCAATAAAAAATTTTCAATCAATTTTCTATTATGTAATTCCAAAAGTGACAAAATATGGAAAATCTATAGTATACGAAAAAGAAATTTCTATCCAATTAATAATCATTTTTTTTTAATTCCAAAAGCGACAAAATATGAAAAATCGACTGTATACGAAAAAAAATTTCTAACCAATTAATAATCATTTTTTTTTACTGATTCAGTCATAATATTTTCAAAAGATGTTCTAAAGCCGAAAAGCCAAGAATGGCAAATAATAAATAAACAATGAATAATAAAAATATTTTCAAAAAATGTGTACTAATTTATGCTCTGCATTTTTTTTGTACAGGAAATAAATCGTGGGACTCGTGATTTCCGGAAATGCCCTATAAATAAAATACCACACGAATAAGGAATATTCTCCGAGTAACAAGCTTCCAAAATATTCCAATACGAAGAAAAAAAAACATAATAATAATTGAAAAAAATAAAATAAAAATAAAAATAATAATAATTGGACAGATCCGTCTTAATCACTGTCGTTGAAACATTAAGTGTGCCTTTGCGGTGGCGCAGGAAGTAGCAAAAAGCCGTGATTGGCCGGAAAGAAAAATAATCATCGACTCTTCATCGTCCTCGGCCTCGGTTCTCGTGATTCGAGATACGAGATAACGAGAATGTGGCCAAGGCCCGTGAGAAGGCTTCACCGTTGGCAGGAGCATCTAGGCGCGGTCGGGATAACGAGAAGCTGCATGGAGAACGTCCGTTACGACGCCTCCTCGAGGACGACCCTGAAGCGTTTCGACTTCATACGAAATATAGGTGATTCGATTGATCTGGCGTAGCAGGAATTTCCTAATTCTCCTCCAGTGCACTTATGGTGGGCTTCGTAAAATATCCTCAATATATTTATAGGATATAACAAAAAAGAAAAGAAAAAAAAAAAAAAAAAAAGTGTTTTTTTTTTGTAAGACAAAAAAAAACGTGCATAATTTCGCCGACGCGTTGTGTTGTCACCATTTATGACCATAAAGTACTTCCGGTGACATATAAATTTTTTACGTTCCGTCACCCGGCGTGGTGATAAAATATATAAAAAAAAGTGCTGCAGTGATGTGAGGGTTATAAAGTCACTTCTGCGGGGGTGCAAGTCACGCGATGACGGTTATGCCTTCGGGTTCCGATGTCGCGGACAAAGCAGTGTCGACGGAGGATGCCTCGAGCGGTGGTGAAGTTGTCCGTCTCGAGGCGGTTCTTGCCGCGCTTGTCGAGACTAAAGTCGAGGCAATGAAGGCCTCGTCTGCAACAAGCGCCTCTGCAGCGGCGGTGACTACGACGACGAGCAAAAGATCGGGCAGTACACCACCTAGTCCACGAAGACCTCGGCTTACATCCTCATCCACGGCCTCCTCCTCGCAGAATCAGAATAATCATCATCACCATCATCATCATCATCATCATCACCATCACCATCATCATCGTCGTGATAATGATCGTCACGGTCATGATGACAAGAAACGAGACGGTCATCGACATCGTCGACACGACTCCGCACCTTGCGGCGATTACATCGAAGATCCGACTGTTCGGGACCATCACAAGCAACGTTCCGGTAAATAATAATCAAGGACAAATTCAGTAAATCACACTTTCACACGTTCACACAATTTCACAATTTCACACTTTCACACACTTTCACACAATTTCCACTTTCACACAATTTCACACTTTCACACAATTTCACACTTTCACACAATTTCACACTTTCACACAATTTCACACTTTCACACAATTTCACACTTTCACACAATTTCACACTTTCACACAATTTCACACTTTCACACACTTTCACACGATTTCACACTCACACAATTTCACACTTTCACACAATTTCACACTTTTACACAATTTCACACTTTCACACAATTTCACACTTTCACACAATTTCACACTTTCACACAATTTCGCACTTTCGCACAATTTCACACTTTTACACAATTTCACAATTTCACACTTTCACACACTTTCACACACTTTCACACGATTTCACACTCACACAATTTCACACTTTCACACAATTTCACACTTTTACACAATTTCACACTTTCACACAATTTCACACTTTCACACAATTTCACACTTTCACACAATTTCGCACTTTCGCACAATTTCACACTTTCACACAATTTCACACTTTCACACAATTTCACACTTTCACACAATTTCACACTTTCACACAATTTCACACTTTCACACAATTTCACACTTTCACACACTTTCACACACTTTCACACAATTTCACACTTTCACACAATTTCACACTTTCACACAATTTCACACTTTGACGCAATTTCACACAATTTCACACTTTCACACAATTTCACACTTTCACACAATTTCACACTTTCACACAATTTCACACTTTAACACTTTCACACTTTCACACAATTTCACACTTTCACACAATTTCACACTTTCACACAATTTCACACTTTCACACAATTTCCACTTTCACACAATTTCCACTTTCACACAATTTCCACTTTCACAAAATTTCTCACATTCACACAATTTCAGATTTTCACACAATTTCACATTTTCACACAATTTCACACTTTCACACAATTTCACACTTTCCCACAATTTCTCACTTTCACAAACATGAATGTTTGTGTTTGTAGCGTTTGGATTGAAAAATATTGTGTGAATTGTAGACAAAACGCGTCGAAGAGCTTCCGAAATGCCGAGAAGTCCACGAAAGAAACGGCGACACTCGAAAAGCCCGAATGTACTGCAGGACGTGAACCTCGCTCTCGGTTCGAGATTCGAACTTCTCGACATCGATGCAGATCAGGATCTAGCGTTGATAAATTTTGAGAAAACGCGCGATGCTCTGGGCGACTCCTGCGAGTATCCCGGGCTCCACCAAAGTGCCTGCTACTTTTCCCAGAGCGCAACACACCTGTGAGTACTCGTACAACATTTAGTATGCTACATAAATAATCGTGTTTACTCCCCTCGCGCTCGAGTTACTAGCCGGGAGAAACTCTACTTATACTTCTTATTTTTTTTTCTTTCTTTGATAATCTGCAAAATTGTCCAGTTACCCGTCATTAAAATTAAAGCAATCTTGCACTTCTTTTTAATCACGTAATCTCGATGGTCAATTTTCTTGACAATTGCATTTTGCAGTCGGTGACAAAATTTCGAATTACAATGTACGAATAATTTTTTATTGCAATTTTTATAAATACACAATAATAATAATCACAAACGAGGTTAAATTGTATGATTTTTTTTTTACTTTTTATACGTCTAATATTTTTTCCTCTCTATCAAAATTATAATATCAAATAATTTTTTATTCTTATTTCTATAAATAAATTTCGTATATCAACATTCTAGTGTTTTTGCCACTAAAACTTATAATTCATTAGTCACTTAGTGATAAATACTGGAAAAGTCTTTGTACTTCTGAAGTCAACATTAAATTGAAACAATTCCGGGAGAATAATAGAAAGTTATAATTAATAGAAACTCATTTCTAGTTATGCCCCGAGAGGACGTAAAGGAGTGGTGTATGGGAGTGCACGTTTGTTGTAACTACGACATTCATCGTCAGCTTCACTTGACGTATAACATGCCTATAACGTATTTGGAACAACTGACTAAGTAAAGACGTATAACTCCGACGTATTGTAGTTTATATGCTTTCTCGGGTTCACGGTGTTCCTTCTATATGTTCCATATACGTATTTTCATTTTTATTTGCTCGTATAGCGTTTTATTGAATCTCGTAAATTTACCGGGCAACCGCTTAAAAAAAAACTGGGTTAAAATTGCACCCCTATTAATTTTCTTTCACTGTTCATTTTTTTTACGATTTATGTAAGTATTTTTTCTTGAAATGGCGAAATCATTTCTCGATCGTATAGTTTTTTTGTTACTTTTTTATTTGTTTGTTAACATTGCATTTTAATGTATATAACAAGAATAATTAAAAAAAATGAATTTCTACCTAACAATACAGAAAAAATAAATAAAAAATTTCATTCATTTCAGAAAAATACTTATTATGCACAGCTGAGAATTATTTGGAAATATTTTACATACTTTTCTTATTTGTTTTTTTTTTTTACTTTTTTTCAAAATATGAAAAAAAATATATATATATATTTTTTTAATTAAAAATATATATATTAAAAAATATTAAATATATATATATATATTTTTAAAAAATAAAATTAATTTAAAAAAATATATATATATATATATATTTTATTAATTTAATTTTTTATTTTTTAATTATTTTTTTCCTATCTTTGGGTACTTTATTATATAAATTATTTATCCTCAATTATATTTAATAAATATAAATGTTAGATTGCCTAAGAATTTTTTTTATATATATATTTATTAAAAAAAATATATATATGTGTTGTGTCAGTCACTACTCACACAATAATAGGGCAGATGATAGATGTACATGGTTATTGAATTCGATATCGCGGTATGTCGTGATATATATGTACATATACATATATACAAGAATATGCTACACGTACATAGGGAATGCAACGACTGGCCGCAAAGTTTCACCTGCAGCCACTGCGGAAACAAAGTGGCATTGTAGTTTGCGAGCGTTGTGCAGTATAATCTTGCGGTGTGCCGCGACAAATGAATGATTTGGGTCAACTCGACGCGTAGCTTCCATTCTCAGTCCACAGAATGAAAAGATGGAAGCCCTTGCGAAAAAAGAACAGCTATAGAGTCGCAGGGCGATGTTTATCCTGTTGAATATCATTTATTTTTTCAAGATTCTATCTACGACCCGCGTGACTCAGACAGATGTTTAACTATAATCTCTGCCTATAGTAAAAAATAACCTCGAAAAATAAACAGGCAGAAAAAAGAATTCCGCGTTGCCTATATGAATCAAAAGCCATTTTTAAGCTGATACGAAAATAACTTTTTATTAAAAATACCAAAAATTTGATGGTAAAAAAAAAATTTCACCGCCACAAAAGTATTTTTTTTAAATGTGATTTCTTGAAATTGTGACTAAAATTGTACAAATTTTTTATCGGTGAACAATTTTTTGTCAGATTAAATTTTATCGTCACGTGGAAAAATATTGATAAAAATTTACTGTAAAAAAAATCACTGCGACTAAAGTATTTATTTTGCTAGGAATTTTTTTTTAACGAAATTTCTTGAGATTGTGATTGAAAAATTGTACAAATTTTATAATAGAGGACAATTTTTTATCAGGTTAAATATTAATAAAAATTTACCGTTTAAAAAAAAAGAATTTCACTGCGACTAAAGTATTTATTTTGTTAAGAATTCTTTTTTTAAACGAAATTTTATGCGACTGCAAAAAATTGTACAAATTCATTATCGGAGGACAATTTTTTATCAGGTAAAATTTTATTGTGTGTCTTAATGAAAAAAAATAAAACTTCTATTTCGTAATTATTTGAAGCTCGGTGTTTTTGCAGTAAAATTCACTACGACGAGGACGATTATGTGGCACTTAACCTCGAGGACGAATTCGTGGAGGAAGAGTCGCTGAACGGACTTGAGAAACGAGGCGATAAAAGGGAGCGTTATCATCGGCCGCGAAGAAAGCGGAAACGAAGACGACGAATAGTGGAACCTGAGGTGCCGGAAGAAGAGTACGTGGACCCAGAAGAGCTGCCTCCCCGCGCTAGATGGACCATCGTCGCCACGGCTTGTCTTTTACTCGCCATGTCGCTGCTCCTCGTTGGCGTTACGCTCAGAATGGCGCCCATTATCGACGATATGGGTGAGTTTTCACGATTTTTATCTTCCACACATATGAAAGTAGCAATTTATTCATAAATCTGTCAAAAGTTCCAAAAAATATATATATTTTTAATTCAACAGCAGGAAATTATTATTTTCTGTATAAAAAAAAATCGACTTGGTGAAAATTATGGTCTGAATCGTACCTCAAATACTTGTAATTATTAAGATAAAAATGCTAATTTGTCGACCATTTTCTCGAGATATTACAAATTTTAGTATCTGAGAAAATGTGAAAATTTTTAAAACTATCTTCTTTATATTCTCAGATAAATTGTCACATAAATTGTCACATAAATTTTCACATACATTATCACATAAACTGTCACGTAAATTGTCACATACATTGTCACATACATTGTTACATACATTGTCACATAAATTGTCACATACATTGTTACATACATTGTCACGTGAATTGTCACATACATAATCACATACATTGTTACATACATTGTCACATAAATTGTCACATGAATTGTCACATACATTGTCACATACATTATCACATACATTGTCACATAAATTGTCACATACATTGTTACATACATTGTCACATACATTCTCACATACATTCTCACATAAATTGTCACATACATTGCCACATAAATTGTCACATACATTGTTACTTAAATTGTCACATAAATTGCCATATACATTGTCACATAAATTGTCACATACATTGTCACATAAATTGCCATATACATTGTCACATAAATTGTCACATACATTCTCACATACATTTTCACATAAATTGTCACATACATTGTCAGATACATTGTCACATACATTGTCACATACATTGTCACATCCATTGTCACATAAATTGTCACGTACATTGTCACATACATTGTCACATAAATTGTCACATACATTATCCGATACATTGTCACATACATTGTCACATACATTGTCACATACATTATCACATACATTGTCACATACATTGTCACATTCATTGTCACATAAATTGTCACATACATTGTCACATAAATTGTCACATAAATTGTCACATACATTGTCACATACATTGTCACATACATTGTCACATACATCGTCACATACATAGTCACATAAATTGTCACATAAATTGTCACATACATTGTCACATACATTGCCACATAAATTGCCACATAAATTGTCACATACATTCTCACATACATTATCACATAAATTGTCACATACATTGTCACATATATTGTCACATACATTGTCACATATATTGTCACATACATTGTCACATACATTGCCACATAAATTGTCACATACATTGTCACATACATTGTCACATACATTGTCACATACATTGTCACATACATTGTCACATAAATTGTCACATACATTGTCACATACATTGTCACGTACATTGTCACATACATTGTCACATAAATTGTCACATACATTGTCACATACATTATCCCATACATTGTCACATACATTGTCAACAAAATTCTCAGAAAAATAAAACAAAAAATTCTCAAAAAAATTCTCAGGGAATCATTTCTTTCAGCCAATTACCGAATCGTACCTCAATTACTCATAATTATTAAGACAAAAACTACAAAGTTATCGAACGTTTTCTTGGTGGAACTGAAGTGGAAGTGTAATAGTGAGGTAAAGGTAAAAGAAGAGAAACCGAGGAAAAGCATCACGGAGGCAAAGGCAAAAGCTCGGGAAGAGGAAAAGCAAGTAGAAGAGTCGTTGGGGTCGCGAGGTCGCGGCTTCGCTATGGCCAATTACTGCAGGCCCTCCGGATCTCCTCCTTCTCTCTCTCTCTCTCTCTCTCTCTCTTCTACCTTTAATATACCTCGACGTTACTACTCTCTACCCCTTTTGCCGCTTGTGTACTATTACTACGTGCACACGGACAGCACTGAAAACCAGCAACACACATTCATGGTTATGACATAAACGCATGAAAAGTCACGGTGCATACAGGTGTATATATAGAACACCGCGCCGAGTGCGAGGTCGAGGGCGCTCCACGCCTCTAAATTAAAGGCGCACGTCTGTGAATCTCCAGTCAGCCGCCAGATTTCCGCGGTACATCAGCTACGTCCGCGTTTTCCCCACAATTCGTACCCGTCGACTTTAACAATTTTTCCCTTATTTTCACCGTTACAAACTTTTCTTCATTTTTCCTTTCCTTCTTCCATTTTTTATTTCTTTTAGCCGCTCACCACTTTTTAGTATTCCCTCTACGATGCGTTTACGAGCTTTTCGGACTTTAAACAAGTGGCAGTGCATTTAATTTTATGCTGAACGTTCGTTATGAAAATATAATGAAAGTGTTTTTCGAATAATATTGAAAAAGTATATTAATTGAAAAAAAATAAATAAAAAAGGGATGAATTTTAAATTATTATTTATAAGTGCAATAAATTTAAGTGATTTGAAGAATCGAAGAAATTGTTAAACAAGAATTTTAACGAATTGTGAGATTTTTAAGACGTTTTGCAATTTTTGGTTTTTTTTTGATACTCGGAAAAATGACTGTGAAATAAAGTGGTCATTTTTCTCCGGGGTAGTTTCGTATCTGGAGCATATTTATCTTACGCGATCATACAAACAGATTTCTATGTCTTGTTTATATTAAATTTCTGTACAAAGTACTTTTGAGGCAAAGGAAACTGCGAATCGACGTAATTACGTTTCATCTTTTGCTTATCCGATTTATCATTCGTTCAACTGATTCGAAAAGTAATGAGTGGGCGTTCGTGAGTCAGAAATCTCAAAAATAGCGTTTTATTTCACGAGAATTTAGTAAAAGTGTGTTGAGATTAAATTGGCAAAAAGGAAACATTTTTTAATTTCATAGCAGAATAAATCTTGAGATTATTTTCATTAACTGAAACTCGAGGCAATCTCCAAGAAATGCATTTTTAATTATTAGATACACAAATCATAAGATTGTTTGAATAAATTCATTTCTTTTTAATATTTATAACACTCTCAATTTTATTTATAGCTCAGTTATTATCTATCAAATATTCAAAACTTAATTTTATATTACTAGAATTTAGTAAAAATATTTCGATAATAAATTATTGAAAAGAAAAAAAAATGCATTTTTAATTTTTTTTTGCAACAAGCATTTTTTGAATAAATTCATTTCTTTTTAATATTTATGACATTCTCAATTTTAATTATAGCTCATTTATTATCTATCAAATATTTAAAACTAAATTTTATATTACTAGAATTTAGTAAAAATATTTCGATATTAAATTATTGAAAAAAAATGCATTTTTAATTATTATTTTGCAGCAAGCATTTTTTAGTACTATAATCTTAATAAATTATTTACTGAAGCTAAAGACAAGGCAAAAAAAATGAGAAAGCCAAATATTAAATCTATTTATTTATTTTATTGTATTTTTACTATTTATTACAGAATTGCCTCTTGAATATGTGTCATATTATTTCTAATAATAATAATAATAATAATTCGAACTGTCAGTGCTGCCATTCTTTACAAAGTTTGTGATATGGACGATAATGTATGTAAAAGTGAAAGTTTTTTTTCTTTTCGCAACTCGACGAACAGTTGATGAATAATAAAGGTCAGAATAATAGGTAAAGTGTCAATGAAAATTCCAATAAATATTGAATCCATCGATTCATAGCTTCAACTACTTTCGAGTGTGTTTCTATTTATAGACGTGTGGTTTAGTAATTTATGGCACAGTGCAAAGTGCAACTCGCTTAATTAGTTCATAAATACGTAGTCTATTTGTGAATTTACTGGCTGGAAAATTATTTTTCATAGGCAAAATATCGATAAATGGGACCTTTAAAAAAACTCCAGATATTGACGTCAATAATTTTTCTTTGCTTTTGTGTATTACACTGATTTAATTTTAAGCACTGATCATCGTCATCTTTTTTTATTTTTTATTTTTTTTTCAAATAATTCCGCGAGTCATGCTATTTTTATTTTTCAAACGAGTTTTCTATTTTTAGATTGGTGCGAAGCTCTCGTATTTGCCGCGAAAGTAGACGTGAGCCACTGGAGATGAGAGCCCTTGAATTCGCTTTTCGGATGGCTCGGTACTTTTACTATTTGCAAAATCGCGTGGCGGTCGTGATATTTATGTACTTGAAATTTTTGAAAGCCGAGGAATTTCGCTCAAAAAAAAATGAACGTCATTTAACTCTCAAAATTCTGCAGTAAATTACAGCCATTTACACTTCATTTCGATACTTGGTTTCAATTTTTATTACCGTTTTTTAAATATTTATTTTCATTGGTTTTTAATTAAACAAAGAATCAAAATAAAAATTTATGTTTATTTAAGTGTTTTTTTAGAGCCTCAATTTATCTTTGTTTTTAATAAAATAAAGAATAAAAATAACAATTGATATTTTTTTAAGTATTTTTTTTTAAGTTTCAATTTATTTTCGTTTCTAATTGAATAATGAATTAAAATAACAATTCATGTTCATTTAAGTGTTTTCTTTTTAAACTTCAATTTATTTTTGTTTTTAATTAAATAAAGAATTAAAATAACAATTGATATTTATTTAAGTGTTTTCTTTTTAAACTTCAATTTATTTTTGTTTTTAATTAAATAAAGAATAAAAATAACAATTGATATTTATTCAAGTGTTTTTTTTAAGTTTCAATTTATTTTGGTTTCTAATTGAATAATGAATTAAAATAACAATTCATGTTCATTTAAGTATTTTTTTCTTTTAAACTTCAGTTTATTTTTGTTTTCAATTAACTATACAATAAAAATAAAAATTGATGATTATTCAAGTATTTTTTTAGGCTTCAATTTATTTTTGTTTTTAATTGAATAAAGAATAAAAACAAAAATTGATATTTATTTAAGTGTTTTTTTGAAGTTGCATTTTTTATTTTTTCAAGGTTCAATTTAATGTTTTTAATAAAATAAAGAATAAAAATAAAAATTGATGTTTATTCAAGTATTTTTTAGGCTTCAATTTATTTTTGTTTTTAATTGAATAAAGAATAAAAACAAAAATTGATATTTATTTAAGTGTTTTTTTGAAGTTGCATTTTTTTTCAAGGTTCAATTTAATGTTTTTAATAAAATAAAGAATAAAAATAAAAATTGATGTTTATTCAAAAATTTTTTTAGGCTTTAATTTATTTTTGTTTTTAATTGAATAAAGAATAAAAACAAAAATTGATATTTATTTAAGTGTTTTTTAGAAGTTGCAATTTTTTTTTTACGGTTCAATTTAATGTTTTTAATGAAATAAAGAATAAAAATAAAAGATTGATGTTTATTTAGGTGTTTGCTTTTTTATTAAGATTAAATTTATAGTTACTTTTCTCTCGTTTTTTATTTATCTTTTATTTGTGCAGAAATCTATGAAACAATCGTACAAATGACATGTTCGTGTCGACTGAAAATCGCTCCTTCGGCTTTTCTTTCAAGCAGAAGTGATATGATCCATCAGAGAGATCCTAAGTTCTCATTGAGCGTGAGAACTGGTATCATGGAAACAGACTTGGTTTCCTTGGACGAAATGACACGAGGAACGAAGATAGAAAGAGATTTCATCTTGATACTATAATCTCCTCGTACGGGGAGAGGCTTAGAGGTTGCTTCTGGCGCTCTCAAAGAAAAATCCGCTTCTTCTTCTTCTTCCTCTTCTTCTTCTTCTTCTCTCTTTTAACCCTCTTTTGCTGGTCTTACGTTCTGCTTTATTGCGAGCTCTACACATTAACTTAAATCCGTTCTCTTCTCGAAAAGAGTGACCAATTTTGTGCTTCAATTTTTCCACGTTGGTCGACTAATAAATTTATAAACCGTTTATTCATATATGGGACATTCTCTGTCAGATTAATCAATATTTTAATGATTTTATTGGTATAGATATTTTTTATTTTTATCGTATTTTGACATATTTTGGAGAATTATGTACAAAAATTATAGAAAAATTTTCAGAGAAGGCAATTTTTTTTTTTTTTTTTTTTTTTTTTTTTTTTTTTTTTTCAATTATATTTTATTATTATTATTATTTTTTTCACTCATTCGGGCATTTGCTATTTTCCAATTAATTTTACATATTTTGCAATATTTTTTTATAGAATCTATAGAAAAATTAGCAGACTAGACAAATAATATTTTGAGAGTTACATTTTTTAAAAAATGATCTTTTATTTTATTTTTTCACTTATTCGGGCATTTTTATTTTGCAATTAATTATATATATTTTGCAATGTTTTTTTTACAGAATCTATAGAAAAATTAGCAGACTAGTCAAATAATATTTTGAGGGTTACATTTTATTTTTAATTATCTTTTATTTTATTTTTTTAATCATTCGGGCATTTGTTATTTTGCAATTAATTGTATATATTTTGCAATGTTTTTTTTACAGAATCTATAGAAAAATTAGCAGACTAGACAAATAATATTTTGAGAGTTACATTTTTTAAAAAATGATCTTTTATTTTATTTTTTCACTTATTCGGGCATTTTTATTTTGCAATTAATTGTATATATTTTGCAATGTTTTTTTTACAGAATCTATAGAAAAATTAGCAGACTAGACAAATAATATTTTGAGAGTTACATTTTTTAAAAAATGATCTTTTATTTTATTTTTTCACTTATTCGGGCATTTTTATTTTGCAATTAATTGTATATATTTTGCAATGTTTTTTTTTTACAGAATCTATAGAAAAATTAGCAGACTAGTCAAATAATATTTTGAGGGTTACATTTTATTTTTAATTATCTTTTATTTATTTTTTTTTACTCATTCAGGCATTTTTATTTTGCAATTCATTATATATATTTTGCAATGTTTTTTTTACAGAATCTATAGAAAAATTAGCAGACTAGTCAAATAATATTTTCAGGGTTACATTTTATTTTTAATTATATTTTATTTTATTTTTTTTACTCATTCGGGCATTTTTATTTTGCAATTAATTATATATATTTTGCAATGTTTTTTTTACAGAATCTATAGAAAAATTAGCAGACAGGTCGAAAAATATTTTGGGAGGTAAAAATCATTTTTTTTTCAAAATTTGAACTCCACTGACGAACAATGTAATACGATTTTGCTGTTGAGGTAATAATGATCAGAACTTCAGGTTGGAAAATAAGTTGATGCTCGATGACGCGCGTTAAAGTGCAGCTGAAGAGGTTCGTGAGTGTTTCTGGAAACACTATTGCCTGCCAGCGGACACAAAGCAGGAGTAGCAGCGTCAGAAACGCGGCAAACGGCTTGTTATTGGTTTTGAAACTAGCCACGATGCGGTGTACTAAAAGTAGCCGGCCTAGTATTAGTCCGTTGCTGGAAAATCGCATTTTGTAGGCCTGCTCATTCTGCTCATTCTCAATAGCAAGGAAAGCTACTCTCTCTTTTTTTTTACAACATTTTTTTAAGATTTAAAAAAAATCATGGCGATATTAAAGAAATATTTTCAAATTTGAAATAAACAAAATAATAAAAAATAGTCGCCACTATTTTTTGTTACAAAGCACAATTTTTTTTTAACGATATAAAAAATTGTTTACTTTTAACAAATTTGCTATCAAATTTGACACAATAATGGAAATATTAAATAAATATTTTCAAATATTGAAATAAATGAAATAATAAAAAATTGTGGTCCCTATAATTTTTTATAAATCCCAATTTTTTTTTCAGCGGGTTTACAAATTTTTAATAAAATTGCTATCAAAATTGAAACAATAATGGCAATATTAAATAAATATTCCATTTATTTTTAATTTTTTAATTTTTTTTTAACGAAGATAAGATTTCTGGACTTTAATAAAAATGTCTATCAAAGTTGACCCAATAATGGCAAAATTAAATCAATATTTTCAAATATTGAAATAAAGAAAAAAAAGAAAAAATAATTTTTCCTATTTTTTTAAAATATAAAGTACAAATTTTTATTAACAAATTTACAAAAAGAAAGTATACTTTATTTAATGGTGTGTTCATTTTATTAAAAAAAATAGCAGTATCTAACTAATTATAGAGCAGACGTTGTAAATAAGAGGCGAACGAACATTGTGGGAGGAAAATATGTATAGTACATGTATATGTTCAATACATAGATTCAAAAGTTTCGCTGGGAGGGAATGCTACACCATTTGTCATTCACCATACCGGACACCGTCAGTACGACGAAATATCAGCTCCTGTCTCAGTCACTCTCGCATGAAAATCGTAGTAGCTCGTTTTGTTGCTCTGCTCGGTGCCTTGCAATCTCACCCACTGCTTTTTCCCTCGTCCATTCTTTCAGTCGATTTCCGGACCTTTTTTTCCCCTATTTTTTCTTCAACTTTTCCTTTTACTTTATTAAAGCGGTAAGTTTACGTAAAAAAAAAAAATCGGTCACGAATTTTTATGTGAATATACTTACAAATTGTCTGAAAAAAAAGAAAAGTTGACTTTGACAGAATTTTTTATTTTCTATTAAAGTTGACTTTGACAGAAATTTTATTTTCCATTAAAGTTGACTTTGACAGAATTTTTTGTTTCCATTAAAGCTGACTTTGACAGAATTTTCATTTTCCATTAAAGTTGACTTTAACAGAATTTTTATTTTTCATTAAAGTTGACTTTGACAGAATTTTTATTTTCCATTAAAGTTGACTTTGACAGAATTTTCATTTTCATTAAAGTTGACTTTGACAGAAATTTTATTTTCCATTAAAGTTGACTTTGACAAAATTGTTATTTTCCATTAATGTTGACTTTGATATAATTTTTATTTTCCATTAAAGTTGACTTTGACAGAATTTTTTATTTTCTATTAAAGTTGACTTTGACAGAAATTTTATTTTCCATTAAAGTTGATTTTGACAAAATTTTTATTTTTCATTAAAGTTGACTTTGACAGAATTTTTTATTTTCCATTAAAGTTGACTTTGACAAAATTGTTATTTTCCATTAATGTTGACTTTGATATAATTTTTATTTTCCATTAAAGTTGACTTTGATAGAATTTTTTATTTTCTATTAAAGTTGACTTTGACAGAAATTTTATTTTCCATTAAAGTTGATTTTGACAAAATTTTAATTTTTCATTAAAGTTGACTTTGACAGAATTTTTATTTTTCATTAAAGGTGACTGAAAGAATTTTATATTTCCCATTAAAGTTGACCTTGACAGAATTTTTATTTTCCATTAAAGTTGTCTTTGACAGAATTTTTATTTTTCATTAATGTTGACTTTAACAGAATTGTTATTTTCTATTAAAGTTGATTTTGACAGAACTTTTATTTTTCATTAAAGTTGACTTTGATAGAATTTTCTTTTGAAATTGACTTTGATAGAAAAATCAATTTTCAAAGTCCAAAAAATGGAATTAAAAAAAAAATCTTTATTCGATCTCAAACTTTGATAATTTCGGAAATATTCATCTGAAATTTTGTACACCAAATGAACTATCATTGAGCAACAAATGGCCCAAAATATGGTATTAATCTGTCAGGTCGTTTTAATTGAATAATTATTTTAGTGATTTTACTATTTGTCAATTAGTCAAATAATTCTCATATGAATTTTCATAAATTTGTTGACTTTGTAAAAAATGGACAAAAACGAAGAATCATCGTGCAACATTTTCTTTGATTTTCCATTTCTACTGCATAGACAACCGGAAATTGGACCGCAACATAGTATTGCTATGCTATCTCGAGTTGAGGCAATGCAAAAGGGGTATCGTTCTTCCGTTCTCTACGACCTTGCGAGCTATTGTATTGTCACCGAGAGAATCATTGTGAATACCATGTTCTCATGGGTATCGAACTGCAATAGTCTTCGAAAGTAGTCTAGGGCACGCCCTACTGATATCTAGTATCTTGATTTTCTATTCGGTGAATAACTCACCACGTATAACATATTCTATTATATTATTACACCTACTATTATGTATCAAAAATGGTCATCCATTCACTGAACATTTATTAAAAATATTTTTTTTGTCTACGATAACAATAATTAATAAATTATGCAAAATTTATAATTTTCTAATTTCTGCAATAATTATGAATAATTTAGATGAATTATTATATTTAAAAATAAATTCTCACGAATATGCAAAAATTTTAATTTTCACATTTCTGCAATAATTATAAATTATTTTTCAATAAATTCTAATGATTATGCGAAATTTAAAATTTTCACATTTCTGCACATAAATATGAATAATTTAGATGAATTATTATTTTTTAATAAATTCTAAATGATTATGCAAAAACTATGAATAATTTAGATGAATTATTATATTTTAAAATAAAATCTCACGAATATGCAATAATTTTAATTTTCACATTTCTGCAATAATTATAAATTATTTTTCAATAAATTCGAATGATTATGCGAAACTTAAAATTTTTCCATTTCTGCACATAAATATGAATAATTTTGATAAATTATTATTTTTTAATAATTTCTAAATGATTATGCGAAATTTAAAATTTTCACATTTCTGCACATAAACATGAAAAATTTAGATGAATTATTATTTTTTAATAATTTCTAAATGATTATTCAAAATTTAAAATTTTCACATTTCTGCACATAAATATGAATAATTTAGATGAATTATTATTTTTTAATAATTTCTAAATGATTATACAAAAACTTAAAATTTTCAAATATCTGCAATAATTATAAATAATAGAGATGAACTATTTTTTTTTTTAAATAATTATGAATTGACATAAATAATTATGATGAAAATGATTATGCAACGCTTAAAATATGGTTTAGTAAAAAATGTTCGTTTATTAAAAATAATAAGAAAGCGACTTTCAAGGATTTTTTTTTATTTTTTTTTTCAAAGTTATTTTTTTTAAGTACTGCGAGAGCAAATTTGCAGCGAGTCAATTAAAATTATAAAAAAATTGTAGATCGTTAAAATAAGCAAGGTTATTAATTATGGCCTACGTAATGAGGATCTTCGGCCAATAGGAAAACTTTCTGGACACGTTTGGGTGTTCCGAGTCTGTCCATATGGTCTGAGCCTTACCAGGCTGGCTTTTATCCAGAATGTTGGCAAACAGGGTTAACGGGGTCAATGGTCAGGTCGTTCAACCGCAGTATTACAAAAATCCTCTCCATCTCGTCCCGAATGGCACGTGCATGTCAAATATCCGGTACACATGTGTGACGGAAATAATCCAATGTGTGTGTGTGTATGTGTGCGTCGACTTAATTTTCCGCTTCTATAATCTGCGGATATGCCATCACAAAAATAATGCACTATTAGCTTTTCGAATCGACAAGTCACTTTACAGTCAATTTTCATCGCACCATTTTTCGAAATTGCGAAGAAAATTTAAAAGGAATTTTCTTTTTATTCGAAAATAAAGCTATGAGCATTTATCGAATATTTATGCCAAATATTAACATCAATATTTATGCCTATTATACGTTATTATTTATTTAAAAAATTTATTTCTTGCCATTTGATAGAAAATTAAAAAAACAGTATCAAATTATTATCAATAAATAATTCAGTGACTGGATTATTTTTTAAATATTTTTATTTCTCGCTATTTTATAACAAAATGAAAATATTATTAATAAATAATTCAGCCACTGGACCGTTTTTAAAATATCTTTATTTCTCGCTATTTGATAGCAAAATGAAAATATTATTAATAAATAATTCAATCACGGAACCGTTTTTTAAATATTTTTATTTCTCGCTATTTGATAGCAAAATGAAAATATTATTAATAAATAATTCAGCCACTGGAACATTTTTTAAATATTTTTATTTCTCGCTATTTGATAGCAAAATTAAGATATTAATAAATAATTCAGTCACTGAACCATTTTTTAAATATTTTTATTTCTCGCTATTTGTTCGCAAAATGAACATATTATTAATAAATAATTCAGCCACTGGACCATTTTTTAAATATTTTTATTTCTCGCTATTTGATAGCAAAATGAAAATATTAATAAATAATTCAGCCACTGGACCATTTTTTAAATATTTTTATTTCTCGCTATTTGATAGCAAAATGAAAATATTAATAAATAATTCAGCCACTGGACCATTTTTCAAATATTTTTATTTCTCGCTATTTAATAGCAAAATGAAAATATTATCAATAAATAATTCAGCCACTGGAACATTTAAAAAGTATTTTTATTTCTCGCTATTTAATAGTAAAATGAAAATATTATCAACAAATAATTCAGTAACTAGTAAATTTTTTAAATATTTTTATTTTTCACAATTTGCAAAATGAAAAAATGCAATCAAATTATTATCTAAATAAAAAATAAAAAATAAAATGTTAAAATTTTTTTTATATAAACAAATCGATGAATCATTCAGTGACTTTACTATTCGATACTTATTTAAATTCCTATGTCTGTTTCGTGGAGCAGCATAACGTCGATGAAGCAATTTGGTGGTGATGCTAAAGCACGAGACGTTTTCTTGTAAATATTTGGACAAGTATATTTATCGACAGGGATGCTTGTACGAGAGACGACGAGCAGGTGGCATCTCGAGGAAGCGATGAGACATATAGACTATATACATACTCTATAATACTACGTAGGTAATATTGAGGCAACCCGAGAGGATGAAAGTGGAAGAAGGACGAAACGTTGACAGCCAAAAGAGACGAAGAAGCTGGTATATTGAACGACGAACCAGTGAGAAATACGACAGACTGTAACATGAGAGCTTAGAACCTGAGAAAAAAGATAGAGAGAGAAAATAACACGAGAGAAATGGAGGAAAAAAAAGTAACACGAAAATTTGAAACCTGAGAGAAAAAAAAATTGATCGATTGATTGATTTGTTAATATGTGCCTTAGTAAATTGTTAGAACAACAGAAACATTAGGTGGTAATTTTTAAAAAAAAGTTAACATAATATAAAAACAATATTATAGCTATTTACTATAATTATATGCACTGCTATATCATTCCATGCCAAATGGGACACCAAAATTTAACATGGTCGCAAAAAGGGTTGATAATTTTTTTTAAAGTTGTTTAGAGCATCACGAACATCCATAAATTATTTCAGAATTTTAGCATCTGAGAGAAAGAGAGAAAATAATATGAGATCTTAGAATCTGAGAAATTGATTGATTGATTGATTGATTTGTTTATTTTTGCCGTAGTCAACTGTTGAAAAAATAGAAATATGAGGTGGTAATTTTTAAAAAATTTTAACATAACATAAAAACGATATCATGGATATACTACTGCTATACTGCATTCTATATCAAATGGGCCACCTAAATTAAGCATGGTCGCAAAAAGTGTTGATAATTTTTTCAAAAATTGTTTAGAGTATCACGAACATCCACAAATTATTTCAGAATTTTAGCACCTATGGTTTGCCCAAAATTAAATAACGATTTTTTAAATTTCAGATTCCATACCAAATGGGCCACCCAAATTAAGCATGGTCGCTAGAAATGTTGATAATTTTTTCAAAAGTTGTTTAGAGTGTCACGAACATCCACAAATTATTTCAGAATTTTAGCACCTATGGTTTGCCCAAAATTAAATAACGATTTTTTAAATTTCATTTTCCATACCAAATGGGCCACCCAAATTAAGCGTCACTAGAAATGTTGATAATTTTTTCAAAAATTGTTTAGAGTATCACGAACATCCACAAATTATTTCAGAATTTTAGCACCTATGGTTTGCCCAAAATTAAATAACGATTTTTTAATTTAATTTTTTTTTTTCAATTCGCTGTGTATTCAAAATTACCGATCGTACAAAAAATGTTTGCCTGTATAAAATTTAAGTTTATGAATGTCTTTTTTATTCAAAAAATTTCCATAGACGTTGGTAAAAAATTTCCGCCATTATTTGATAAAATACAGGTTTTTTTTTTGAGACAGACTATTTCAATTTTTCTCAAAATTTCACAGAATTTCCATTATTATGTTTACAAACTACAGAAAAATAAAAAAAATAAAATAATGTAAACTTAAAAAAAAACCATGTAATAGCGTAATAATAGATATGAGAAACAACATAAACTTTAAAAAATAATAACAATATGAGTAATAATAGAAATGAGAAATAGTATAAACGTTTAAAAAAATAAAAATACGAGTAATAATAGAAATGAGAAATAGTATAAACTAATAAAGTAATAACTGAGTATAACAGCAAATAAAAGTTATTATAAAAGAGACAGAAAGTGAGAGAAATTGAGAAAAAGCGAATAAGAAAAAATTGAGATGGAGAGAGAGAGAGAAAAAAAAAGAAAAAGACAGAGACGACGACTACGTGGACGTAGGAAGGTCTTTCTTTTTTTTTCTTTCTGTATAATGAACATCCACAAATTATTTCAGAATTTTAGCACTTTGCCCAAAATTAAATAACGATTTTTTAAATTTCATTTTCCATACCAAATGGGCCACCCAAATTAAGCGTCACTAGAAATGTTGATAATTTTTCCAAAAATTGTTTAGAGTATAACGAACATCCACAAATTATTTTAGAATTTTAGCACCTATGGTTTGCCCAAAATTAAATAACGATTTTTTTATTTAATTTTTATTTCAATTCGCTGTATATTCAAAATTACCGATCGTACAAAAAATTTGTTCCTGTATAAAATTTAAGTTTATAAAATGTGTTTTTTATTTTTAAAATTTCCATGTAATAGAGTAATAATATATATGAGAAATAATATAAACTTGAAAAAATAATAACAATATTAGTAATAATAGAAATGAGAAATAGTATAAAATAATAAAGTAATAACTGAGTATAACAGCAAATAAAAGTTATTATAAAAGAGACAGAAAGTGAGAGAAATTGAAAAAAAAGCGAATAAGAAAAAATTGAGATGGAGAGAGAGAGAGAAAAAAAAAGAAAAAGACAGAGACGACGACTACGTGGACGTAGGAAAGAACGTACGTTTTCTGCCTGGGACGATGATAGACGCGTAGCACATAGTGGTATCACTATATAGATACGTTGTAGTATATCACGGGACTGGTATTAGAACCGTGGCTAAAAATATCCAACGCAATAAAGTCCAAGGGTTGCTCTTGCACATAATAGCTATACACGTTTATTACTCCAGTCCTTTTTTTATACCGGCTAATATTCTATTCTATACTTGCATCTGCAATATTAATACACTGAGTTATGCTTATTTTTTCTCATTTTTACCATGTAGGTATGGACGAAAGAGGATTTTAAAGCAACTCGGAAAAAACGAGAGGGAAATGTTCAATATGCTTGTTAAAATGTTCTATAGAGTCTAATGGATTCTCTGTGTGCGTTTAATAGCCCTTAGGTGTGTGTGTGTGTATGCAGAAACTGTTGGGATAAACTCGTCATACAGATGCAATGGGCTATACTCGACTCCTGTAGGTTTTATTATGCATTCAGGATGCCTCGTTGTAACGTTTACGCTTAATTCGCAATGACAACTCGCTCCATTTTGCCAAACGAACGTGTCTATTTTTGATGTTTTTTTTTTTTTTTTCGTTTTTTGATTTCTATACGATATTACGGATAGAAATACAGCACAATTTTATTGACAATGAATAAAAATCTATAGAAACTCTATGGAATTTTTTATTTGATGACATGAAATTTGGCATTTTTGGAAGCAACGGGGAATTTTCGATCGAATAGGCTTTATTTTTTATTTTTTTTTACTAGAATGCAAAATTTTCCGTTTAAAACAAAAATTTATTGCGTACGCTATTTTGATTTGGTGCATACGAATTTGATATTAATTTTACCGATGAATAAAAAATTATCAACAATTCAGAGAATATGAAGAGGTGTAGAGTGTTGATCTTTATATGTAAAGAAGATATTCCGGAAAAAAAGTCCATTGAAAAAAAAGATCCTTCGGAAAAAAGGTCCCCAGATAGACACATGCCGTCACCGTGCCGTCACCGAGCCGTCATGTACGTCAACATATGACGGCACCGTGACGGCCCTATCATCTGAAGGTGATGCTCCTTGGTATTAATTTTTGTATTCCTTTGATGAAAAGAGATGCTGGCAGTCTGTCTTGTTTCCTCAACTCCGAATTTCGGACTTCAAAGAATTAATAAAACTAAACCGGCATGTCATGCCGTCACCGTGACAGCCCCGTGCCTGCATGTCGTATCTTAATATGTTAGTAGTGTGACTGCATGGTGACGACATGCCGTCACCGTGCATTCACGCCGTGCGTTCAAAATTTTTCGATATGACACGCCGTGCCTTCACCATGCCGTCACCGTGCTGTCACCGTGATATCGAATAATTTTGAACGCCCGGCGTGACTGTACGGTCACGGCATGGCGATGGCACGGCGTGCCAGCACGCCCTGCAGTCACGGTGCCGTCACCGCGATATCGAATAATTTTGAACGCCTGGCGTGACTGTACGGTGACGGCATGGTGATGGCACGGCTTGCGGTCACGGTGCCGTCATATGCGGACATACATGATGGCACGGTGACGGCACCGTGACGACACGGCATGCCATATTGGAAAATTTTGAACGCCCGGCGTGACTGTACGATGACGACATGGTGATGGCATGGTGATGGCATGGTGATGGCATGGTGATGGCATGGTGATGGCATGGTGATGGCATGGTGATGGCATGGTGATGGCATGGTGATGGCATGGTGATGGCATGGTGATGGCATGGTGATGGCATGGTGATGGCATGGTGATGGCATGGTGATGGCATGGTGATGGTATGGTGATGGCATGGTGATGGCATGGTGATGGCATGGTGATGGCATGGTGATGGCATGGTGATGGCATGGTGATGGCATGGTGATGGCATGGTGATGGCATGGTGATGGCATGATGATGGCATGGTGATGGCATGGTGATGGCATTGTGATGGCATGGTGATGGCATGGTGATGGCATGGTGATGGCATGGTGATGGCACGGCGCGCCAGCACGGCCTGCCGTCACGGTGCCGTCATATGCGGACGTACATGATGGCACGGTGACGGCATGGTGACGGCACGGTGCCGACATGCCCAAAAGCACGTTTGTCTATCTGGACTCTTTCGGAAAAAAAAACCTGTGGAAAAAATCCACTTTTCCAGGACATTTTCCGCGCGGATTTTTTTCCAGAAATCTTTTTTTCGCAGGGCTTTTTTTCAGGAGGAATTTTTTTATCGGAGGATTCTTTTATATTTTATTTAATGTAAAGAGGAGTGAGAAATAAATTGTCTGTTACGACACAAGATTGATTTATGCATTCTATGCAGTTGAGTCATTTATTTTTTATTGGAAAATTCACAGCTTTATTTAATGGATTTGGTTATGTAAAAAAAAAAATTGACTACTGCAGTTGTGGTCGATTGAAAATGGTACAACAAGAAAGCAATATTGAGGCAACCAGTGTCCCTATTATTAGCCAGACGTTGAATTCACTGGTGCAGCAGCATATGTCTCGCACACGTGTATATTATACACACACCCACAAATTTACATACTATTTAGCTATCGATCTTCATCTTGACAGCTTCTCCCTAGCTTTCTCGCAGCAATACTCTACCAGAGCTTTTGCGAACATTTATTTATTCGCTGGTGGAAATTCGCAAAGCGATATCGCGTGCTTTACGTTCCCGGTCCATCAGCCTCACGAGTTTGTTGCTCCTTTCGCATTATATCCTCTCTTAAGCACTGCAGAATCGATACAAGCTTATTTGCCTTTTAAATGGCCCAGCGGGATACCGAAGAATTAAATAAACTACTATCAGAACATTTGGAACTTAAAAAAAATATGCATAACCAGGAAATTAATACAACAGTTAAGGATTACACACATATTTCTAATCAAATATTCTATAGAATTAGACAACATTAAAATCGAGTGAAAAAAAGAAGTTAAGACATTTTTTCATAATAATAATTATGAAAATTTATTATCAACTTTGTGAAAAAAAAAAAAATTGAGGGCATATTATAAGAAATTTGAAAAAAATTCAATGGATTTCCATTGAATTTTTTCTCAGCTAAATTTGAAAAAAATTCAATGGATTTCGAATTGAATTTTTTCTCAGCTAAATTTGAAAAAAATTCAATGGATTTCGAATTGAAAAAAAATTGAGGGCATATTATAAGAAATTTGAAAAAAATTCAATGGAAATCCATTGAATTTTTTTCTTAGAAATTCAAATTTCTTATAATATGCCCTCAATTTTTTTTCAATTCGAAATCCATTGAATTTTTTTCAAATTTAGCTGAGAATTTTTTTTAATAATAATAATGCTGAGAATTTATTATTAGCTTTGTAAAAAAAAATTGACATCGAAATCCATTGAATTTTTAATTTTCTTATAATATGAATTCCTGACAAAAAAAAATTCTGAATTTGATAATCATTTAAGACTTAAATCTCTTGGAATTATTGCATAATTATGCATAATCATAAAATTAATACATCAGTTAAGGATTACACACATATTTCCAATCAAATATTCTATAGAATTAGACAAGATTAAAATCGAGTTGAAAAAAGAAGTTAAGAAATTTTTTCATAATAATAATTATGAAAATTTATTATCAATTTTTTTCAAATTTCTTATAATATGAATTCTAGAAAAATAAAACAATTTTCGCTAAGAAGTTTTTTAATAATGATAATGATCAGAATTTATTATCAACTTTGTGAAAAAAAATTGAGGACAAAATCCATTGAATTTTTTCAAAATTTCTTATAATATGAATTCTAGAAAAATAAAACATTTTTCGCTAAGAAGTTTTTAAATAATGATAATGATCAGAATTTATTATCAACTTTGTGAAAAAAAATTGAGCACAAAATCCATTGAATTTTTTCAAAATTTCTTATAATATGAATTCTAGAAAAATAAAACATTTTTCGCTAAGAAGATTTTTAATAATGATAATAATCAAAATTTATTATCAACTTTGTAAAAAAAAATTGAGGACAAAATCCAATGAATTTTTTCAAAATTTCTTATAATATGAATTCTAGAAAAATAAAAAACATTTTTAGCTGAGAAGTTTTTTAATAATAACAATGTTGAGAATTTATTATTAGCTTTGTAAAAAAAATTGAGGACTAAATCCATTGAATTTTTAATTTTCTTATAATATGAATTCCTAACAAAAGAAAATTCTGAATTTGATAATCATTTAAGACATAAATTTCTTGGAATTATTATTATCATAAAAATATCAATATTTGATAACGATAATTATTTTCCAGAATTTTTTCTTGTGGAAAAAAAAATACTAATTAATACACAAACAGTAAAAAATAAATATAAAAAAAGTGCCAAAATTTTTTACGTGCCAGTGAAATTTTAGTGATACTTTGAAGCTCGAAAAAAAAAATTTGACAAAAGTGTAGAAATCTGCAAAGGTGGAAAAACGTAAAAAAAAAAAAAAAATACAAAATGGAATCGTCGAGTTACGGTCGAGGTCTTGGACGTCGAATTTCCACTGGTTCTTCAACCGAGAAAATAGTCTTTTACGTGGATGAAGCTATGTGCGAACCAGCGCCGGAAGTTCTGGTCTTTAATGCGCCTTTGGAACGGAATCTGGGCAGGAACCATGCTGGTACACCGAGCAGTCTATATCCACCAAGTCCTGGTGAATTACCGCCAAGATCGAATTCCATTTGTTCGCAATCCGAGCGACCGAGACGCTCGAGAAATTCGTCGGATTCAGAGCATTCCGGAAGTAGACGAGCGAGCATTCACTCGAATCGTTCGAGGGCCAATAGTTATAGCAGACCGACTCCCCTCGGTAAGTCGTTGCCTGGACTACGGATTACGAATGCTTTTCACATCAATACCCAACCAAAAATCTCGTACGAATTTTTTGGGCCAAGAAAAATAACCTGAAAAAAAAAAACATTCAACGTCATTTAACATTCTAATATTTATTTTGTCATACAATAATGTTGAGCAATTATTAATAATAAAAAATATTTTTTTTTTTTACAAATACATATAGTTAAAAAAATTCGAACTAGAGAAAAAAGTGTATAAAGAAATATGAAAATTTTATTTAAAAATAAGGAAATATTATTTCATATTTTAATATTGATAAATTATATTTGAAAAAAAAGTACTAAAATTCTTTTAAAAATTCGCAGTTTTTGAACCATATTTTTAAATTGATAAATTATACTTTAAAAATGTAAATAAATTCGCAGTTTTTAAACCATATTTAAAAAAATGGAAAATCATGTTTGAAAAGTGTAAAAAAATTGTTTTTAAAAAATCAAGCTTTTTGTACTTACTCTCACGTTTACATTCGAACCACGTAAATGCCCAACCAAAAGTGTCATTCGAGCCAAATTTTTCGACTTTAGGACCAGTAAAATATTCTGAAAAAGAAAAAAAAATTATAATGTTGAAAAATCATTACTAACAAAAAAAACATTCGTTCCACAAATACACATGATTTTTCAATAGAATTTTCAAAGTACAGAACCTTTTTATAAAAAATATTAAAAATTATCATTTTTTAAGCATATTTTAATATTAAAAAATTATGCTTGTAAAATGTAATAAAAATCACACGTTTTTGGAAAAATCAAAGAATCTATTTTGTAACAATAAACCATAAATTTTCCAATCAAACTTTTCGTTAAGAATTTACGTACGAATTATTATTAATTCGTCGTGCAAAAAAAAAATATTAACTCTAAATATTAAAAAAATAGCAACTCCAGAGTTGTAAATCCCCATTAATTCATGAGATATAGTTTACAGTACAATATGTTTTGTAATTATGATTTCATAATAATAATATGTAGTGATTATAAATTAGAGTGTAAACATTTGAATAGCTGAAACAATGGAAGAAATAAATAATGCATTACTTTTTTTCCATTTTTTCAAAAGGATTACCGTGAATTTTTATTGAAAAATAATAATTTTTGCAGCCATTCCAAAGTTTAATCATCGTATTACAATCCCTACATGTTATTATTATAAAATCATAATTATAGAGCTGATCGTATCATCATCATTATTTCTATAAGTATTAGGCATTTACAACTCTGAATAACTCCAACTCATTAAAAAAAAAAAAAAAGAATAAAAATATTTAAAAATGTAGAAATTGCAATTTACTAAATAATAAGGAATAATAAAATGATTAATTATTCTTACTTAGGGGATGGTCGAAGGGCGAGTGTATGCCGAAAAGGTACTTCGAGAAGGGCAAGTACAGCAGTTTGCACTGGCGTTGGAAATGGTGGACGTAGGAAAGACAGCATTCGTCCAACCACGAGAGTCGAAATCAGAGAATCGAAGGGAAAAATTGTGGTCAAGTCTCCTCTTGAATTGGAACAAGCGAGAAGACATCGGAGAATCACTATGATCGTCATAGGCACCTTTCTCTTCTTACTCATCGCCTCGATACTCGTCGTTGTTATCACGCTTACCCATAGCTCATTCCATACACCTCCAATTGGTTCGAAAGAGCTCGCCGAGCATCGAGCTCATCACAATCACGATCAACGACAATTTCTTAATGAAACTCGTACGAAAAAAAATTACTAAAAAACAAAAAATTGTCAACTTTAATAATTCACAATTAATGCATGAATTTCAAAATTTTTAAAATTTTTGCAAACATTTTAATCATACTACAATTACAACACAAATGGAATAACAAAATATAATAATAAAAAAATTATCAACTTTAATAATTCACAATTAATGCATGAATTAAAAAATTTGAACCTTTTTCAAAAATTTTAATCATGCTGAAATTACTAAAACAAAATATAATAACAATATGCAAATGAAAATAATTTAATTGTAGACAGTTATTCGTAATTTGTAATTAATTCGTATCTTTGAATGGAATAACAAAATGCGAAGAAAAAAAATTATCAACTTTAATAATTCACAATTAATGCATGAATTTAAAATTTGAAACTTTTTTCAAAAATTTTAATCATGCCGAAATTACTAAAAAAAAATATAATAACAATATGCAAATGAAAATGAATTAATTGTAGACAGTTATTCGTAATTTGTAATTAATTCGTATCTTTGAATGGAATAACAAAATGCGAAGAAAAAAAATTATCAACTTTAATAATTGACAATTAATGCATGAATTTAAAAATTGGAACCTTTTTTCAAAAATTTTAATCATGCTGAAATTACTAAAAAAAATATAATAACAATGTGCAAATGAAAATAATTTAATTGTAGACAGTTATTTGTAATTTGTAATTAATTCGTGTCTTGAAAATGTGGAACTTTTGACAGAATTTATGCTGAAGAAGATTTTTGTGTCATTTTTTTTTTAATGACTATAAGAATAACATTTTATTTTTAAAAAAATTCGTAATAACCATTTTCTGAATTTTGGTTTAAATTCAAAAGTTACGCGTGTAAAATGTGGAACTTTTGACAAAATTTATGCTGAAGCAGATTTTTGTGTCATTTTTACATTTTTTATTTGAAATGACCAGAAGAATAAAATTTTTATTTAAACAATTCTACAATAACAATTTTCTGAATTTTGATTTAAATTCAGAAGTTGGGCATTTAAAATGTGGAATTTTTGACAATTTTATGCTGAATCTTGATTTTTGTGTCATTTTTACATTTTTTATTTGAAATGACCAGAAGAATAAAATTTTTATTTAAACAATTCCACAATAACAATTTTCTGAATTTTCATTTAAATTCAGAAGTTGTGCCTTTAAAATGTGGAATTTTTGACAATTTTATGCTGAATCTTGATTTTTGTTTCATTTTTACATTTTGTATTTCAATGACCATAAAATTTAATTTAAAAAAATTCTACATTATCAATTTTTTGAATTTTCCTTTAAATTCAGAAATTATGCTTTTATAATATGGAACTTTTGACAGAATTTATGCGAAAACATATTTTATTGCCATCCTAAACAAAATTTTATTCAAATGACCATAAGAATAAAATTAAACATAAAAAAAATGTCCTCATAAAAATTTTCCGAATTTCAGTTTAATTTAAAAAAATTTGCAAAATTAAATATTTACCCAGTACTTATCTCGCCTTTTGTGGCTTTCAAAATAATCCCCAAATAAAACAAAAACATATAAAAAATTTTATTCGCAGTCACAGAATAAAAAATGAAAAATAAAAAAAAATTTAATTGTAGAAGTCTATGGCCTAGAATTAATGCCCCTTTTTTCACTTGTTTTTCCACAGTTCGCAAGGAGAATGAGGAGCTGCTGAACTCACTGAACCGGGACAATTCGGTGCCTGAGAACGTCACGGCACCGCCCTAGAAATTAAATTTTAAGGAGGGCAGATACGGCGAAATGCGGTCTACTCTAATTCTCTCTCTCTCTCTTTCTCTCTCTTCCACTTGGAAAACTCGATAAAGCGTACTGTGTACGTTGAAAGGAAGGAGGAGGTTTCGCATTCGCTGTGAAATCACCCTCGGGGTTCGCGTTCGTTCACAGCGATTCTCGTGGGCGTGTAAAAAAAAAAAAAAGAAAAGAAAAAAAAGAAAAAAAAGAAAAAAAATGATAACGATGTGAGAGCGAGAGAGAGTAAGCAGCGATCCAACCCCGGTACGAAGTATATTTGTATATATACACACACACACACAATGTGAAACGATTTGTCACGGAATGTCAGCTCAATTTTTATTAGGCTTCCCCTCAGACAATCAACGTGACACTTTGGAATCTCCAAGTTGTACAGAAATGATTTTAAAAAAATATATAAAATATAAAGAGAAAAAAAAAAAAAAAAAATTCGCGCCTCTTGCGAATTATTCAGAGCCAAGATTATGTCGCTAAAGCAAAATTATTCAAATAGTAATCTAAAGAAAAAAAAAAGAAATGTTATGGAAATTAATTATTCACAGCAAAGATAGATGAAAAATAATCGATGAAAGCAAAATTATTTACGTAATAATATGAAAAAAAAAATAAATGTTATGAAAATTAATTATTCAGAGGAAAATTAAATGAAAAATAATAATATGAAGAAAAAAAGAAAAGTTATAAAAATTAATAATTCAGAGGAAAAATAAATGAAAAATAATTGGCGAAAGCAAAATTATTTACATAATAATATGAAGAAAAAAAAGAAAAGTTATAAAAATTAATAATTCAGAGGAAAAATGAGTGAAAAATAATTGACGAAAGCAAAATTCTTTACATAATAATATGAAGAAAAAAAAGAAAAGTTATAAAAATTAATAATTCAGAGGAAAAATAAATGAAAAATAATTGACGAAAGCAAAATTATTTACATAATAATATGAAGAAAAAAAAGAAAAGTTATAAAAATTAATAATTCAGAGGAAAAATGAGTGAAAAATAATTGACGAAAGCAAAATTATTTACATAATAATATGAAGAAAAAGAGAAAAATTATAAAAATTAATAATTCAGAGGACAAATGAGTGAAAAATAATTCACGAAAGCAAAATTATTTACATAATAATATGAAGAAAAATGGAAAAATTATAAAAATTAATAATTCAGAGGACAAATGAGTGAAAAATAATTGACGAAAGCAAAATTATTCAAATAATAATATGAAGAAAAAAAGAAAAGTTATAAAAATTAATGATTCAGAGGAAAAATAATTGAGGAAAGTAAAATTATTTAAATAATAATCTAAAGAGGAAAAAGGTTACAAAAATAATTTAAAAAATGAAATATTCGAGTGTCAACAGAATTTCAAGCAATTTAGAAATCAATAAAAAGATTACAGAAATTATTTGAAAAGATACAAAATTTGAATAAAAAAATACATTCACGCATCTTGCAAATTATTTAGAGTCAAAATGAATTCATGGTAAATGTGTCAACTGAGAAAAATTGTCGAAAGCAAAATTATTTATAAAGTGCTCAAACATCAACAGAATTTTAGGAAATTAAAAAGAGGAATAAAAAATGGTTACAAATTATGCAATATCGAGTGAGAGCGCCAAAATTCTGTTGTGTATAGTACAATACTTATGTATATAGGTATTTTAAATAAACAAACGGGTTGTACGTGAAAAAATAAATAAAATGTATCGAGTCGCGACAACGAATGCGTCTCCTAGAGATTCTCAAGAGTATTAAGGTAGTTATAACGGGTTAGCGATTTTAGGAATTCGTTGAATTTTTTTCTACTTATTATTCAATGCTTCGTAAAAACATGTGAAATTTTTGGTAATTATTCACCATCTAGAACGGCAGAAAAAAATGTTGCAAAAAAAAAAAAGTTCTTTACATGAAACATGAAATTTAGCCTAATTTTTTTTATCACAGTAAATAATTCCTTATCATTTTCATGAAATTTTGTAATACGAAAGACAGACATTTAATGGAATCCCTCAAAAAAATTTGAAGTGGTCGACCATCTAGTTTCGAAGAAAAAAAATCTCCAGTTCGTCTTATAAAAAATATACCTTCGATCATAATTGTAAATTCCTAATTAAAAAAAAAAATTAAGATGATAGTACTAATTATTTTATGATGACGTTTTCATAATAACAAAATGCAATGATTATGATATTAAAATAAAATTTCATAGTAATCAAGTTGGAAAAAAAAATGTTAATACTTTTATTCAATTTTATTCAATTTTATTCAAAATTTCTTCAAATATTTTATTGACAATGAAGTTTTTTTTGCAGCAATTCGAAAATACACGAATTACTCTATAATCGTCGCATTTTATTATTACAAAATCGGAATGATAAAATTAACTGTACTGTGATGTTTAATTTTTTTAAGTCATGGGAATTACAGTATATTATATGGGATTTTGTAGGTTGGCAGCAAATACAATCTGAACCAAAAATGGCATTATTCATAAACTCCAAAAATGGTCAGAATAATTTATTGCTCGGATTAGCGCGGAACAACTACCTTAAGAAAAAGAAGAGTATTAAAGAATTTGACTTGCGCTTGCAGCTGGAGATATTACAACTACTACCCGTACTGACGAAGCATAACTACTACTACAACTACTTCTACTACTGCTACAGGAAGTAGCTGGAAGCGAGTCGATTTAAAAGGCTTAAGTGGATCGTAGAGATAAATATAAGTAGGTATATTGCGTAATATTACCGAAAATTGTAAGATATGGACAGGGTATTGGTGCTGAGAAAAAAAAACAATTGTTCTGGTCAAATGTTGCCATGGTAAAATAATAATAATAATAATAGAAATAGACTCACGTTGATTTTTAAAAAAAATTTCGATATATTAATAATTCATTTTTTTTGCTTGTGTTAATTACACTCTGCTTTTCATTTTTACATCCGCATTTGCAAAATCATGAAGCGAAGAAAATTAAAAAAATTGTTCTGGTCAAATGTTGATACGGTAAAATAATAATGATAATAAATATAGACTCACTCTTTTTTAAAATTCTTCTCATTTTATTAATTATTTATGATCCTTTAATTTTTTTTTTTGCTGGGGTTAATTACACTATGCTTTTAATTTTTACATACGCATTTGCAAAATCATGAAGCGAAGGAAATTAAAAAAATTGTTCTGGTCAAATGTTGACACGGTAAAATAATAATAATAAACATACTCACGTTTTTAAAAAAAAATTCTTCTCATTTTATTAATTATTTATGATTTATTAATTTTTTTTTTGCTGGTGATAATTACACTCTGCTTTTAATTTTTACTTCCGCATTTAAAAAATCATGAAGCGAAGAAAATTAAAAAAATTGTTCTGGTCAAATGTTGATGCGGTAAAATAATAATAATAATAAATATAGACTCACTCTTTTTTAAAATTCTTCTCATTTTATTAATTATTTATGATTCATTAATTTTTTTTTTGCTGGGGTTAATTACACTCTGCTTTTAATTTTTATATCCGCATTTGCAAAATCATGAAGCGAAGAAAATTAAAAAAAATTGTTTTGGTCAAATGTTGACACGGTAAAACAATAATAATGAACATAGACTCACGTTTTTTAAAAAAATTCTTCTCATTTTATTAATTATTTATGATTCATTAATTTTTTTTTTGCTGGGGTTAATTACACTCTGCTTTTCATTTTTACATCCGCATTTGCAAAATTATGAAGCGAAGAGAATTAAAAAAATTGCTGTCGAGATAATGAGGGGAAAAATATTGCATATTGGTGATGAGAAAAAATAATAAATTGTTCTGGTCAAATGTTGACACGATAAAATAATAATAATAATAATAGACATAGAGTCACGTTTTATTTAAATTCTTCTCAGTTTATTAATTATTTATGATTCATTAATTTTTTTTTGTTTGTGTTAATTACACTCTGTGTTTAATTTTTACATCCGAATTTAAAATCATTTAAAATCAACATCATTTTTAAAACCATGACGAGGAAAAAAAAATTGTTTTCGAGATAATGAAGGAAAAAATATTGCATATTTGATGAGAAAAAAAAATTGTTCCGGTCAACTGTTGACACGGTAAAATAATAATAATAATAAACATAGACACACTTAGTTTTTTTTCTCATTTTATTAATTGTTTATGATTAATTAATTATTTTTTTTTTGCTTGTGTTAATTTTACTCTGCCCTTAATTTCTACATACGCGTCGCTAAATCATGACGCGTAAAAAAAAAAAAAAATTGTTGCCGAGATGATGAGGGAAAAAATATTGCAATCAAATTTTTCAGCAGTGTGTAATTAACTTATGTTTGTTTTTTTTCATCCATTCGTAAAAAAAAAAAAATAGAGTTAACAATCTTGAGAGTGCCAATATTATTCCACTATATGGATTAATCTGAAAATAAGTCCCACATTTTACGTGAGTCTACGTAAAATATTAATTAAAAAAAAAAAAAAAAGATACATCCAAATACAAATTTGCCTGACTTAATGCATAATCACTTAGTAGCGACAATCAAAGCTCACTTAAAACTTAGTTCTTCGGTCCTAAATCTCGTTATTTAAATTATTTGCAAACTGCCAAAATAAAAATAAAATACCATTTTTATTTTTTAATTTTTTTTTTCCAATGAACTAATGTGAAAAAAAAATTTGTAAAAAATTTTCAAATTTAGCAGTTAAAGCCCAATTTGCCAGGCCTAATAATTGATCATTTTTTTTCTTTGCATTGCAATATAAATATTGACCTCCTGCTGAGTGTTCCTGAGTGATTTCTCTGTAAATAAACATGTCAACGTGTGAACGAAAAAAAAAAGAAAAAAATAAGAGCCAAGAAGAAATATACTATATAAAGGCGCAATTTTAGATAATGAAAAATGTTGCCAATGCAGTGAAGTCAATGAGACATTATAATCGATTTAAACTTATGATTAATAAAGCAAAGTGTATATTTACTGGAGATGTGATCGGTAAATCTAACCGGTCATTTTACCGTTAAAAAAAGATTTTTTTTTTCACACAAATTTACAAGCTGCAATTTTTTTTTAATTCCTCAAAAAAAAAAAAAAAAAAAAATAGGACGAGATTTATTTAATGAAATTCAATTTTTCTTTTATTAATATTTTACAATATTTTATTTAGAAGTTGCAATTATTTTAAATTACCCAGAAAGAAAAAAATGCAACGAGATTAAGTAAATAAAATATTATTTTTTATGAATATTTGTCAATTTTATTTTTTATTTTTTCACAAATTCAGAAGATGCAATTTTTTAAAATTACGAAATTTGTAAAAAAAAAACAAAAATGACGGTAAAGTACGGTTAATTTACCGAAAATAAAAAATCGGTATTTTCACATCTCTAATCTCTATTCCTCCGACAATCAGACGAGAAATTAGTTTTTAAGAAACGAAAAAAAAAAGAAAAAAAAGAAATGAGCATATGCGATGTTATTAAATGTTGAAAAAATATTCTTCACTAGAGGTCTAAGCCGAACGCGAATACCGATGGAGTAAAATAATGTTAAGATATTAATAGAATAATTTATCGACGATAGGAAGAGAAAAGAAAGAAAAAAAACCAAATTAAGTTGCAAACAAAATTTAGGTAATAAGAAGAAAAACAACACACACACACAATGTTAATATTAATTATTTATAGATTTATAGTAAAAAAAAGAAATAATAATAATTAGACACTTGAGTGCTGTGTACTCAATAATAAAAGAGCATCCGCACTAAAAAAAAATGGCGGCTGGAAGCTTTTCAGTGAATATAAAATCGCCTCATGAAAAAAAACAAAAATTCTATAATAATAACAATAATATCGAGACGATATTAATAATAAATAATAACGATAATAAGAAAATGATGATATTACGACTATAACCGTATAAAAGTGTTGTGAGATGTTAATGAATGAAAATATTAAGATTTATGTTTGTATATTGTAATAACACTTTATGTATAATCGTTATTATAATGCAAAAATACATAAATAGTAGTTGTAAATTTTTCGACTTTTTGTTGAGACATTTTTCTTATTTTTCTTTTCTTTTTTTTTTAAGCTGCTGTTTTATCAGAAAAATATCAGATGAGAGATTCGTGAGCCTTTGGACAATAAAGATAGGCAGAAAAAAAAACTGGCGCCTCAAATCTCCGTCTCTTTCTTTAGAGACTCTCGAGGATTCGTCTTATTTCGTATGTGCGCAGTTATTGCGGCTCTACACGCGTGTGACGAGTGATAAGACGAGAAAACTTTTCCAGACTTTCATGGAGACGAAATATGCTTCTTATTCCAGGCCACGTGTCAGCAAAGTCGACGTCGTTTGTTGTCACAACCGACGAGTTATGTTCAAAAACTTATGAGACATTTTTTGAGTTAAGACACTTTTTTTCGGCCCCGCAAATTTTTTTATGATTTGCCAGATTTATTAACACTTTTTGTGAATATTTTACAAGATTTTTTTTCGTACAAATTTAGACACGGGAATTTTTTAACTCAGAAGAAAAAAAATAGAATGAGATTGAATTGAAAAAAATGTTACATTTTTATATTAGTTTCTGTGAATAATTTTCAAATTTTTCTTTTTCACAAATTCAGAAGCTGGAATTTTTAAAAATTGCTTTGGAACAAAAAAATAGAACACGATAAAACATTTTTTGTTAAGACACTTTTTTTTCCGACCCCACAAATTTTTTTATCATTTGCCAGATTTATTAACACTTTTTGTGAATATTTTAAAAGATTTTTTTTTCGTACAAATTTAGACACGGGAATTTTTTAACTCACAAGAAAAAATAAATAGAATGAGATTAATTGAATGAAATGTTATATTTTTTTCTGGGAATATTTTAGGAGATTTTTTTCACACAAATTTAGAAACTGGATTTTTTTTAATTGCTCAGGAAAAAAAATAGAACGATATTTATTTAATGAAATTTGAATTTTTTTCTGTTAATATTTTACGACATTTTTTTCACACAAATGCAATGCAATTTTTTTAAAATTACTGAGGAAGGAAAAATAATAGAATGAGATTAATTGAATAAAACATTAAATTTTATATTACTTTCTGTGAATAATTTTCAATTTTTTTTTCACAAATTCAGAAGCTGGAATTTTTAAAAATTGCTTTGGAACAAAAAAATAGAACACAATAAAACATTTTTTGTTAAGACACTTTTTTTTTCGACCCCACAAATTTTTTTATGATTTGGCAGATTTATTAACACTTTTTGTGAATATTTTACAAGATTTTTTTTCGTACAAATTTAGACACGGGAATTTTTTAACTCAGAAGAAAAAAAAAATAGAATGAGATTGAATTGAAAAAAATGTTACATTTTTTTTCTATTAGTATATTAGAAAATTTTGTTCACAAACTTAGAAACTGGATTTTTTTTAAATTGCTCAGGAAAAAAAAATAGAACGAGATTTATTTAATGAAATTTGAATTTTTTTTTCTGTTAATATTTTACGACATTTTTTTCACACAAATGCAATGCAATTCTTTAAAAATTACCCAGTAAAGAAAAACAATAGATTGAGATAAATTGAAAACATTAATTTTTATATTAGTTTCTGTGAATAATTTTCAAATTTTTTTTTTCACAAATTCAGAAGCTGGAATTTTTAAAAATTGCTTTGGGACAAAAAAATAGAACACGATAAAACATTTTTTGTTAAGACACTTTCTTTTCGACCCCACAAATTTTTTTATGATTTGCCAGATTTATTAACACTTTTTGTGAATATTTTACAACATTTTGTTTTTCGTACAAATTTAGACACGGGAATTTTTTAACTCAGAAGAAGAAAAAATAGAATGAAGTTGAATTGAAAAAAATGTTACATTTTTTTTCTGTGAATATTTTAGGAGATTTTTTTCACAAATTTAGAAGCTGGAATTTTTTTAACTGCTCAGGAAAAAAAATAGAACGAGATTTATTTAATGAAATTTGAATTTTTTTTTTCTGTTAATATTTTACGACATTTTTTTCACACAAATGCAAGGCAATTTTTTTTTTATTACCTAGGAAATAAAAACAATAGATTGAGATAAATTGAATAAAACATTAATTTTTATATTAGTTTCTGTGAATAATTTTGAAGTTTTTTTTTCACAAATTCAGAAGCTGGAATTTTTAAAAATTGCTTTGGAACAAAAAAATAGGACGCGATAAAAAAAATTAATTATTAATTTTTTCTGTAATTTTGTGACAGTGAAAAAAATTTATTATGATAAATATTTAATAGTTTCAGAAAAAAGTTGGAGCAAAAATTGCCAAACATTTCGCCCAAAATATTTTCCAGGTATGTCCAGGTAAAAAAAAATAAGAACATAATTTATTTCAATCACTTTTATTACATCATTTAAAAAAAACAAAAAATACAATGCAAACTTCTACATGGTAGAAATCTGTTACGAAGTAGTTAGAAAATTCATTTCGTATTTGTCTCGCACCCTGCCTAAAAGGGACATGTAGAGAGTCGCGTTATTGTAAAATAAGCTAAAGTGTATCAATAGACATAAAAAAAAGAAAAAGATTGAACGAGCCCACAGATCTTTACATTCTCTTACATTATTGATAATACGCAGAGAAATGTGTACATATAAAGTAACATAAAACGATATAATTATTTTCAGTACAATCGATTCTTAAAATTATTAGGGCCAGTTATATTCTTGTACGTCATATATCTCACCCTGCTTAAAAGGGAAACGAATAAGTTAGTCATGCTGCGGTGCTCGCTTAAAACCTTGTTGCATTGGGGCCACGCCGAGCGTAAACCACTTTGAAATTCAATAAATTCCCACATGAATATATATGCACGATATATTCGAAATATAAAACTTTTTTGCGCTAAACATATGTATATATATATATTTTACATATATTCAATATATCTACCTAATATATTTTACATATATATACACAAAGTATATCCAAAATATAGAACTTTTTGGCGCCATATATTAAAAATATATATTTTACATATATTTCGTATATATATATCTCATATATTTTGCATATATATTAATTTCTATATATCAGACATGATATATAGATATAGTATATTATATGAAAATTATATGCAACTATAATATATTTGCATATATTTTTCATATATTTTTGCACATATATATGAAAAATATAGAACTTTTTGGCACCATATATTAAAAACATATATTTTACATATATTTCGTATATATATATCTCATATATTTTGCATATATATTGTTCTATATATTAAACATATATGATATATAGATATAGTATATTATATGAAAAATATATGCAAATATATTATAGTTGCATATAATTTTCATATAATATACTATATAATATATTTGCATATATTTTTCATATATATATATATATATATATATATCTCATATATTTTGCATATATGTTTCTCTACATATTAAACATATATAATATATAGTATATTATATGAAAATTATATGCAACTATAATATATTTGCATATAATTTGCATATATTTTTCATATATTTTTGCACATATATATGCAAAATATAGAACTTTTTGGCACCATATATTAAAAACATATATTTTACATATATTTCGTATACATATATCTCATATATTCTGCATATATATTTTTCTATATATCAAACATATATGACATATATGAAAATTATATGCAACTACCATATATTTGCATATATTTTTGCACTTTCGTATATATATCTCATATATTATGCATATATATTTTTGTATGTGGTTCATTAGCCAAAGTAGCGTACCTCATGCTCTGATTGACAACATAATAATGGTAATCGTCAAAGTCGTTAATCAGTCGTTGATTTGCACCCTGCCTCAAAGGGAAATATCAATAAAGATGTTCCTAATCGCTGCTAAGTAAATTATTTTCGCTGGGGTTTTTATTTATTTTTTTTTTTTTGAGTTTCATTCAGAAAATAAGCAATCTTCGGCTTTTCGGTTTTTTTTCAGTTGAAACTCTTAAAACCCACTAGCGATATTTACCTGCGCGATGAATAAATACTTTACGATTAATATAAATATCAGTCTCAATCGTATTATTTTAAACCCTGCTTCAAAGGGAAGTGAAGATGGTCATGCGACAATTGCTCTGCACATTGGGCCCTTGCTCACGCTGCATGCTGATCACAAGCGGATCGCATTTGTTATATATTTACTTAAGTTTATTCGGTTTTTCTTATTACCGAAATTCTTATCATCATCAACGTTATAGTCAGATTTTTTTTTTCTTTTTCTGGCTCTTTACTTGCTTTTCATTGCAAAAGCAACTTTCTTGTAAAATTCGTCTTTCTCTTAAAAATGACAAATTTTTTTTTGGATGCTAAATTTCCACAAACTTTATGTTACATTTTTAATTTTGAAAAAATGAATCCATCAGATTTTTAGTAATTTGCGATTAGAAAAAAATGATGAATTCACAATTTTTAATATGAATTGCTTGTTAAAAAAAAATCGTGTATTTTTCGTTCTTGAATTTCGAAAGCACAAAAAATACACGAATATTTGAATAAATTAAATACTTCTATTGCAAAATCAAGTTATTCTCAGCGAGTTTCGAAGGTTTGTTGACATCGTCTCTGGCGCCGGGAAAATAGATATACGTTTGCATATGGGGCGTTCCATGTCACTTCGAACTGTGTATGATTCTTGATCTCTCGGATTTGGGTCGCGATTTTTTTAAACCGATTTGAATATTCTCCAATTTTTTCAAACATATCGATCGTCACAAAATAAAAATTTGAAAAAATTCTGAAAAAAATTTTTTTGATAATTTAAATCGGTAAAAAAAAAATCCGAAAAATGCCAAATTTTATAAAAAGTCTCAAAAACTCATTATTACATACAAAAAAATTCCGTCTCCGAGTTAAAAATATTTATACCAAAAAAAATAAATTTTTCCGAATTTTCTTCCAAATTTAAACTTAACGTCGATAAAAATCTTTGTTAAAAAAATGTAGATAATTCAAATGGGTTAAAAAAAATTCGCAAAAAAATATTGAATGATTTCGAGACTCAGAACAATCGTACAAAAAATTGTGGGTCAAATCTGAAAGGACAAGATTCACAGCCAGGTGAAAGTGACATGGAACGCCTCATATATCAATTAAACGTTTCGGAGTTCAAACATTCGTTGGTAGAACAAACGAACAGCAGCTGTGCACAAAATCGTCTGTCATATAGAAGCCCCAATTATAATTTTCTTATCGACAACGTGACGTTTCGTCGCCAAACGTTGTCGTCTCTGCCTACAAACCGATTGAAGACAATTAATTCCAGGGACGCGAAGGCGGAGCTTGAGAGAGAAACGATCGGCGCGTTAACTCAATAGATCGCACTTCTCGAAAGTTCTCCACTTCTGCCCCGGCCGCCAAACTAATTTACAGTAAATTTCAGTATCCCGTGTTATTACGAATAATTGATTGCGTAATTGTATCATCGATATCGATACCGACGCGAGAGACGAGCAAACGTCAAATTTGTCAATGGTATTTTGTCACCCAGAGAACGTTTGCAGAAATTTTCGCATCCTTCCACCAATTAACTGTCTCTCAAAATTCCTATCCATTGGAATATAAGGGCCCTTATTGGTATTATTATTATTATTATTATTATCATGATTTTATCCTGGTGGAAATATTCTTCTCGTAATTTCTCGAAGTTATTGTGATATGACGTTTTCTTTTTGGTTTTTTGGTAATCGTTTGAAAATATAGAAGTGAAAAAGTTGAGAAAATTTAGGAGTTGACAGATTTTTCGAAAATTTTGATATTTCGAAAATTGTGATATTTCGAAAATTGTGATATTTCGAAAATTTTGATATTTTGAAAATTTTGATATTTTGAAAATTTTGATATTTTGAAAATTTTGATATTTTGAAAATTTTGATATTTTGAAAATTTTGATATTTTGAAAATTTTGATATTTTGAAAATTTTGATATTTTGAAAATTTTGATATTTTGAAAATTTTGATATTTTGAAAATTTTGATATTTTGAAAATTTTGATATTTTGAAAATTTTGATATTTTGAAAATTTTGATATTTTGAAAATTTTAATATTTTGAAAATTTTGATATTTTGAAAATTTTGATATTTTGAAAATTTTGATATTTTGAAAATTTTAATATTTCGAAGATTTTAATATTTCGAAAATTTTGATATTTCGAAAATTTTGATATTTCGAAAATTTTGATATTTCGAAAATGTAGACATTTCGAAAATTTTGATATTTCGAAAATGTTGGTATTGCGAAAATTTTGATATTTCGAAAATTTTGGTATTTCGAAAATTCGAAAATTTTGGTATTTCGAAAATTCGAAAATGTTGATATTTCGAAAATTATGATTTTTCGAAAATTTTGATATTTCACAAATTCGGAGATATTTTGAAAACATAAAAAAAATTCCGAAGAAATTTGAAGTTATTCAAAGGAATTAAGAAATATTTCGAAAATCATTTTCACCAGGATAACAAAATCTCAAAATTCTAAATATCTTAAAGAAGTAGAAGTTCATCGGCCATCGACTTCTTTTCGGTTTTTCTCCGCGATCCACCATTCACAAAGGCCAGAAACAAGTGAATCCCAAAAAAAAAATGGCCCTCAGTTCGAGATATCAAAAGATCGTGCTAATATAAACATCCTTAGCCGATTCAATGCTCTTTTTGTGCGCGACTTTTTTCCGACAGTTGAGTTCCTCCTGAATCTCCATCAGAGATTTACCGTTAGTTTCCGGTACGATAAAGAAAATGAAAACAATACCGAAGAAGCACGTCGAAGCGAACCATCCGAAAGATGCGTAAATTCCGCAACTATCGGTGATAACTTGATGCATTTTGGAGACGATAAAAGCCAACAAAGAGGCCCAAATATTAGCCATAGAAACAGCGACGCCCTTAACGTTTGTAGGAAAAAGTTCGCCGAGCATCATGTAAGGCAATGGACTTAATCCCAACGCGATAATCAGTTCGTAAAACATTATCGATGCATCGAGTATCCATCCATAATTTTCCATCGAATAACCAAAGTGTAATTTCATCAGATAAAAGATGGCGCTCGTGGTCAAAGCTAATCCAGCGAGTAAAGTAGTCGACAACAAAAGCGGACGTCTTCCAATTCTGTCCACCAAAGCAGCAGCGCCAAGTCCCGCGAAAAGTTGCAACAAACTCAGAATAATAACAGCGATACCCGCCGAAAGTCCCGAATCACTTTCCTCCATTATTTCCTGTGTATAAGACTCGATAGCGGCAATTCCACTGAACTGAAGAATCAACTGTAGTCCAAAACTTATGACAACGGCTCTGCGATTTCCAGGAGTGTCGAAAAGGTCCCAAAAGTGTCCTCTATCGGCCAAATCTCGTACTACGGATTTTGCCATCTGATCCATATCCTCCTGCAGATCGTCTTGATTTTTGTAGCGCTTTAAACGTCGCAAACTCTTTGCCGCTCCTTCGTGATTGTTCTTCATTAAAAGATAATACGGAGATTCTGGCATCCACGAGAATGTCGCGAAAAATATAACGGGTATTATTGCGCAATAATAGGCCAACCATTCGTAGGCCACAAACGGACCAATCGCGTGAGCGTATAACTCGCCAAATGTTACCATTAGCTTTATGAAGGAACCTAATGAGCCTCGTATGTTTTTGTCCGCTATTTCACCGATGTACATTGGACACACGACGTAAACAACGCCCTGGCCTAAACCGCTTATAAAACGCGCCGCGTAAAGTATGTAAGGATTCCACGCCATTATTATCATAACCCAACCGAGAAATAACGGAATTCCGGATATAAGCAAACTGCTCTTACGGCCGAAACGATCCACCACGAAAGCTGCCAAGAGATTTCCGGGGATTGAACCGAGAAGGTAGAACGATGCTATCCATGAGGCTTCGTCTGAACTCAATAGCAGGTGGGAATCTTCGCGCTTCAAGAGAGGCAGACTTGGCGATGTCCATCCTATGTGCGAGCCGGTTATGGCCAACGATATCGTCGCTGTTGAGGATATTAAGGCAACGGTTATTACCAATTTTATACCCTTTTTCGCAAGATCGGCTTAAGGATGCTTTTGGTCTTTAATCATTTTTTGAATAAAATTCTATGGAAGTTTTGTTATTCCTAGAGGGCGTAAAATAGTACATTACGATACTAGTGCGGGAATTTTTTTTCTGACGATCGTACGATTTCAGAAAAAGCTTAAGGATGCTTTTGGTCTTCAATAAGTTTTTGAATAAAATTCTGTGGAAATTTTGGTATTAGTTTATTGTTATTTCTAGAGGGCGTAAAATAGTATATTACGATACTAGTGCGGGAAATTTTTTTCTGACGATCATACGAGTTAAGAAAAAGCTTAAGGATGCTTTTGGCCTCCAATAGGTTTTTAAATAAAATTCTATGGAAATTTTGGTATTAGTTTTGTGTTATCTCTAGGGGGCGTAAAATAGTACATTACGATATGAGTGCGGAACATTTTTTCTGACGATCGTACGAGTTAAGAAAAAGCTTAAGGATGCTTTTGGTCTTCAATATTTTTAAAAATAAAATTCTATGGAAATTTTTGTTATTATTATTATTATTATATTATTTCTAGAGGGTGTAAATTAGTATATTACGATACTAGTGCGAAAAGAAATGCTGACGACGATGAATTGCAGAAAGAGCTAATGGCGAGTGTTGCAATCACATTGGTAAAAAAAAATTTCCAACGAGGGAAAATAAGTTTTGCTCCCAAGAGACGAAAATAGGGGTTTTAGGCACAGCGTGCGTAAAACGTTATCCTATTATTGAAAAATACTGGAAAATCGTATGTATTGGGAAAAATGATAAGATTGATTTCTTAATCAAGTTTTTCATCAGATTTTAAAAACTTTTGTTCAAATTCATTGATTAATTAATTTTCGCCATAGTTGCGCTTGGGTCAGTTTCAAAAAACGATAGTGCGAAAACTATTCGTCCGGTGTAGATGAAAAAATTACGAAACATGCTTTGAATATTCTAGATTACGCATGAAAAGCCGATTTATAAGAAATCAAATGACAAGGTGTTGAAAATAAATTATAAAGAGGTCAATGCACATAAAGGTCACTATTTCACTTGAAAAATCGATTTTATTCAATGCGGAGGGTTAATGCTGTTGACTACGTTTTTCAGTTCCTTTTCCCTTCTTCAAGTACTTAATATATGTGCGCAGCATCCTTAATCAACTTTTTTTTTAAATTATAGTGATAATTAATTTCACAGTATTAAATAAAAATAAAATCTATCGTTACCTGTTATCGCCGCAAGGTATTGTGGCCATTGCTTGGTGCTTCCTTTTTCCATACTACTTATTTCTTCTTGATACCGGACTAACATAAGTAAAAAAAAAAAAATTATTCCCCGTGGCAAAAATACTTCAAGTAGCAACAAAAAAAAAACTAATATTTAAATAAAAATGAGTCCTAATAAAATTCGAGTAATTATTCGAAATTTACTAGAACTCATTTTTATTTAAATAAATAATATTTATAAATAATAATAAATTTTTCAAGTTTAAAAAATTATTTTTATTAGTACATTTCGATTAGTAAAAAACCAATATTTAAATAAAAATGAGTTCTAGTAAAAATCGAGTAATTATTCGAAATTTACTAGAACTCATTTTTATTTAAATATTGGATTTTTACTAATCGAAATTTACTAATAAAAATAATTCTCAAAACTTGAAAAATTTATTTATAAAAGTTTAATAAAAATTACTCATAAAGTTGTATAATAAAATTTGTTTAAACTTTATAATTTATTAAAAATATTATTAAAAATTGCAAAAAAATGTATAATTTATTTAAACAAATACATGGACTGTGTATATCCAAGATATTAAAAATCGATTGAAATATAAATATTGTCTCGAATAGTTACTGAAATTATATCGACTCACAGAGATAGTGATGAAAATTTTCTTGTGCACCAATCAATGCGTTAGCCGGGCGGGCTTTTTTTGGTAGGTTCCGAGTTGCGAGAGCTCGCCTAGTCAATTGCAGTTAGTGAAGTCGTCAGAGAGAGCGAAGAACATTTTATACGTGAGCGTTTATCAGTTAATCGACCTCGTAATCAGCAAAGACAATCATTAAAACACTGCCCTCTTCGTCTTGCACCTGGTGACGAAACTCGAAAGCTCACCAAACGAAATATATAATACAATAATAATCGTCTTTAAAGTAGCAAACGAAATTTTCACTCGATCTGTAGTGTAGGAGAAATTTCAACTTATGTCGTCGAGAATTATCGTTTTTTGACTATAAATACTGGCTAAAATCGTCAATCGTCATTACGCATCATTGACGAGCCTTTTTCGCAGCGCCCTCTCGTCATTGGTGGTTGATTTATGGTGCCACACGTTAACGAAAAAAACAATTTGCCTGATGATGCAAATATTCTCGGCACCTGAACAAATCTTTCGTATTAAATATATATTTTCACTTGTGTGGATTTAACGAATGAATTATAATCCCCCTAGCAACTTGGCCGAAGATAATACGAAAATTGTGTTTTTAACTGTGTTTTAAGTACTCGTGTACTTAAAAACAACGAGGATTTACGTATTGTTGTGTAGTGGAAATGTGCAGAGGACAAAACTGTTGTGATGTGGACAAAGTCACAGATGGTAACTGATCTTTTTATGCTCTTCGTTCTGGATTATGTGTATATAGTTGTTCGAGATCCTCAAGTGGCTTTAATTTCGTGAACCCTTTTGACCTTCAGGCGCCGACTTCTTCACGCAGTCTGATCAACACGAATACGTTGCGGTATTTATCGTAACTCGACTAAATTCAATGAACGAGTATCATATGCATTTGCAAATCGTTCATTGGCATCATTGTACAGGCGATTCCGTGTCATTTTGCTGTATATATTGTTGTCATTGTTTATTGAGTGGAAAATTTGTGAGAAATTCTTTGTTATTACGGATTTTTTTTTCATTTAAGCGGAAGCTTTTTTGTAGTTGGGCAGATTTTAGGAATACTTAAGGGCCGTTGCTATGAATTTTCAGGTTTTTTTAAAAATTATTAGGAATAGCATTTTTTATAAAGTATTTATTCGGATTAATAAATTCTGGTAAATTATGGTATTTATCGTAACTCGACGAAATTCAATGAACGAGTAGAATGTGCATTTGCAAATCGTTCATTGGCATCATTGTACAGGCCATTCCATGTCATTTTGCTGTATATATTGTTGTCTTTGTTTATTGAGTGGAAAATTTGTGAGAAATTCTTTGTTATTACGGATGTTTCTTTTTTTAAGCCGAAGCTTTTTTGTAGTTGGGCAGATTTTAGGAATACTTAAGGGTCGTTGCTGTGAATTTTCAGGTTTTTTTTTTAATTATTAGGAATAGCATTTTTTATAAAGTATTTATTCGGATTAATAAATTCTGGTAAATTATGGTATTTATCGTAACTCGACGAAATTCAATGAACGAGTAGAATGTGCATTTGCAAATCGTTCATTGGCATCATTGTACAGGCGATTCCGTGTCATATTTCTGTATATATTGTTGTCATTGTTTATTGAGTGGAAAATTTGCGAGAAATTCTTTGTTAATACGGAATATTTTTTTTTTTTTTAAGCCGAAGCTGTTTTATAGTTCGGCAGATTTTAGGAATAATTAAGGGTATTTGCTGTGATTTTTGCAGGTTTTTTAAAAATGTTTGTTTAGGAATAGAAATTTTTTAATAGAAGTAAAAACTGGCAAATTGTGAGAAAATTACTTTTCCCGATGTTTTAGACCATTTTGAGTAAACTGACATGAAAGTGCGGGAAAAAAAATTGCAGGAAAAAAATTTCCTGTATGAGGAAAAAAAAATTTTTTTTGTTTAAAAAACAACCGTATTGTCAAGTAGTAGTAAAATCTGGCAAATTGTAAGAAAATTACTTTTCCCTATGTTTTAGATCATTTTGAAAAAATTGACATTAAAAACCGAAAAAAAATTTTCACAATAAAAATTTTCTGTATAAGAGAAAAAAACATTTCTTTTTTTTTAAAACAATCGTATTGTCAAGTAAAACTAAAATCTGGCAAATTGTAAGAAAATTATTTTTCTGTATGTTTTAGACCATTTTGAGAAAATTGACATGAAAACAGGAAAAAAAAATGTCTTCTATGAGGAAACAAAGAAATTTTTTTTTTAATAAAAAACAATCGTATTGTCAAGTAGAAGTAAAATCTGGAAAATTGTATGAAAATTATTTTTCTGTATGTTTTAGACCATTTTGAGTAAATTGTTTAAAAACCAATATTATTATCAAGGCGTAGTAAAATCTGGCAATTTTTAAGAAAATTTTTTTTCACTATGTTTTGGACCATTTTGAGAAAGCTGACATAAAAAATGGAAAAAAAAATTTCTTCCATGAGGAAACAAATAAATTTTTTTTTTATAAAAAAAATTGGTTTTTTATAAATAAAAAAAAATGTTATCACAATTATCCAGATTTTATTACTATTTAACAATACAATTGTTTTTTAAACAACAAAATTTTTTTTTTAGAAAAAAATTTTTTTTTTATAAATAAAAAAAAAACAAAAATTTTACAAATAAAAAAAAAATTTATAAATAAAAATAAAAAAAATTTTGTAAAAAAAAGTTTTGTTTAAAAAACAATCGTATTGTTAAATAGTAATAAAATCTGGATAATTGTGATAAAATTCTATGTTCGAAAAAAAATAAGTAGGTGAACTGACAGAGAATGCCTCTTATAACGTTTGATACATTAGCCATACATTCTGCTCTGAGTATATCAATGTAATTTCTACTCCGCACGCGATACATCGTCAACGTGAATATGTATCTGAATCTACGCGACTTGAGTCGCGATGACGAAGCGAGCTTTTTCATTTACCGAGTAAATTCGTAACGCGAAATGTACATTTACGCATATTGCGAGATAAGAAAACCTTGAATCTCTTTTTTTAAAATCAGCAACACGGAAAATTAGGTGCATCTGAACCAGGAAGTTTGCTCTAATTTACGCGTAACTTGATTTCCGTAACACGGAATAAGAAAATCAATAGTCGATTTATTCACCAAATATTTTCGCTTTCGTACAAAAATATTTACCAATTATCCAAAATAATACAAACACATTAACAGAATTAAAAATCACGCGTTTACTTTTTTTTTCAACTCATATTATTAACAAAACAATTTTTTCATTTACAAAAATCTGCTGATTTATAAAACATTTTCTATTTCAAAACATTACTAAATATTTTTCGCAAAATTTTGGTACAATTATTATTTATATTATTCTTAATTTTATATAAATATAAAAATATATTAAAATATTTTAATAAAAATAAAAAAATAAAAATAAATAACAATAATAATTGTACCAAAATTTTGCGAAAAATATTTATTCTTACAAAAATATATACAATATAACTTAATTAAAAAATGAAAGCATCTTACGTATTTAAAAAAAAAGAATGTATATACGTCGTTATATCGCTAATATAACTATATCGAGTACGTTCGCCTTGCAGAGATATTTCAGCTTTGCAATAAATCACAGTCTTCACAACTGCCAAGAAGTTCTTAGCCCATAGCTGGAATATTTAGCCGTTGAATACGTAAGTACATAAAGTCATGAGATATCGTACACGATGCATGTTCGCGTCTACGTACGTCATTACTTTTTTTTTCTGGCTGCAAATCTCACTGCAAAGTTTTTCCTCTGCATAACGCGTGTATCTCGTCAAGTTTCTGCAGCAAAGTTATGGTAGTCGGGATAGTAGATCTCTAGATATTCTTCAACACAAATTTCCCTCAACCGGTCCATAAGATCATGTGAAATTTCTTCCCCCTCGACAATCCCTGTCTCAGTCGGTAACAAAAACTGTAATCAACTTTTTAATTTTTTATTTTAAGAGGCAATGATACACCGGCTGGAATTTCTTCGCCCAATGTTAAACGCCTATAGGTCTGTCTGTCTCGCACTATTTTTCTTTTAATTCTCCTGACCAGACCGCTGTTTTGATCCAGGAGCCCGAAGCTTAGCCCAATTCTGCCATACTTCCGCACATTCCGTTAAAATCTGAGCTTTATCTGCCGAGTATTTTGAAAGAAAATAGCTTTCAAAATTTCGAAGTGAGTATCACTGCCTCTTAAGTTATTTAAGGCGTCTTCTAACTTTAGACGCAAAAAAAAACGCCTATTTTCATAAATTTTTTTGATAGGTTATAAATAATTTTAGGTAAATAATTTTTTTAAAATTTAAGGCACTATTTATACACGAAAATGGTAGTAAAAGAATGTCCTAAAAAAGTCGAATGGTTTTAGATTCAGTATGTTAATGGCTATCATACGATTTTTGATATATGCAAAAATAACAAAATGGCGGACATTTTTCGAAAAAAAACAATCAAAAGAACGTGTTTTTTTACCGTTTTTGCTAACAAAAAAGATCGTAAATATCAAAATTAAATAAAATCTTAGATATGTGCTATAGCTATAATTGTAAAGAATATTTGGTTAAAATTTCATAAGGATCGGTTCAGTAGTTTCGAAGATTTTATCAACAAGCCGTCGAAAAATGTTGTTTCAAAAAAAACGCGTTTAAAGTTTTTTTTTTAATTGAAAAATCGTAACAAACTCGAAATTAATAATGAACGGAAATCCACTCGTTATTTGAACTCGAAATTAATAATGAACGGAAATCCACTCGTTATTTGAACTCGAAATAAATAATGAGTGAATATTTACTGGTTATTTAAATTAAAAAATTAATGATGAGTGGATAAAAAATCATTATTTAAAATTAAAATAAATTACGAGTGAAATAAAAATCATTGTTTAAAATCAAAATAAATTGTGAATAGAAATCCACTCATTACTAATACCGGAAAACATAATGAATGAAGAACCACTAATGATTTGAACTCGGAATGATAATGAGTAGAAAATCGCTCATTATATTAATTGAAAATAAATAAATAAGTTAAATAAATAATATGAGTTAAAAATCATTCAGTATTTAACTGGTATTTTTAAAAAAACACAGTTTTTATTACCAACTGCGATATTTCACAATTCTCTCCTAAAACTTACATAAAGTTTCGTAATTTCGCCGCTAGTGGGCGCTCGATTAGTATTAAAAGGCGCCACTAGTTCCACACTTCGAGATATCGATCTTTACCGACGCGAAAAGACGAACGCAGTCGCGATTCGCCTGCTAAAGAGTGAAGGTTGCTTTTTTTTCGTATATTTCATCGAGCGAGTTATTATGTGTTATAACAATAATAAGTGATAATATAATCGTGCTTCCTTCGGTTGTTATCCTAAGCTATATAAATCGTCACTACACAAAACACCAAAAAAATTCTTAATATATCACGACGTAATAATAATATCTGACGTTTATCGAATTGTATAACAGCACAAAACGATAATTACGTCGACGTTTTTTTGTTTCATAGTCTAATTCTGCTTCTGCTTCTGCTATCTCATTTCGTCATACAAGTGCGCGTGTGAAAGATCGAAATCGTTGTAGAAACTAGGTTGAGTGAAAAAAAAATCGTTAAATTGGAGCCGAAGATGTGCGGTGGTTTTACGTGCTCCAAAAATGCCCTAACGGCATTGAATATACTATACATCGTAAGTGACAGTTGTAACGGTGAATTATGTGTATATATATATATATATATATAGGTCTAGTTTAGATTGATATAAAGATCGCTTATTATTCCATTAAATCGTGAGATCGCGAGATCGCGATTTGTGAGGAGGAATGAGATTAAATGTGATTTAAATATATATATATATATATATGTTGTTTAAAAGGATGAAGATGCTTTTTTTTTCAGGTCGTCGCATTTATTCTCATCGGCGTCGCGGTCTATGGACGAGCTTCTGCACTCGTGCCTAATCTACCGATTATCGGTGGGATTTTGGCATGTGGCGTTATACTCATCTTGATATCCATTTTGGGACTCATCGGAGCAGTGAAACATCATCAAGTTCTACTGTTCTTTGTATCCTTTCGTTACAGTTAATTACTATGTTTTTGTAACATGTACATGTGTAATTTTTGGTTGATTTTCTGTAATTTATTTATTAAATATTTTTATTAACAAAGTGTTTTGATGAATTTATTTATTTTTTCTTATTGCCGCTTTTCTACTTTTGCCAGTTGAAAGTGCGAGATGGATTTTCATGTATTGTTTATGTAATTATGTTTTTATGCATAAATGAAATAAAAAACTGGGTTATTTTAATATTTGTTGCTTAAACTGCTTTTTTGTCTTTGCTGTTTCTTTGTAAAAATGATTTTCTGCTCTTCTTTGGATCGTTTGGTTACAATTAATTACAATGTTTTTATATCGTGTACATTAATGTAATTTTTGGTTGATTTTCTGTAATTTATATTTATTAAATGTTTTTATTAACAAAGTGTTTGCGTGAATTTATTTATTTTTTCTTATTGCCGCTTTTCTGCTTTTGCCAGTCGAAAGTGCGAGATGGATTTTCATGAATTTTTAATGTAATTATGTTTTTATGCATAAATTAAAAACAAAAAAACTGGACTATTTTAATCATTGTTGCTTCAGCTGCTTTTTTGTCTTTGCTGTTTCTCTGTAAAAATGATTTTCTGTAATTTATTTATTAAATATTTTTATTAACAAAGTTGTTTTGGTGAATTTATTTATTTTTTCTTATTGCAGCTTTTCTACTTTTGTCAGTTGAAAGTGCGAGATGGATTTTCATGTATTGTTTATGTAATTATGTTTTTATGCATAAATGAAAAAAAAAACTGGGCTATTTTAATAATTGTTGTTTCAGCTGTTTTTTGTCTTTGCTGTTTCTTTGTAAAAATGATTTTTTGCTCTTCTTTGGATCGTTTGGTTACAATTAATTATAATGTTTTTATATCGTGTACATTAATGTAATTTTTGGTTGATTTTCTGTAATTTATTTATTAAATATTTTTATTAACAAAGTTGTTTTGGTGAATTCATTTATTTTTTCTTATTGCTGCTTTTCTGCTTTTGCCAGTCGAAAGTGCGAGATGGATTTTTATGTATTGTTTATGTAATTTTGTTTTTATGCATAAATGAAATAAAAAACTGGGTTATTTTAGTATTTGTTGCTTCAGCTGCTTTTTTGTCTTTGCTGTTTCTTTGTAAAAATGATTTTTTGCTCTTTTTTGGATCCTTTGGTTACAATTAATTACAATGTTTTTATATCGTGTACATTAATGTAATTTTTGGTTGATTTTCTGTAATTTATTTATTAAATATTTTTATTAACAAAGTTGTTTTGGTGAATTTATTTATTTTTTCTTATTGCTGCTTTTCTGCTTTTGCCAGTCGAAAGTGCGAGATGGATTTTTATGTATTGTTTATGTAATTAGGTTTTTATGCATAAATGAAAACAAAATTGGGCTGTTTTAATAATTGTTGCTTCAGCTGCTTTTTTGTCTTTGCTGTTTCTTTGTAAAAATGATTTTTTGCTCTTCTTTGGATCGTTTGGTTACAATTAATTATAATGTTTTTATATCGTGTACATTAATGTAATTTTTGGTTGATTTTCTGTAATTTATTTATTAAATAATTTTATTAACAAAGTGTTTTGGTGAATTTATTTATTTTTTCTTATTGCCGCTTTTCTGCTTTTGCCAGTCGAAAGTGCGAGATGGATTTTTATGTATTGTTTATGTAATTTTGTTTTTATGCATAAATGAAAAAAAAAAATTGGGCTATTTTAATAATTGTTGCTTCAGCTGTTTTTTTGTCTTTGCTGTTTCTTTGTAAAAATGATTTTTTGCTCTTCTTTGGATCGTTTGGTTACAATTAATTACAATGTTTTTATATCGTGTACATTAATGTAATTTTTGGTTGATTTTCTGTAATTTATTTATTAAATATTTTTATTAACAAAGTTGTTTTGGTGAATTTATTTATTTTTTCTTATTGCTGCTTTTCTGCTTTTGCCAGTCGAAAGTGCGAGATGGATTTTCATGTATTTTTTATGTAATTATGTTTTTATTCATAAATGAAAAAAAAAATTGGGCTGCTTTAATAATTGTTGCTTCAGCTGCTTTTTTGTCTTTGCTGTTTCTTTGTAAAAATGATTTTTTGCTCTTCTTTGTATCCTTTGGTTACAATTAATTACAATGTTTTTATATCGTGTACATTAATGTAATTTTTGGGTGATTTTCTGTAATTTATTTATTAAATATTTTTATTAACAAAGTTGTTTTGGTGAATTTATTTATTTTTTCTTATTGCTGCTTTTCTGCTTTTGCCAGTCGAAAGTGCGAGATGGATTTTTATGTATTGTTTATGTAATTAGGTTTTTATGCATAAATGAAAACAAAATTGGGCTGTTTTAATAATTGTTGCTTCAGCTGCTTTTTTGTCTTTGCTGTTTGTTTGTAAAAATGATTTTTTGCTCTTCTTTGGATCGTTTGGTTACAATTAATTATAATGTTTTTATATCGTGTACATTAATGTAATTTTTGGTTGATTTTCTGTAATTTATTTATTAAATAATTTTATTAACAAAGTGTTTTGGTGAATTTATTTATTTTTTCTTATTGCCGCTTTTCTGCTTTTGCCAGTCGAAAGTGCGAGATGGATTTTTATGTATTGTTTATGTAATTTTGTTTTTATGCATAAATGAAAAAAAAAAATTGGGCTATTTTAATAATTGTTGCTTCAGCTGTTTTTTTGTCTTTGCTGTTTCTTTGTAAAAATGATTTTTTGCTCTTCTTTGGATCGTTTGGTTACAATTAATTACAATGTTTTTATATCGTGTACATTAATGTAATTTTTGGTTGATTTTCTGTAATTTATTTATTAAATATTTTTATTAACAAAGTTGTTTTGGTGAATTTATTTATTTTTTCTTATTGCTGCTTTTCTGCTTTTGCCAGTCGAAAGTGCGAGATGGATTTTCATGTATTTTTTATGTAATTATGTTTTTATTCATAAATGAAAAAAAAAATTGGGCTGCTTTAATAATTGTTGCTTCAGCTGCTTTTTTGTCTTTGCTGTTTCTTTGTAAAAATGATTTTTTGCTCTTCTTTGTATCCTTTGGTTACAATTAATTACAATGTTTTTATATCGTGTACATTAATGTAATTTTTGGGTGATTTTCTGTAATTTATTTATTAAATATTTTTATTAACAAAGTGTTTGCGTGAATTTATTTATTTTTTCTTATTGCGGCTTTTCTACTTTTGCCAGTTGAAAGTGCGAGATGGATTTTTATGTATTATTTATGTAATTAAGTTTTTATGCATAAATGAAAAAAAAAAACTGGGCTATTTTAATAATTGTTGCTTCAGCTGCTTTTTTGTCTTTGCTGTTTCTCTGTAAAAATGATTTTCTGCTCTTCTTTGTATTCTCTGCTTACAATTACAATGTTTTTTTTATCGTGTACATGTAGTATTATAATTTCTGTTTGATTTTCTGTAATTTATTTATTAAATATTTTTATTAACAAAGAATTTGGGTCAATTTATTTATTTTTTCTCATCGCGGCTTTTCTACTTTTGTCAGTCGAAAGTGCGAGATGGATTTTCATGTATTGTTTATGTAATTATGTTTTTATGCATAAATGGAAAAATTGTCAATTTACTGGACAATTTTAATAATTGTTGCTTCAGCTGTTTTTTTTTTGTCATTCCTGCTTTTCTGTAAAAATGATTTCCAAGATGATTAGATGATGAAGTTCTGCTCTTCTTTATATTCTTTGCTTACAATGAAATACAATGTTTTTATATGATGTACATATAATATGATTTATAAATTTGTCATTTTTGTTTATTTATATGTAATTAATTTATTAAATATTTATTTAACAGAATATTTGGGTCATTTTATTTATTTTTTCTCATTGCGTCTTTTCTATTTTTGCCAGTCAAAAATGCAAAATGTATCTTTGTATATATTATCGTGTTTTTGTTTTTAATGCACAACTGCAAAGAAAATGATTTTCATGAAAAAAATGATCAATTTACAGGGCAAAATTAGCAATTGTTACTTCAGCGGTTTTCTTATTTTGCTGCTTTAGCATAGCATTTTTTTTTTTTTTTTGTTCTTTTATTTATTACATAAGACTGTAATATCTATCCTAACTGAAATGTATGTCACTTAAGCCATCATGAATTTGATGATTTGTCCTTGACATTTTTTAATAGTACATGCTCATCCTCTTCCTACTGTTCCTCATACAGTTCAGCATTGCCTGTGCTTGTCTCGCTGTGAATGCCAAACAACAGGAAACTCTTGCTGAGCAGGTGAATATTGAAATAAAAAAATATATATATATATACATATAAGCTGTTTATCTGAAAAAAAAAAAAAAAAAAAAATTCTCTATATTTAATTGTCTTTATATTCTCATATTTATATTATTGTTATATTTTTCCTGATTTAAAAATGTGTAGCAAAAGGTTTATTATTTCATATTATAACATTTTTATATGTTTTATCTTAATTTTAATAATTGTATTTATCTAATCTAAAAGCTTAAAAAAATTAAGATATAAAAAAACTTTTGAGAAAAATTAGAAAAAAAGTTTGAAATGTTTATAAAATATTTTTTGCAGGGTTGGAGACACGTTGGAGATGACTTAAAAACTGAAGTACAAGATACTTTCAAGTGCTGTGGATTTAATAACACTATTATCGAAAAGGATCCAGCAATGGGTCATCCAAGTTGCGATGCAGTCAATGTAAGTGTCTTTTTGTGTTGTATTTGTTTCAAATTTTGTACGAGAACTCTAAAAATGTGATTGTAAATGTAATTGTTACAGAAATTCTGTTGCAAAGACGATATGCAACCAAATTGCGTTTGCAAGCCTTGTATGAAAGAACTGCAATCCACAATCGATTATGCATTCAAACTGTGCGGTGGAATTGGACTTTTCTTCAGCTTCACAGAGGTAAGAAAGAAATTGCATTATTATCTTGTTAAATGGATAAATAATTAACTAATACACAAAATAACTGGGAAATATATTGTAGAAAAATGGTTGCGAAATAATTCTGTACTTTACTCGCTTTTCTTTATCTTTTCCATAATTTATTATCAAATTATAAAAAGCCTCCAGTGATTTTCACAAAAAAAAAAAATAACGTTTTTTTATTATGTTTTTCTAAGATCTATAGCAAAAAAAATTAACATTAAAAATATTGTGTATTCTAACAAAAAAAATAGTGTAAGTAAATAGTGTAAATTTTATTTTAATATTGCGTAAAATTTTCTACAAAATTAATTTTCCTGTTTGGAAATTTATCTGTTTAATTTTCCTGTTTAATTTTTAAAGCCTACACATTTTGTTATATTATTATCATGGAATAATAATTGTGAAATTGATTAAATTGTACATTTTTATTTTTTTAAGTAATTGAGGTTTATGTGTTTGTTTTAAAAATAACAAAAAGTGATAATCTCTGCCTCGGACGCCTGCATTTGATGGAATTAATGGTGATGATATGTTTTTGTATTGCTAACGTGTGTATGAAATTTACAGTTTGTCGGGGTTTGGTTGACGGTGCGCTACAGGAACCAGAAAGATCCACGAGCTAATCCCAGTGCTTTTCTCTAGTCTAACACCATCGCCATGTCCCCTGTCTCCTCGCACGACATTCTCAATAGATGGTGGGTGGTTTTGTATGTTGGTTGTGGTTCACAGATTTATATAGAGATGTGAAAGTACCGGTATTCATTATTTTCGATAAATAAACCACAAAAGTCCGTATTTTACCGTCATTTTCTTTTTTTCTACAAATTTTGTATTGTGGAAATATGGTCACGAAAATTTCTCATAAATTAAACGTAAAAGTTGGTAAATTTTCCGTAAAAATTCGTAAATTTACCGCAAGAACTGGCCAATTTTACGGGCAAATTTACCGTAAAAATATATAAAATCCACGTATTTAGATGTGAATTTACTGATTAAAAAATGGTACATTTTACATATATCACTACAAATTTTATATTGTCAAAATATAGTCACGAAAATTTCTCATAAATTAAACGTAAAATTTGGTAAATTTACCGCAAGAACTGGTAAATTTTACTGGTTAATTTTATGGGCAAATTTACTGTAAAAACATATAACATCCACGTATTTAGATGTAAATTTGCTGATTAAAAAATGGTACATTTTATATATATAATTGTGAAATTATTGCAAGCATTTTTTGTTTTTAAATTACCTTCAAATTTTTTTTTTTGTTAATTCATCGAGTTTTGGTGAAATTTTAAATCAGTATTACGGCAAATTTACCGTAAAACTATATATAAAATCCACGTATTTAGATGTGAATTTCCCTGTTAAAAAATGGAACATTTTACATATATAATTGTGAAATTATTAGTAGCATTTTTTGTTGTTAAATTACATTAACAATTTTTTGTACATTCAACGTGTTTTGGTGAAATTTTAAATGACTATGAGAGCATATGATTTTATGAGCAATGTGGTTTTTCTTTTTATGGTAAAAATACGGTAAAATTACCGGTCACATCTCTAGATGTATATATATATTCATGTTACATACTCTCACTCAATTTACCTGTAAATCATAGCGACAACGAGATTAATCATGCGACTATGAGAGATACGAGTTCTCATTATTGCGCGTCATTGATTTATTAAAAATTATCATTCGTTTGTCTTTACGTAATACACTAATATTAACGCACTTGAACTGTACACTCATCGGCAAATTGTCTTGTTTCACTAATTTCATAATCGTGCATTCGACGATTTGAAGATTCATATCAAGAGTTTGAATTAGAATTTAAGTTCCTTGCGATAAAAAAAGAAATGAATCAAAATAATAACATGAAATATTTGAAAAAAAATTAAGAAATGTTAAAAACGAAAATTACAAAAAAATATATTTCTATCGTATTTTTCAAGCAATTCTTTACTAATTTACTCATAATTTTGAGTAAATTTTACTCAAAAAAATGAAATTGGGAACATGAATAAAAATAATGACATGAAATATTTTTAAAAAAATTTAGAAAATGCTAAAAACGAGAATTGCACAAAAATATATTTCTATCGTATTTTTCAAGCAATTCTTTACTAATTTACTCATCATTTTGAATAAATTTTACTCAAAAAAATGAAATTGGGAACATGAATAAAAATAATGACATGAAATATTCGAAAAAAAATTAAGAAATGTTAAAACCGAGAATTATAAAAAAATATATTTCTATCGTATTTTTCAAGCAATTCTTTACTAATTTACTCATAATTTTGAGTAAATTTTACTAAAAAAATGAAATTGGGTATATGAATAAAAATAATGACATGAAATATTCGAAAAAAAATTAAGAAATGTTAAAAACGAGAATTACAAAAAAATATATTTCTATCGTATTTTTCAAGCAATTCTTTACTAATTTACTCATAATTTTGAGTAAATTTTACTCAAAAAAATGAAATTGGGAAAATGAATAAAAATAATGACATGAAATATTCGAAAAAAAATTAAGAAATGTTAAAAACGAGAATTACAAAAAAATATATTTCTATCGTATTTTTCAAGCAATTCTTTACTAATTTACTCATAATTTTGAGTAAATTTTACTCAAAAAAATGAAACTGGGAAAATGAATAAAAATAATGACATGAAATATTCGAAAAAAAATTAAGAAATGTTAAAAACGAGAATTACAAAAAAATATATTTCTATCGTATTTTTCAAGCAATTCTTTACTAATTTACTCATAATTTTGAGTAAATTTTACTCAAAAAAATGAAACTGGGAAAATGAATAAAAATAATGACATGAAATATTTGAAATAAAATTTAGAAAATGCTAACAACGAGAATTACAAAAAAAAAATATTTCTATCGTATTTTTCAAGCAATTCTTTACTAATTTACTCATAATTTTGAGTAAATTTTACTCAAAAAAATGAAATTGGGAACATAAATAAAAATAATGACATGAAATATTCGAAAAAAAATGAAGAAATGTTAAAAACGAGAATTACAAAAAAATATATTACTATCGTATTTTTCAAGCAATTCTTTACTAATTTACTCATAATTTTGAGTAAATTTTACTCAAAAAAATGAAACTGGGAAAATGAATAAAAATAATGACATGAAATATTTGAAATAAAATTTAGAAAATGCTAACAACGAGAATTACAAAAAAAAATATATTTCTATCGTATTTTTCAAGCAATTCTTTACTAATTTACTCATAATTTTGAGTAAATTTTACTCAAAAAATTGAAATTGGGAAAATGAATAAAAATAATGACATGAAATATTCGAAAAAAATTTAGAAAATGCGAAAAACGAGAATTACAAAAAAATATATTTCTATCGTATTTTTCAAGCCATTCTTTACTAATTTACTCATCATTTTGAGTAAATTTTACTCATACAAATGAAATTGGGAACATAAATAAAAATAATGACATGAAATATTCGAAAAAAAATTAAGAAATGTTAAAAACGAAAATTACAAAAAAATATATTTCTGTCGTATTTTTCAAGCAATTCTTTACTAATTTACTCATAATTTTGAGTAAATTTTACTCAAAAAAATTAAATTGAGTATATGAATAAAGATGGCAAGAAATATTCGAAAATTTGTTTAGAAAATGCTAAAAACGAGAATTACAAAAAAATATATTTCTATCGTATTTTTCAAGCAATTTACTAATTTACTCAAAATTTTGAGTCATTATTATTATAATTAATGATCTAAATATCTTCATGCTTGTTTTTCTTAGATTTTTTTTCTTTTCGCAAAGTTCTTAAATTCTGATGGAATAAAACGTTTTATCCGTGAATGTAAATGTAAAGAATAATTGATTGTATTAATATCACGTTATTTACCAGCGAGCTCTAAAATTTCAGGTGATTGCTGCTTTCTTGGCGCGTCGCTACAGAAACCAATTGGACCCCGAAGAAAAAGCTGCAAGAGCGATATTTCCCCGGCGAAATTATCTCTATTAAGTTCCCAGATGAAAATCCGAGAAATCTGGTAATTCAGTCTACGACACCTGCTTGTTATTTGCGGCACTGCTAAGAAAAAAAAAAAAAACGACCGGCGTCTCCAGGATACTCGAAAATTTTAACTCCATTCTCACGAAATATTGTGTGCTATTATTTTCTCTGCAGAAATCGATTCCGTTATACAAAGCCAAAGAACAAATTTAGCCTTTTAGATAGAAAATCGACGAGCAGAGATTTCATCAAATATCGTTTTTACCGGTACATTAAGGAGATTTCTGCGCTTCAAACTAGTAAAATCAGTGTTAAATTTTCAAAAACTATTCTACAATTTTTAGTGGTTTAATAAACAGTTCTCGAAGTTTACTTCCTTAGGAGAATTTTCAGTTCTTAATATATAAATATATTTACAGTAATAATCTGAAAAGAAAATTCACTGATATATGCAAATTACCGATGTCAAGTTTTTCGTGCAGTTTTTCAAACGAATAAACCATAATAATAGTCCAATTATGACGATCAATAGCTCATTTTGATTATTGGAAGATCCTTAATCGATTGACCATTCACATTTTTAATAGTATTAGTTGTTAAAAAGTTACAGTCACTTTTATGCCGTATATCAGATTACGACAGGATAATTAAACATTTCTATCTTTTGAACTAATAATACTATCAAAAATCTAGATGGCCAATCGATAGAGCATATTTCCACGAACAAAATGAGCTATTGCTCGTCACAATCCAACTGATATTACGGTTAACGCTTTTAAAAAACTGAATGAAAAAAAAGACGTGACATCGTAAATTGCAGATATCGATCGATTTACTTTTCGTATCAACGCTGTGAATTTATTTTTATATTGAGAATCTAATGCTGCGACGCATCGGAATATTTTAGTAAACCGAAATTGTAGAAATGATTTAAAAAATTTAATAATGATTTGACTAGAGTGAAGCGTAAAAGCAACTTAATCGACAAAAAAATCTTACACAGATTTTTGAATTCTTTTTTATGTTATTTTGACTTGTTTTCAGGCGATGTTCTTAGAGTAAGCCGGAGAAGTATCATAGCTAAAAATGTGCGCTCTAGTCAGCCACGAACAACACTCATAACAAGCCTCAATGCGCCTTTTAGTCTAGTGTATTAAACTCGTCGTCGTCATAATTTCGAACACAATTGAAAATGCAAAAAAAAAAAACAAAAAAAAAACATAATCTCCCATAATTATATCATAATTTGCTTATGAAACGTCGACGGTTGATACAACTTGGCTCAAACGGTAAAAATAGATACGATTACATCACAAGAGTGTTTAAATGCGAGATTATAGGAAAAGACAAAAACAACAAAAAAAGAAGAAAAAAAATACTGGCCTCTGTGTTCTTGAGACTGACCAATTGTTACTTTTCATCATTGATTAATTCGTTCATTCCTTTACTGTCAAATAACACGTAATATGTATTGTGCCATTAATTTGCGAAACTTTGGAAACAAAAAAAAAACAAAAAAAAAAATTCTCGAAGCTAGAATCTCAAACTTTTAGCTAGAGCGTTTTTTTTTCCTCCTTTGCTTCGTTCTCGGTCTGATAAATTTTCCGAAATAAACTAAATCGGCTTCCTATGATTTTTATAAGCAAATATGCATTTACTATTTTTATTGTGTCGAGAAAAAAAAAAAGAAGTGAGAAAGAAAGAAAATAAGAATTGTATATTATTGTAGGTTGTAAATCGGTCAAATATGATTTAATTAAAATCTTTATTTGGAAAGTATAATTGTAAAGATCTGAAAAAACTCGATATGTAGGTTATATCGTCGCATTCGCAAGCGTATCTTTGTTTTTTGCTAGCTCAAATGCTAGTCTTGATGAGATTCTCATGGCATGTTTGAGAACAAATATTTCTTTGATTTTCCCTTACGTGCCTCTGTCAAGTTAAATATTTACGTTTTTAAGAGACTTTATATTAATTAGTTATCTTTCATCTACGATATGTACTACGAGTTATTATCACGCATTCTATACTGAGAGTTATATATATATCGCGTATGCTACAGTAATAGATAGTCTTTAGAATGAAATACGTATACTACGCTAGTAATTACTATACTATATTAAAGGTCTTGTCGTGTATACTATGCAAAACTTTATGTTGATTTATTAAATATGAAAGAAAAACTATAAGATTGACGCTGTATTCACAACAAGTACACATTAAAGAGGACTTCCCTTATAAAACATATTTCCGTGATTTGTCTTTTGTTCATTCTCCACAAATATTTTATTTCGTTTCATAAAATATTTAATTTTCAACAAAAATACAGAATCGTTCAGCGAATTTAGGGATGAAATTGATGCTTTTTAAAAGTTCTTATTTCAACGGGAATTTTCTGGTGACTACAAATATGGAAGATTTTTTATGAAAATCATATGATAAATCATAGAAGCGTTCGGATTTTATAGAAATAAAAAAATCTGCTTATTACATCTTCGCGCAGATTCGACTTCTGGTTGGAAAATCTAAACTTTTTTTTTGTCCATTTTTCAAAGCGTTCATACAGACGCATAAATTTTGCATATTGAAAAATGTAAAATTTTGGAAAATGTAAAATTTTGGAAAATGTAAAATTTTGGAAAATGTAAAATTTTGGAAAATGTAAAATTTTGGAAAATGTAAAATTTTGGAAAATGTAAAATTTTGGAAAATGTAATATTTTGGAAAATGTAAAATTTTGGAAAATGTAAAATTTTGGAAAATGTAAAATTTTGGAAAATGAAACATTTTGGAAAATGTAAAATTTTAGAAAATGTAAAATTTTGGAAAATGTAAAATTTTGGATAATGTAAAATTTTGGAAAATGTAAAATCTTGGAAAATGTAACATTTTGGAAAATGTAATATTTTGGAAAATGTAAAATCTTGGAAAATGTAAAGTTTTGGAAAATGTAAAGTTTTGGATAATGTAAAATCTTGGAAAATGTAACGTTTTGGAAAATGTAATATTTTGGAAAATGTGATATTTTGGAAAATGTAAAGTTTTGGAAAATGTAAAGTTTTGGATAATGTAAAATTTTGGAAAATGTAATATTTTGGAAAATGTAAAATTTTGGAAAATGTAAAATTTTGGAAAATGTAATATTTTGGAAAATATAAAATTTTGGAAAATGTAAAATTTTGGAAAATGTAAAATTTTGGAAAATGTGAAATTTTGGAAAATGTAAAGTTTGGAAAATGTAAAATTTTGGAAAATGCAAAATTTTGGAAAATGTAAAATTTTGGAAAATGTAAAATTTTGGAAAATGTGAAATTTTGGAAAATGTAAAATTTTAGAAAATGTAAAATTTTGGGAAATGTAAAATTTTGGAAAATGTAAGATTTTGGAAAATGTAAAATTTTAGAAAATGTGAAATTTTAGAAAATGTGAAATTTTGGAAAATGTAAAATTTTGGAAAATGTAAAATTTTGGAAAATGTAAGATTTTGGAAAATGTAAAATTTTGGAAAATGTAAAATTTTGGAAAATGTAAAATTTTGGAAAATGTAAAATTTTGGAAAATGTAAATTTTTGGAAAATGTAAAATTTTAGAAAATGTAAAATTTTGGGAAATGTAAAATTTTGGAAAATGTAGAATTTTGGAAAATGTAAAATTTTGGAAAATGTAAAATTTTGGAAAATGTAAAATTTTGGAAAATGTAAAATTTTGGAAAATGTAAAATTTTGGAAAATGTAAAATTTTGAAAGATGCAAAATTTCAATAGCCTTGTCTTTTTTTTCCATTTTTGGTCTTTCAACATTTTTCTAAATTTCGAACAAGCTAAAAGCAATCATGTCTGATATTCTTAAGTTTTATAAAAAACGAGCATTATTAAGCCATGCAGTAATATATGAGATACATAATGGGTAAGAAAAGATGGATTATGCACTTGTGTTTCGGAGCGGAGTTCCCTACGTGACCCGGAAGGAAGGATATAGCTACCCACCGGCTAGGATTGGCGTGGATGAAGCAGTCATGAATATACTAGCTGCTGTAGCTGCAGCAGCAGTAGCAGCAGCAGCAGCAGTAGAGTGGATGAGTTTCTGCGCGCGGTGTCGGAGCCTCAGGTAAAATTGCAGGTGGTGTATACTTCCAGTGCATGGCTGGACAGCAGCTTAGGAGGTGGGAACGAACTGAAGAAGCAGCGAGAGTGAGTGCGTTCAACTCAACGAGCACGATCAGCCTCGCGGAGCGCGCGCGAACGTCTTATATACCTTTACAACTGTCTACGCGTTTTACTCGCTAACAGCATTTTACTATTCGTTCACTATATGTAGAGAGACTTTCGAACAATAAGATAAGCCTCAAGAATTCAACAAATCGCGCCAATTTATCGTCAGTGCTCGTTTTATAAACTGCAACTCCAGTGTCGTGTTTTTTTTATAGCTAAAACGTGATATGTTTGTAATTATCATTCATCATTTCATGAGAATTTTGTATAAAATTCATTGACCACGGAAATCCACTACTTCCATGTCACAAAAGCATATCGTGAGTGCTTAACTATTTTTTTTTTTTAGATTAATGTTATTATTGTATTGTAATGCTTTAAGATTATGTAATAGAAAAAGATAATTAAATATGAGGCTAATGTACAAAAAAAATTCAAGAATTTATTATTTTTTAGTAATTTATTGTAACACTGCATTTTTTTTGTCATTCTGGACTTAGAAAAAAAAAGTGGGTCGTTCAGATATTTTGAAATAATTTCCAGCTGGCCATAAAATGCTTCATTTTATCACGAGTGTGGCATTTTCATTTTTATTTTTTCAAAAATTGGAATTTTTATTAATTTAAGAAATTAATGGTTAAAATCGGTATTATACCCTTAATTTTGCCTCTATCTCAAATTCCTGCACTCACATCAGAATATCTAATCTTCCGGATAATTAAGAATTATTTCAGAATATTTGGCCTATTGATTTTTTAAAAATAAAATTGAGTAGATATTAGAAATTAAAAAAAAAATTCTTGATGGTTAAAAAAAATCAGGTGCTTTTGCAATCGTGAGAAAAATTCTTTGTTTAGTGGGTAAAAAGTAAATACATATTTAAAAAAAAAAAATTCAATAGCCAATAATTGTTTTTTCCTTCATTCTCATTTTCTACAACTATTAAAATTATTATTATTATTTTTAAACCGCTTGACTACTTCTCTGCTATTATTATTATTTTTTTGTGAAGGGGATTTTCTTCCCCTCTTCAAAAAAATAAAATAAAAAATAAAAGAAATAAAATTACAATCTACTTTAAATCACAACCCCTTAAATTTGCATCTAATTCAATAATCGTGAGCAGGGTGATGAAATGAAAACTGTGTTCTGCTTTCTATTATCGAACCACTTTTTTTGAGCACACACAAGTGATTTACAATGTTGAATGCCTTGATTTCAAGGCCACGATCGAAATACGGTTATACGGAAAGCCGGGCAAGTCTACGCGCTTTGCATTCAAGGTTTTCAAGTAAACGCAGGACGAATTGACACAGTCTCAGTCACAGTAGCAGACGCTTTCTTCTGTTTCATAGTCAACGGAGGATTCGAAAGGAAGCGCGGCCCATGAATTTGTTGGGTAGAATTGTAAATTGAGATACATTCGATCGTTCGGACTAAATAAATCGAGACGACTCGTCGACGTTGTTTCTTGGCGTTACAATTGATTCCACTGCTGTATTGTAATGCAAGAAATGCACCGAGGCGAAAAGTTTTCCTTCATTCAAAAAAATCTCGATGAAATATTTCTTTGTCTTCAATAAAATGATATATTTATATTAATATTGTCACACGCAAAAAATTAGTCGCGAAAAAAAAAATGAGTATTAAAAAATCGAAGTTTTTGAAGCATGTCTAATTTTTTTTGCATCAAGTATTCAATAAAATTATATATTTCAATTTATATTGTCCCGCGTAAAAAAGAAAGTACGAAAAAAGTAAAAAATAAAGATTAATTTAGTATTAAAAAATCGAAGTATTTGTGAAAAAAAATATTTAAAAAAAATCCAAGTGTTAAGTATTAAAGAAGAATTAAATAAAATTTTCCACCATTCAATATTGACAAAATATAAAATATTTATATTAAAGTATTATTAAGAATTTAAAAAATATTTCGTGTTTCTTGGACTCAGAAATATTTTGCCTGTTTGAAATATTGAATGAAAAAAAATTTAATTCAGCCTTTTTTTTATATGAATGATCTTTTTTTACTTCGTGGCGCGATGCACTAACAACAAACGCATCGAACTAGCGCTCAACAACGTGTCTCAATGGAACTAAATAAATCCGTCCGCTCTCTCGTGGCTATCTAACTGAGCATCGGACAGTTGTTTAGCGCGCTGCTGCTGTTGCTAATGCTGCTAGTTACGAAAAATTTGTTACAGACACCCGGAGGCCGGCCACTTTCACGAATGGCCAAACTCCACGTGATGTAGGCTCGGTTTATATACAAGAGAATAACCTAGACTCAGGGAGTTACCAGACACCTAAATACTATCATTATGCAGGGAGAAAAAAAAACTAGTGTATTCTAAATGCTCACTAGTTATATTTCACAAGGCTTACTATAACTCATAATGTCAACTGCTGCTCAAGAATAATTTTCTCGTTTGTCATATGTAATATATTATATTATTTCATATACGGGAAAATGCAGTTTCATGCTCTGACCATTATCAATAATTCTGACAATTTTTTATCAAATAGTATTTTGAAAAAGAAAAGACACGTATTTTTTTGCTTGGCGCTACGACCAATACGAATTTTTGAAAAAAAAATTGAAATTTTCGGGATTTATTTATTTTTAATCGTTAATGTTTGAGAAATTCCAGCTGAATTTTTCAAGCTCTGTTAAACTTACCTTTGTAACGTTAAAGTAACGGTGATGTACAAATTTTCCATTTTTTACACAATCCTTGAATCTTTATTGACCTAATACTAGTTTTTCAAAGTCAAAAGTTGACTCTACGTATATAAAAAATCATTAAATGTTGTTTCCAAAACGAATTTTGCTATCTACTCAATGCTTTACCCCGGTCAAAGTGGTCAACTTCTGATTCGTTTTCCAACGTAACTAGACGGTCAATATCCCTCAAATTTTGGAATTAGATGTATTAAGGGTTCATTAAAATAATCCAAAAAAATTGAAGCTCTAAGTTTAATTTCGACCAACAGGAAAATTTCCCTCAAGCACCTATGTCAATAATCGGAATTGGAACACTAAAGTAATGCGAAGAAGTTAAGTACTATAATTTCTCGAGCAGTATTTTTGAGGATAAATATCGTCGTGAATCGTTATACCCAATTATCATTTCCGTGCATTCCTCATTACAAAAACCTCCCAAATTATCTATAATGACCATTTGGTAGAAAAAAAATTCTCCAAGCGGAGAATTGTTTGCCATAGTATTACAGTTAGGTATAATCATAAGAAAATATGTGTATTGACAAATGTAACTGGAAAGTTGCGTCAATTATTTCCTCCATCAGCTGTTTTTAAGTACTCAACTATTAAACAAGTGCAACCACTATATTTTAGCATTTTATTGTCTCAAATATAATGATAGCTGAACCAAATAATAATTTAGGAAAGAAAGTGAGTTAAAGGAGATTTTAAAGGGAGAAAGGAGTTGCGTTTCTTCGAATTCCCATCGATAATATACACGGAGATATAACTACTGGACATTTTGTGGCAGTATCGGTTATCATCGAGTTAGGTTAGTGCCTCGAGCTCTCCCAGATGTGGTTTACTCGATCGCTGGCATAACGAGTTGACTCGATGATTTTTATGCGCATAAATGATTGCAAAACTCGGCTGGTGGATTAATGGACTGATGCTGGATTATAACCATACCGCGAAAAGTGCGAACAGAGAGAGAGACAACATATATAGGGGAGACCGGGGCAAAATGGAACACCCAAGAAAATAATCATTTTTATGAAGGATAATTTTTGCAGTTTTTTTTCCTTTTACAATTTTTTTCTGATATTTTTTTACCCTTTCATAGGGGAAGTTTTGTTATCGTGAAATTTTTTTTTTTTGCTTTCTGAAATTTTTTTTGTAGCTTTCCATGTGAAAATATTCTGAATGGTCCAAATCATCGAGTAAAAGTGGTTTAGAAAAAAAAGTCCGTGTGACTTTTGAATGTGAAATTTTTTTTCTTATTATTTTTAACATTTTTACAAATTTTCTTCTTTAAGTTTCATCATTTCTTTTTTCTTAAATATTTTTTTTAATTTACTGTTCCATTTTACCCCCATTTTTACTGCGTGCCAGACCTCGCATATTTCATTTGCAAGCCATTCACTTCGAAAGGGCAAATGCGTTGGTATACGCGTTATAGATCATGGCAGCGCGTAAAAAAATATAATACCTGAGTATGCGAATTAATAAACGAGTCCTCTGCTGCGTTTGCCTTCCTGTTTAGCAATTTCTATTCAAGATTTCGTGTGGCACACTCGATTGAGCATGGCAAGCGATAAGGAACAGGAACAGGGCTATGCAATTTTATTTTATATAGTCTCACATTTTTTTATCTCTCGCTTTTCCACTTCTGTAAATGCTACACTTTATTACAAATATATAACGACAAATAAATAAAATTTACTTGGTATTATTATATTACAGCAATTTAGCTCAGAATTGTAAGTAATAAATATTTATAGAAATAAAGATAAATAAAATATTAAAATGATGCTAAGATTCGCTTTAAAATTATGATTTCATAATAATAACATGCAGCGATTATAATAAAATGTGTAAACTTTTATATAGCTGCTAAAACTATTAATTTTCACGAAAGCTTCGCGGTAATCATTAAAAAAAAAAGAAAAAGTTTTGCTATTCCAATCTTTACACACAATTTTATAATCAGTGGATGTTACTATTGTGAAATTGTAATTATATATGCGAATGATTCTTATTTAAATATTTTTCATTTACACAATTTTTAATTAATTTCCACTATTCCTTCCAATATTTGAGATAAAATTAGAATTTTTTTTCGGCTATTCGAATGTTTATACATAATTTTATAATCACTAAGTTTAATATTGTGAAATTGTAATTATATATGCGAATGATTCTTATTTAAATATTTTTCATTTATCCAATTTTTAATTAATTTCCACTATTTCTTCCAATATTTGAGATAAAATTAGAATTTTTTTTCGGCTATTCGAATGTTTACACATAATTTTATAATCACTAAGTTTAATATTGTGAAATTGTAATTATATATACGAATGATTGTTATTTAAATATTTTTCATTTATCCAATTTTTAATTAATTTCCACTATTTCTTACAATATTTGAGATAAAATTAGATTTTTTTTCCGGCTATTCGAATGTTTACACATAATTTTATAATCACTAAGTTTAATATTGTGAAATTGTAATTATATATGCGAATTATTCTTATTTAAATATTTTTCATTTACCCAATTATTAATTAATTTCCACTATTTCTTCCAATATTTGAGATAAAATTAGAATTTTTTTCCGGCTATTCGAATGTTTATACATAATTTTATAATCACTAAGTTTAATATTGTGAAATTGTAATTATATATGCGAATTATTCTTATTTAAGTATTTTTCATTTACCCAATTTTTAATTAATTTCCACTATTTCTTTCAATATTTAAGATAAAATTAGAATTTTTTTCCGGCTATTCGAATGTTTATACATAATTTTATAATCACTAAGTTTAATATTGTGAAATTGTAATTATATATGCGAATTATTCTTATTTAAATATTTTTCATTTACCCAATTTTTAATTAATTTCCACTATTTCTTTCAATATTTGAGATAAAATTAGAATTTTTTTTCGGCTATTCGAATGTTTATACATAATTTTATAATCACTAAGTTTAATATTGTGAAATTATAATTATATATGCGAATGATTGTTATTTAAATATTTTTCATTTACCCAATTTTTAATTAATTTCCACTATTTCTTCCAATATTTGAGATAAAATTAGAATTTATTTTCGGCTATTCGAATGTTTATACATAATTTCATAATCACTAGAGCTTAATATTGCAAAATTATAATTATAAAAAAAAGCTGTACTGTAAATTCTATTTTTAAATTTTACTATAAATTATATTATATTTTGTTGAATTAATGGGTATTTACAAATTTGAACCAACTTCACCTGTTTTGGACAGAGGAATTCAAATAGTATTTAAGGGCGAAATTTTTTGTATGAAAGACGAGTAACTCACGGACATTATTGTTATGATGACCACAGCACGAGCTCAACTCAACTGGCAACGACACGGAGCGTGCCAAACGACTTTCTTGAAATTGACTTTTCTTCCAGTTCTCGCGCGAGCAACTTATGGTTTAAAATACTCGTCTTTTCATTTCTGTCTGCCCACATATCGCACAAATTAAAAACATATATTTTTCCAATATTTTCACTGATTCCAACGTAACGCAATTTTCTAAAAAAAAAAAAGCAGAATGATGCAATATTATCAAAAATTGCATGAAAATTTTTTAAATAGTTTATCTAATTTATAATATCTCCAATATGTTGTAAAGTACGGCAAAGAAATATTTTTCGGAATATTTTTACTATTTCCAATATAACGAAATTTTTCAAAAAACAAAAAAAATATTACAATATTTAATAATATGCAAATGAACAAGTTTTTAATTGTTTATAAAATTTGCAATACCTAAAAAAAATTGCAGTGTTGTAAATAATTTTTTCTAAATACTTCGAAAAAATATATGCAAAATATTTTTAATTTTTCAAATTTTGTAAATTGTCTCTAGAATGCAAAAACAAAAATGTGACCTAAATTTGACAGTTCTTATGTTAGACTCAGTTTTATCTAATCATTTATTTACTTCGACGCATCCTGGTACGAATTTAATGGGCAAATAAAAAGTGTTTTTTTTTCTTCTTTGGAATGTTTTTCGGTGACTCAATAGATGAGTTGATAATTTTTTGTCGATGTAACGGTTACCAGCGAAGAAAGCTTTGTCTGTAAAAGATAAGTAGTGCTCTGGATGATAATAGAGATGCGAGCGGTGCGAGAAAACATCAAGAAGAAAAAGATACGACATGGTTACCGTTTCGTTCTATTTATCACTAAAGTATCCTGGAGGCAGTTGTGAATCGTTTCTTAGCTTTCCAATGTTGCCTCTTCTGCTCTATTCACCGATTATCTGACCAAACCATTTAGCATTTTTTATAAAAAATATTTCTACCACAAAAATTATTTCGAGTGGCAAATAATTTTTTTCCCCTAAGCATCTCAATAAAATATAAATAAATACATTTTTTAATGTCCGATTGGACATGTGTAATAAATAAATATATTATTTATCAACGATCCAAGTTTGACGATTAATTTTAAGAAAATAAAATTATACTGAAAAAATGATTTAAAGTGGCAAATAATTTTTTCAATAAGCATCTCAATAAAACATAAATAAAGCATTTTTTTAACGTCCTATTAGACATGTGTAATAAATAAATATATTATTTATCAACGATACAAGTTTGACGATTAATTTTAAGAAAATAAAATTATACTGAAAAAAATGATTTAAAGTGGCAAATAATTTTTTCAATAAGCATCTCAATAAAACATAAATAAAGTATTTTTTTAACGTCCTATTGGGCATGTGTAATAAATAAATATATTATTTATCAACGATCCAAGTTTGACGATTAATTTTAAGAAAATAAAATTATACTGAAAAAATGATTTAAAGTGGCAAATAATTTTTTCAATAAGCATCTCAATAAAACATAAATAAAGTATTTTTTTTAACGTCCTATTGGACATGTGTAATAAACAAATATATTTTTTATCACCGATCCAAGTTTGACGATTAATTTTAAGAAAATAAAATTATACTGAAAAAATGATTTAAAGTTGCAAATAATTTTTTCAATAAGTATCTCAATAAAACATAAATAAAGTATTTTTTTTAACGTCCTATTGGGCATGTGTAATAAATAAATATATTATTTATCAACGATCCAAGTTTGACGATTAATTTTAAGAAAATAAAATTATACTGAAAAAATGATTTAAAGTGGCAAATAATTTTTTCAATAAGCATCTGAATAAAACATAAACAAAATATTTTTTTTAACGTCCTATTGAACATGTGTTATAAATAAATATATTATTTATCAACGATCCAAGTTTGACGATTAATTTTAAGAAAATAAAATTATACTGAAAAAATGATTTAAAGTGGCAAATAATTTTTTCAATAAGCATCTCAATAAAACATAAATAAAGTATTTTTTTTAACGTCCTATTGGACATGTGTAATAAACAAATATATTTTTTATCACCGATCCAAGTTTGACGATTAATTTTAAGAAAATAAAATTATACTGAAAAAATGATTTAAAGTTGCAAATAATTTTTTCAATAAGCATCTCAATAAAACATAAATAACGTATTTTTTTTAACGTCCTATTGAACATATGTATAAACAAATATATTTTTTATCACCGTTCCAAGTTTGACGATTAATTTTAAGAAAATAAAATTATACTGAAAAAATGATTTAAAGTGGCAAATAATTTTTTCAATAAAACATAAATAAAGTATTTTTTTTAACGTCCTATTGGACATGTGTAATAAATAAATATATTATTTATCAACGATCCAAGTTTGACGGTTAATATTAAGAAAAAAAAATCTACTGAAAAAATTATTTAAAGTGGCAAATAATTTTTTTAAAAGCATCTCAATAAAATATAAATAATGTATTTTATAATCGTCCTATTTAACATGTATAGAAAAAAATATATATATATTTTATCTTCGATCCAAATTTGACGATTGATTTATTCGAAATTTTCCGAACTTCCGGTACATCCGTACTTTATTAAAATTGAATGGTACCAATAATGTACAGTTATATAGTATCCCACTGAAATTTTCATTTTAGTTTGGGAAACGAATGTCACGGAGCAAATTTATAGAGAATGAAAATGGTGGTATGAATAAAGGGGGATGGGCGGACATGCCGCGAAAACAGGAGATTTACTCACTCGAGTAATTGCCGGAATACGAATTTTACGCTTAAAAAAAAAAAAAAATGTTAAGTACGGGCATAGTCGCTTTTCCTTTGCTTTTGTTGATCTGTCGGTCGCTCACTCACGTTCCCGTTATTATTCCCACCGTGTTTTTGTAGCGTGGGCGTACCGCAAATTTTATTCGATGCAGAGTATTTCCCGGAGTTCCAAGATGCGTTGCCCAGTTTTACTCCCTTTTATTGGTCGCAATTGAGTCACCAATTTTATGCTCGAATGCAGCATCCAAAAAGCACAACAATTGTGGTCTCGTTTTAGTCCAAAATACCCACAATTTAATTAAAATGTTGTATATATTATTCCACGATAAAATGGTAATTGATTGTACAAAATTTAATCATTTTAATTCTTAACTTAACGATTTACTTCAAATCTAAAGCAAAAAAAATGTAATTAAATTTATCTAGACAATTTTTACTTAGACTTTGTTAAATTCAATAAAAATTCAAATTGTTCGCATAATACAAATTAATGAAAAAAAAATTCTATTTCTTGTAGTAATTATAAATAAGCGCAAAAAGATAAAATTGTCATACTAAATTTCAATTAAAAATTATCTGGACCATTTTTACTCAGACCAATTTTATTAAATTTAACAAAAATTCAAATTGTTCGCATAATACTAATTAATGAAAAAAAAATTCTATTTCTTGTAGTAATTATAAATAAGCGCAAAAATAAAAAAAATGTCATACTAAATTTCAATTAAAAATTATCTGGATCATTTTTACTCAGACCAATTTTATTAATTTTATTAACTTGACCCCATGCTATTTTCGGTCTCGAATATTTCGCGAACTATGCACTTTAAAAAAAAAAATTTAGACACTTTTTGCAGTAAATCGATCAAACTTTAAGCCCGTGGAGGCGTATTTCCAAAAAAATCGTTTCTACCCATTTAAAAACTCGCTGAAAGTTGACGTTAGGTTAAAAAAAAACACTTTCTTTAAAAAACCGTAAAAATGTCAATTTTAAGTTTTGCGGAAAATCCTTTTAGGATTTTATAGGTAAGGGTTCACACTTTAAGGGAAAAATAGTCCGCATTGCCGCCGCTCCAAAAAGTATATTTATTTTGGAGTATGAAGTCGGCCAGTTTTCAGGCTTCAAAAAAAGGTGAAAATAACAGATTGCAACAAACGATTCATATATAAACATACAAAATCGTTTTTATTTTTATATTTCCGAGTAAATAATATGAATCTTGAGGAAAAAAAGGTGTAGGCGATAATTATTTAATCGGTATGACCGCAATCAGTGCACAAATATGCCCGATGATCGTCGCACATTGGACGATGGCATGAAGGACACTTCGCTTTTGTTTTGTGGTTCTTCTTGCGAGCGCAGAGTCCACACCGAACTCTTTTCTCGAAGTTAGGCCGATCCATCTCCGGTAACTCTTCGTCGACAGGCAATATCGACTCGATACTTTTTCGGAGTCTAATTCGCAGCGACGGTTACTCTCGAGTCGCCGTCGAAGAAACGGCTTCAGGAGATTATAAGCAATATTCTTTTGACATTTTTTTCCTGATAGACGTTGGTCAAAATAAAAAATAAAACTATAAAATAAATTGGAGCAAAATGAAACCGTAACCGGAGTTAGTATACAGTCACATATACATATATATATATATATGTAGTCTTACCAGAAACTCGCTCGGCCGTTTTGTTTTTCCACATGTAGTCATTCTTCAACACTCCGCGGCCGTAAATTATACGCCATAATAACTATATAAAAATACGTTAAAATGAAGAAAAAAAAAATTCCACATACACTGCACATTTAGATGTACTTACCCACGAAGAAAACTGATCGAAAACACTGAATCTGAAATTTATGAAAAACATCCGATTTATACACACTGGGGGTCAATCTGACCCCACGTCTGTTTTGGACGGCTGCCGGAAATTCACAGCAGCAATTTTGGGACCGACCTTGCTGCCTACTTTTAGGGAAGGGATAACGGTTTTTTTGTATAAGGATTTTAATGTCCGGGACGCTTATCTATAAAAGCTATTCAAGCGAGAATAAAATTTTGGGGTCTGAAAGTAAGGGTTAAATTCACATATTAAATAAGAATTTTTTTTAAGTTCCCATTGCTTACAGAAATTATAAATAAGCGCGAAAAAATGCCTCAGAGTATTAAATAAATGCAAAAAAAAATTGTAGTAATTATAATAAAAATGGTAACTATATGCACGAGTTATTTTTGCTGCTCAACGCTGCTCAACTAGTACTCGTATATTTACCGGTAGCATTATTTCTTCCTGCCGCTGACCTATACCGCTGCTATGCAGCTTAACGCGTGCCGTCAGAAACCCGTCCGGTATGGTTAGTTGTATATAGATATGTACGTATTTGCTCGCCTACAGAGCGCGTGAGTGAAAATGCTACACCGAAGATTGTCGGTGAGCAAGCAAGTATACATATAGTTATGCATTACTATAGAGCGTTATAGTTGTCTTTCCGTTCGTGTAATATCCCGTTTATCCTTCGTATCATAGTAGGCATTACAGGTCATGACCTCCGCTTCCTCTAAGGCGTGTTTACTTCACGTGCCCTTAGCCATATCTTCGTTCTATCACCTCTATCTACTCTCGTAACTTTTTTACGTTCCCTTCTATTTATAACTTAAAATGGAAAATGTTATAAAAAAGAATTCCGCTTAACTATTAAAAAAAAAAATGTTTTGCCTACACTGCTAACTTTTCTACAGTATCGATACATAATATTGTGAATTATATAAAATTAAGAGATAAATTTAAAGTCTCTAAATGAGTGATAAAATATATTATAAAAAAAGTGAGGAATTCTTCGGCAGTTCAGGGGTTAAAATAATTGAAAAAAAAATTCCTCCAAATATTTTTTGACTGCGATGCTAATTTATTGTTCTTATAAATTAATTATAATAACGTTCGAAGAGTCAAGCGTTTGACGTTGCAGCAATTACGATGATTTCTATTACAACACTATCGGTACATAATATTTAAAAAGTTATATAAAATTAAGAGAAAAATTTAAATCAAGCAATATGTAATCATTAAGCATTAATATAGAGCGTTATATTTTCTATAACGTCTTCGTATCATATTAGGCATTAGAGGTCATGACCTCCGCTTGCTCTAAGGCTTGTTTACTTTACGTGCCCTTAGCCTTATCTCTACTTACTCTCGTAACATTTTTACGTTCCCTTCTATTTATATCCGACAATGAAAAATATTATAAAAAATGATTCCGTTCAATAAATAGTTAAACACAATAAAAAAAATATAAAAAATAAATAAAAGCAAGGAGAAGACGTATAAAAATAAAACTTGAACTTGAATCCCGGGTTCACTTTGATCTCGGTCAGCAATTTACAGATAATACGACGACGTATGAGATTTTATAGAAAAAAAAAAATTCTCTTGAAAGAAATTACGTGCAGTAATTAATCGTGCTTGACATAATGACTGCCTAACTCGATCTCGCGCGTTGTGCTCTAGTTTCTTAAGCAGTTTGTCGACGAGATTAAAATAAATTATGCTAAGAACGACAATAAGTTTGCGAGCATTTTTAGAGACGACATTTTCGCACGTTAGTGACATGCGAGAATTTTAAAGATTTTGCTTTGGTCCTTAGTTAAGATATGGTCTTTTTTCCTGTGACTTTCTCCTCTTTGTTTTGTTCAATCTTCTACCGTTGTCGACGGTATTTACCTGAAAGTACGTAGCCTCAAGGCTGAACGATTAAGACACTTGCTCACTTGTGTTCACTCTGCCAATAGTCCGGATAATTATTTAATCTCTGGCTATTATTATGAGCGGTGCTATAAGTGAAAGTTACGGCTCAGGTGTATTGCACACTGCAGATATTCAACCTGATACATTAAGTTCATGTGAGTGACCTATCAAGGCTGTGCAATTTTTTTTACTCGCTATACTTTTATGTCTTCTGTTATTGTCACACAATCCTGCTGATTTTTTTTTCTTTTTTTTCTCCATTGTTTGTCTATAATAGATTATGTGAAATTAATTTAGAAAATGAAAATTGATTTTTACCAGAACAAGTATAAAGTTATACGCTATCGTTTTATGTGTTCTGTGAAATAATTGTCACACAATTGTCGTGATTTTTATTTTTTTTTTTTTGCCTGCTCATATTATTTGTCTATGTTACGTCTCGGATTGTGTTTTTTCGTAGGGAAATAATAGAAGAAATTATTTTCTCCGCGCGGAATGTGCCGTCTCATCGGAGTAAGTGACCGGGTGGTGGAAATAAATCATTATTTTTTCAAAAACTGCTTTGTTACACAAAAACACTTATTTTATTAAAATAGATAAAATTGTTGTCCGCAGGCGATCAACGATTTTCCTCCTGGCATACAATGTTTTTTCTTACCTGTCCCAAAACATTCACCAATTCAAAAGAGCTCGAATTCCGAAAATCGAATTTCGAGTTCGCGCCACGCCAACAGATGGCATCCGCGCGCTCGACTCTCGCGCAAGCACAGGACTACGTTCCGAATGAAGCACCGGGCGACTTTTCTCTCTTTTTCTCATTCGCGATGAGAAAGAGAGAAAAATTGCCGGACGCGCATTCGGAACGTAACCCATGGGTGCGTTCCGAATGACGAGGTGTTTTGTTGTTCGATGCGCATGCGCAATGGTTTTTGCCGAGATTTACGGTGAACTTTAAGAAGTATAATAAAAGTGGAAACATAAAAAAAACAATTGTTTTATTTATACTGGTACTGAAGTATGAATAATTAGATTTCTCATGGATTTGCCTATTTGTAAAGAATTCAAATATTATCCTCGTCTCCTGATCGGACGACAACTATTCACCCTACTCGCGAGGTACGGCAAAAAGTTGTTGTCCGATCGTGAGGTGGGGATAAAAAAATTATAATACTTTATAAATGGCTAATCCGTGAGAAATCGAAATTCCGATACTTTGGAATTAATAGAAACGAACAAACTGTTTCCCCTATCTTCAACTTTTACTATAATTCTTAAACTTCACCGTAAATCTTGACGGAGATTATTGCGCATGCGCATCGATCAACGAAACACCTCGTCATTCGGAACGCACCCCTGGGCTGCGTTCCGAATGACGAGGTGTTTTGTTGTTCGATGCGCGTGCGCAATGGTTTTTGCCGAGATTTACGGTGAACTTTAAGAAGTATAATAAAAGTGGAAACATAAAAAAAAACAATTGTTTTATTTATACTGGTACTGAAGTACGAATAATTGGATTTCTCATGGATTTGCCTATTTGTAAAGAATTCAAATATTATCTTCGTCTCCTGATCGGACGACAACTATTCACTCTACTCGCGAGGTACGGCAAAAAGTTGTTGTCCGATCGTGAGGTGGGGATAAAAAATGTTAATACTTTATAAATGGCTAATCCATGAGAAATGGAAATTCCGATACTTTGGAATTAATAGAAACGAACAAACTGTTTCCCCTATCTTCAACTTTTACTATAATTCTTAAACTTCACCGTAAATCTTGACGGACATTATTGCACATGCGCATCGATCAACGAAACACCTCGTCATTCGGCACGCACCCCATGGGAGTGAGACTCTCAGAGCCACGCGGCAGGCCGAGTAGTTCGCACCGCGCCGACAGATGGCATCCAGGCGCTCGAGTTTCTCGCAAGCACTATCCCACCCGAGCGTGCTTATAAAGCCCGATCAAATCAGTTTTTACAAAATCTCGTCTACGATTTCTTAACCGAATCAAAGGTATTTTTGGTTACGGTATACAAGCAAGGTATACCTACCATCTCAAGTGTCAAGTACCTAGGCATTCACCTAGATAGTAAATTAACTTACAAAAAACATATCAGGAACTCCATAACTAAAGCCTATGGCGTAATGAGGAAACTTTACCCACTCATGCTCAAAAACTCTGCGCTAAGTCAAGAAAACAAAAGACTCCTATATATAACTATGCTTAGACCCATCATAACATATGCTGCCCCAGTCTGGTGCAGCGCAGCTATGACCAATGTAAAACCCCTTCAGGTTTTTCAAAATAAGTGCCTTAGACTAATATTAAATCGCGATAGGTATACTAGAATAGCAGATTTACACAGAGACGCAAAACTCGAGACAATAAATGAATTCATATACAAACTCTCCCAAAAGTTTTACACTACCCAATTAAGTAATAACAAATTACTAAAAAATATCACTAGAATAAAAGAACACAATGCGCCATATAGGTTAAAATACAAACTTCCGTACCAAAACTTACCTGTATTCCGTCAATACTATAAATTAGTTCCTATTAGCTAACTTACAACAAAGTGATAATAATTATATCCTAGGATAAGATGGAAGCTCTTCCATATGGCAATTTCTATAAAACAGGTTTTTCGATTGTTTTCCTGTTACTTTTATAAAAATTAGAGTAAGTTACTGCATACCATTAAACTGTTAAAACTACTAGATCATAAGGATTATATCCAAAATAACATAAGTGAAGGTTAAGCGGCAGCAGGTACTTCAAATTAAAACCATTGTAAACATATATGAATGTATGTATAACTATTTGTTATCTGTTAATAAATATATTTTGACTTTGACTTTGAAAGGTATTTTTGGCGGCTATACTACTGCAAAGTGATTAACCACCCGAGTTCTTTCTGCAAAGAGTAACTCCCCTATTAGAAAGTAACGTCTTTCAAAAAATCATTTTGTTTTATTAATTCGAATTCTGTAAATTTTCTCACAGTAATTATACTCTACTGAAATGTGGATATAAACTTATAGTCTACCGAAATGTGGATGTAAGAAATAAACTTTATAATCTACTGACACGTAGATATAAACCAAGAAATTAACGCATAATATCTCCTACCCTGTACCACATGTGCAAATAAATAAATGCATACTATTTACAAAACCACAGAAAAAACGTGTCCAACCAATAGTCATTTTATGACAAATTATTGTAATTTAATAACAATAATATGCCCGGACGTAAAAGTTCATAATTATCTAAAATTATAAAAAATAAAATACGATTATGAAAATTAATTTTAAAAAAATAAAAATTGAATCGTAACAGGAAAAGTATAAAGTGACTTTAATATTTCCAATTATTTGGATTTACGTCGAGTGCTTTTAATTTCTGTGAACTAAAAAGTACCGTAATATGGATGTGAACTCGCGAGTCGGATTATGATATCGGACAACGGATTACGAGTACATCTATCGGCTGTTCTCGCGCTAATAATGATCCTACCGTGAGGAATCGCGTAGAACCACAATAAACGCGATGAACTTGAATATACACCTGCGAGTATACGGTTTTAATTTATTTAAAAAAAATGTGGAACAAAATTCATGACTGGAATTTACAGTTACGTCGTGAAGTATATTATTATACGTCGCCTTAAGCACGTTGCAGTTGTATCTTGTTTGTAGTAAGCACATATGAGGCATTCTTTGGCAGTTCAGCCGTAAACGTTTGTTCACTTTTTTTTCCCTCTCAATATTTTTTGCCTACACTGCTAATTTTTCTAGAATATCATAATAATATTACATAATATTATAGATTATATAAAATTTCGAAATAATTCTCTAAATTAGTGACAAAATATATTATACAAAAAGGGAGACATAATCCTTCAGTTCAATCACTATAATTATGACAAAAAAAATTATTCTTTGTCCACGCTGCCAATTTTTTTGTAGGTTTTCTAAATGATATTATAAAATTACGAAAAAAATTAAAATGTCTAAGAGAAAATAGAAACATTACAAATTGAAGCTTGCCTTACGATTTGCATGGAATTATTAATGTTAAGTATCTGTTTGAAAGTAAATACAGACATTAATTAAAAGACTAATAATTACAATCATCTCGGTTTCCCGGAAGTGACGATAATCGATCGTTTTACGATCTTTCGAAAAATAATATTAACGATGAGACAATTATATTAAATTTAACGAGGATATCGGGATGTTGTAAAAATGCGATAGTCGATCCTCCACTTAACTGGCCAATAAAACTTTCCCGGAGTTTGTGAAAAACTCCGAGCGTCGTAAAACATTCTATATTTCTCTCTTTCGCCCAAGTTTTGTTCTTTTCTCTCGTTACTTTATGGAATTAACCCTCTGGCTGTTTAAGAATAATTGTCTGCCTGCAGTATTAAAATATTAAATAATCAATATATGTTAGTTCCGTTCATAAACATAATCTTAAAAACTTGAGCATATTTTCCTGTGAATACGTAATAATAAATGAGCGCCATTATTTTTTGACATACGGAATTTATTGTGAGAGCGAATATTAAACGTACAAAAACAATTGACCATTTGCCCCAGCAATTTAGAAGTTTTAAAATTGTTTTCGTTTTACGTAATTAAATGCCAGTCAATTAAAAATATAAAAATAATGATATTGCCCTGGGAACAAAAATCATTGTTTAAAAGTAAAGCGGAGATAAATTCTCAAGGTGGACATTCTTATTGTAAAATATACAGAGTTTAAGACAAGAGAAGAATGTAGAATCGTTAAGGCTAATATAACCTTAACGACTGAATAAAATCGGGTTTACTGAACCCTCCCTTGATTTCCCGTGAAATTGGTTTCGCATTTCTCGACAAACGTCGAGGTACGATGAAGATACGGTCGTTTGGAATATATAGACAACTAAATTTATTCATGATACTATCATATTTGCAGTCATACATTAGACATTCCTTGTCAGATGAGCCAATTTTTTTGTCGAACGTTAAAAATGATTTTTCATAATTTATAGGAACGTGATTTAAAAAAAAAAATCGTGATACATTTGTTTTTAGTTTCCAATCTCTCTATATAATAAAAATATAAAGTAAATAAAATAGTAGAATGGGGGGGGGGGGGGCAAGCCCGGATTTTTCCCAAGTCCCACATGAGGGCTCCAAGCCCAAATTTTGATAAGTCTCTTATGGGCCTCCAAGCTCGGATTATTCTAAGTTTCTCATCTCCCTCCCCCCCAAGTCCGAATTTTTTAAAGTCTAAGTCTCTCACGGGCCCCCAAGCCCGGATTTTTCCCAAGTCCCACATGAGGCCTCCAAATCCAAATTTTGCTAAGTCTCTTATGGGCCCCCAAGCCCGGATTATTCTAAGTTTCTCATCTCCCCCCCCCCCTCCAAGTCCGAATTTTTTAAAGTCTAAGTCTCTCACGGGCCCCCAAGCCCAAATTTTTCTAAACCCTACATGGGGCCCCGAAGTCCGGATTTTTCCCAAGTTCCACATGGTGCCCCCAAGCTCGAATCTTCTCCAAGTTCAACATGGGGTCCCAAGCCCAAATTTTTCTAAGTCTCTCATGCCCCCCCCCCCCAGCCCCCCAAGCCCGAATTTTTTTAAATCCCACACGGGGCCCCCAAGCCCGGATTTTTCTAAATCCCACACGGGGCCCCCAAGCCCGGATTTTTCTAAATGCTAAGTTCCACATGGGGCCCCCAAGCCCGAATTTTTTCCAAGTTCCATATGGGGCCCCCAAGCCCAAATTTTTCTAAGTCTCTGATGGGCCCCGAAGCCCGAATTTTTTTCAATCCCACAAGGGGCCCCGAAGCCCGAATTTTTTTCAATCCCACAAGAGGCCCCCAAGCTCGAAATTTTTCCAGGTTCCACATGGGGCCCCAAGCCCAAATTTTTTCCAAGTTCCACATGGGGCCCCACGTCCAAATTTTTTCCAAGTTCCACATGGGGCCCCAAGTTCGAATTTTTTCCAAGCTCCGCATGGGGCCCCCAAGCCCGAATTTTTCTAAATCCCTCTCGACCCCCGCAAGCCCGGGGGGAGGCCCTCATAAAAAAAACAAATCTTAAATCGACCGAAAAAAAAAATCTTAATTAATCCCGGAAATTTTTTTCCAATTTCCGCATGGGGCCCCAAGCCCAAATTTTTTCCAAGTTCCACATGGGGCCCCAAGTCCAAATTTTTTCCAAGTTCCACATGGGGCCCCAAGTCCAAATGTTTTCCAAGTTCCACATGGGGCCCCAAGTTCGACTTTTTTCCAAGTTCCGCATGGGGCCCCAAGCCCACATTTTTTTCAAGTTCCACATGGGGCCCCAAGTCCAAATTTTTTCCAAGTTCCGCATGGGGTCCCCAAGCCCGAATTTTTCTAAATTCCTCGCGACCCCCGCAAGCCCGGGGAGAGGCCCTCATAAAAAAAACAAATCTCCTTAAATCGACCGAAATTTTAAAAAAAAATTAATCCCAGGATATTCGAAGATTTGTCTAATAATACGAAAACTCTAAAACACATCTAAAAAAGTGAGTGAACTGACAGTGAACTGACTTTATGCAATATCCGTAGCAATAAAAGGTCTCTGCACCGATCATTAACGTAAATGCAATTCGGTCTAAAAACCGTCTCGCCCGAATAGAGAATTTCGTTGCATCCTACCACGAGTGTACAAGACTGCCTCTATGATGTCTTGCACTACAAACCATTCCTCGGCAAAACTCTATACTAAACTCTATAATGGTGCTGCACTACATACATATACCTTATATCCTTCTATACACATACATACATGTGTGTGTGGTGTGTGTGTGTGTATATAGTCTGTAGACAGGCCATAATCCAGGGCGGTTATATTGCCACGTCGCGTCGGGAACCTTGAACGCAAGAGCCAAGAGCATATCCGGGGTCTCGTACTCTCCTCTTTATACATATAGCTTCTGATCGCGTATCCGTAACGTTCCGAAACTTTCGAGTGCGAGAATCGTGAACAGAGTCGCCGGTTTTCTATCGCTGCGCTGCTGTCGCCCTCTCCCCTTTTTTTTTTCTTCTTTGCCCACTGTCCATCTCTTGCACTCACTCAGTCTGTCGAAATCTCTCCATCTGCTTCTACGAAGCTCGTTGTCTGCACACAATAGCGTTCGTGTGCGAGCGAATGGCTTGAAAATGCTCGATGAATTTTGCTGCTTCGTATTTCCAACGAGAAAGAACGAACCAAACGCGGAGTGTCGTCTTTGTTTGGCGTAGTAGAGGTTATATAGGTTTTCGACGGCGGCGACGTCTCACGGTAACGGTCGGCATGCAGTTGAGACAGATCAATGCTGACTGGCGCCCCCAAAAATCTCATCGAGAGTGAAAACGCTCTACGTTTTTATTTTTTTTTTTTTACCACTATCTGTCTCCAAGGTTGACGAGATTCTTCAACGAAAGCGAGACGACATTTTGTTACTAGTGATTTAGACTATATCTATATTTATGTTAGATATATATGGGGCATTCCAGCAGAATTTTTCATACTTGCACCTATCGAAGAGGGTCACCTTCAATAATTTTGACAATTTTTTATCAAAAAGTATTTTGAAAAAGAGAAGACACGTATTTTTTTGTTTAACCCTACGATCGATATTTTCGACAGACGAATTTTTCGAAAATTTTTTATTTTTCGGTGTTTATTTTTTTTATTCGTTAATATCTTGGAAATTTACAATTCTATCAAAAAATGTTCACGATCAAATTTGTTCAGTTTATGAAGAGCTACATAATGTATATAAAAAATGCAATTTTCGTTTTCCTAATGTTTTGTTTTATGACGCTAAACAACAAAATATCGTTTTTAAAAAAAACCCCACTTTTTATCATTTTTTTATAATGACGAAAATTTTTTTTTTTTTTACCACTCTCTGTCTCCAAGGTTGACGAGAAGACTCTTCAACGAAAGCGAGACGACATTTTGTTACTAGTGATTTAGACTATATCTATATTTATGTTAGATATATATGGGGCATTCCAGCAGAATTTTTCATACTTGCACCTATCGAAGAGAGTCACCTTCAATAATTTTGACAATTTTTTATCAAAAAGTATTTTGAAAAAGAGAAGACACGTATTTTTTTGTTTAACCCTACGATCGATATTTTCGACAGACGAATTTCTCGAAAAATTTTTATTTTTCGGTGTTTATTTTTTTTACTCGTTAATATCTTGGAAATTTACAGTCCTATCGAAAAATGTTCAGGATCAAATTTGTTCAGTTTACGAAGAGCTACATAATGTATATAAAAAATGCAATTTTCGTTTTCCTAATGTTTTGTTTTATGACGCTAAACAACAAAATATCGTTTTTAAAAAAAACCCCACTTTTTATCATTTTTTTATAATGACGAAATTTTTTTTTTTTTTATCACTATCTGTCTCCAAGGTTGACGAGATTCTTCAACGAAAGCGAGACGACATTTTGTTACTAGTGATTTAGACTATATCTATATTTATGTTAGATATATATGGGGCATTCCAGAAAAATTTTTCATACTTCCACCTATCGAAGAGAGTCACCTTCAATAATTTTGATAATTTTTTATCAAAAAGTATTTTGAAAAAGAGAAGACACGTATTTTTTTGTTTAACCCTACGATCGATATTTTCGTCAGACGAATTTTTCGAAAAATTTGAATTTTTCGGTGTTTATTTTTTTTATTCGTTTATATTTTGGAAATTTACAGTCCTATCGAAAAATGTTCAGGATCAAATTTGTTCAGTTTATGAAGAGCTACATAATGTATATAAAAAATGCAATTTTCGTTTTCCTAATGTTTTGTTTTATGACGCTAAACAACAAAATATCGTTTTTAAAAAAAACCCCACTTTTTATCATTTTTTTATAATGACGAAATTTTTTTTTTTTACCACTATCTGTCTCCAAGGTTGACGAGAAGACTCTTCAACGAAAGCGAGACGAAATTTTGTTACTAGTGATTTAGAGTATATCTATATTTATGTTAGATATATATAGGGCATTCCAGCAGAATTTTTCATACTTCCACATATCGAAGAGGGTCACCTTCAATAATTTTGACAATTTTTTATCAAAAAGTATTTTGAAAAAGAGAAGACACGTATTTTTTTGTTTAACCCTACGATCGATATTTTCGACAGACGAATTTTTCGAAAAATTTGAATTTTTCGGTGTTTATTTTTTTTATTCGTTTATATTTTGGAAATTTACAGTCCTATCGAAAAATGTTCAGGATCAAATTTGTTCAGTTTATGAAGAGCTACATAATGTATATAAAAAATGTAATTTTCGTTTTCCTAATGTTTTGTTTTATGACGTTAAACAAAATATCGTTTTAAAAAAAACGCCACTTTTTGTCATTTTTATATAATGACGAAAAAATTCTGTTTGAAATTACGAAATTTTTGAGACCCTATGCAGAATGGCAAGATTTTTTATCAGAAGTTCTACGTAATTGAAGATTTTTTAATATCCTGAATTATTACGTAAAGCTTGAATTACGTAGTACTTTTCGAAAAAGATACCTGCCAACCTGCATAGGGTCTCAAAAATTTTGTTATTTTACACAGAATTTTTATGTAAGTATATAAAAATTATAAAAACTGGCGCTTTTTTGCAAAATGATACTTTGTTGTTTAACGTCATATAACAACATTTTCGAAAAACAACATTAACATTTTTTTACCTACATTATGTAGCCCTTTGTAAGCTGAACGAATTTCATCGTAGACATTTTTCGATCGGTCTGTTCATTTCCAAGATATTAGCGATAAAAAAATATCAATACCGAAAAATTCAAAATTTTCCAAAAATTCGTCTGCTGGAAATATTGGGCGTAGCGCCAAACAAAAAAAAAAAGTATTTCTTCTTTTTCAAAATACTTTTTGATAAAAAATTCTCAAAATTATTGATTCTCAAAAACTTCACCTGGAATGGCCCATATATAGGTAATATGGAGCGATTCTGTCATTTGCCAAACGACGATGGTAATCCTGTCACTGACATTGATCGTGTCTTTCCATTCACACATTACATGCGACGATACGTGTGGATTTGCTATTATGTATGGCGCTGTATTTGAAGGAGACAATTATCTTCGTAATCTCGATTGAATAAACTTTGCGCTTCGTTGGATCGAGAGAGAGAGTGATAGAGTATGAATTTTCTATGCGCCATAATGTTACATATTGCACTGCATAATTTTCGGCAATTGACATTATTAATTGCGAGCATCTGTGTGCGTAATATAATTCAATATATGTTTGCTATGGATTTTGTAATAAAAAAAATTATTCAACCACATCAATTTTTTTATTACTGGTAATTCGCGCTTTTTTGTTCCGATGTGCAAAAAAAAAAAAAAAAAAATTACGTTTTTATCTTTTTCACGAATCTTATATTTATCACTCACAATATCAAAATCACCAAATATTGTATGCATTAATTTTACATATAAAAAATAAAAAAGGTCTTTTTTTACTTATAAAATTCGTATTAGTAAATAAATTATTTATCCCTCGTCCTTTTATTGTTTTTCTTGAATTATGATTATATATGGTTATGCAATTCTTACGTTTAATAATATTGCACAATTCTCAGAATAGCAATATAACTTTCTTGTAATCAAAATTATTCATAGATCGAGTATTCGTAATAATTGTGTGATATAATTTTCTTCGGTGTGAAATGCGAACGAGTTTTCACGATTTGACGTGTGTATCGAGTGTAATGATTGGGCTGCTGCTATTCCTGTTCTGTGTGGGTCGTTAAATTAGAATTTTAATATGCCGATAGGTAAGGAAATAGTGAAATGGAGAGTGTAGCAAAGTGAGTCGACGACTTTAACGCTCTCGCAGTAACATGTGGATTAACTTGTTACGGCCAAGAGGTAGAGATGGAGAGTGAAGGGCGACACAAACTCTCGGACCTCAGGTGTAGGTGCGAGACTGCGAGCAACTCACCGAGTGTGGAGAGAGTTTTGAGCATTCGCGGCAAGAAAACCGAGACTACCAGAGGTTAATATGCTTTTGTTTGACATAGTAAACTACGCACGCATTCTTGACACGGAAACTTAACGGATGCAGAGTAGAATCATGCATATATGTGTATACAATGTGGAAGCGACTATAAAAAAACGAAATTAAAAAATATATATATATAAATTTTTTTTTTAAATATATATATATTACATTTTTATAATTTACTTTTTATATATAATATATATTATTTAACAAAAAAAATTTATATAAATTAAAATTAAATTGCAAAAAAAAACTTTGTTTTCGGAATTTTCGCCTCAAGATAAAAATTTGCAAAATTTGTAAAATTTGGACCGATGTCCCGATTTTGGCCAAATTCAATGGCAAACAATAGTAAATGTATCTGGAGTTATGAAAATCTATTTAGTAACATAAAATACATTTTACGAAATATGGAATATTTATGATCTTTTTTGAAAAAAAATTCGCCAAGTTATTAAATTAGATATAAAATTTTGATTATATCTAAATGAATCAGAAGATGAAATTTAATTTCACAACTGCACTTTTGAAAAGTTCTTATTTTTTAGAATTGCACTTTTGAAAAGTTCGCATTTTTTTAGAACTGCATTTTCAAAAAGTTCGCATTTTTTGGAATTGTACTTTTGAAAAGTTTGCATTGTTTAGAATTTCGAAAAGTTATCATTTTTCAGAATTGCTTTTTTGAAAAGTTCTATTTTTTTAGAATTGCTTTTTTGTAAAGATCTCATGTTTTAGATTAGTCTTTTTGAAAAATCTAATTTTTTCAAAAATTACATTTAAAAAAAATCTCATTTTTTTCAAAAATTACATTATTAAAAATTTCATTTTTTTCAAAATAGACATTTTTAAAAATCTCATTTTTTTCAAAATTGACATTTTTAAAAATCTAATTTCTTTCAAAATTGACATTTTTAAAAATCTCATTTTTTTCAAAATTGACATTTTTAAAAAGTCTAATTTTTTTCAAAAGTGATATTTTAGAAAATCTCATTTTTTTCAAAATTGACATTTAGAAAAATCTCATTTTTTAAAATCTCATTTTTTTTTTAACTGACATTTAGAAAAATCTCATTTTTTCAAAATTGACATTTTAAAAAATTTCATTTTTTTCAAAACTGACATTTAAAAAAAAACACCGCACTTTTACAAAATTGACTATTTAATTTTTACCGCCTCACCATAAAATATCCGACCATAAAATTGTATTGTAAAATGAATCCCAATAGAATTCAAGTTGTAAAAAAAAAAAAATAATAATAAAAAAAATATTTTAAACAATTTTAAAAATTCGTAATTGAAAAAAATGCAGTCGATAGTTGAATAACAATTTTTTTTTATGCCCGCTGAAATTTTTTTTTCGCTCCATATGGCAGCCAAATGTATATCTAGTCGAAATGGAGTAAAATTGTATCAGTCCGTTGAGGCAACGAGGCAAATACACCCAGCAGGTACAGCGAGACAGGTATAGGTATGCAGGCGTGGGGAACGCGAACGAGAGTTTGACTCGGAGAGCGAAGGAATCGACGACCGCGAGTAAGCAACCGATCCCGGTGCGGCCGATGTCAGTCACTCGTGAAACGTGAAACTAGTCGAAAGTTTAGCCTCTTGTCCAGCGGTGAGCCCTCAATTGCTCAGCCACTTTATCGAGAGCTCTTTTACGAATCGTGAGCAGTGGTTACAACCAGTTAGTGATCAGACTCGGTTCAAAAAAATTAAATCCTCTTCGAGTCTTACTAAAAAAAAAAAAAAAAAAAATTGCAAATTTACCGCTCAGTAAATTTCTAAACATAAATTGGTACAATTTACTTAACAAAAGTGAAATGTAAAATTAATATATAGAGTTATAAAATCACTGAAAGTAAATTAATTTAATTGATTACATTATTTTTACACTTCACATTTTGCATTAGATGCAATTTATTATACCGTTAATGTTTATAATAAATTTTATAAAAGTGCAATGTTAAATTAATATATAGAGCGAAAATACTGAAAGTACTATAATTTTTTATCATCTTTATTACATAAAATAAACAAATTGAAAAATCATTTAATTTAATTGTATAATTACATTAATTTCACACTGCGAATTTCGCATTAAATGCTATTTATCGTACAGTCCATTTTTATACACAAATTGGTATAATTGTAATAAATGTGCGATGTAAAATTAATTTATAGAGTGAAAATACTGAAAGCACTATAATTTTTATAATTTCCATTAAATTAAATAAACAAATTAAAAATTAATTAAATATAACTGTAAAAGTATATTAATTTTACACAAAAAAATTATATAATTTATATTTATATAATTATTAAATAATAAAATAATTAATAATTATTATATTTAATAAAATTTAATATAATAATATATTTTATATAATTTATTATTATAAATTTTTCAATTAATAAAATATATTAATGTTATACCACAAATTTATATTAAATTAAATTTACCAGTTTATGAATTAAAAAAATGATTAAACAGTGATAATTAAGTGAGACGAATTATCTTCATCATATTTTGTGTCGTTTAACAGAGTTCAGTGATTTTGTTATTTGAAGAAAAGTTAGGGGATAAATGCAAGAAAAATGATGCCTTCTCGATTTCAACAAGCTCAAGGTCGGTTTTCCTCACATTGAAAAATCGTTTTTCCTTGAAGAATTTTGGTCCTACGTGACGACCTCTCAAGCTTTCAATCTTTCCTTTCCTCGTCCTTGATTCAAACTTTCGTTTTTTTTTTCTTTGCAAGTTCGGCAAATTGAGTTTATCGAAGGTTTCCTTCTTTTTCCACCCGAAAATGCGATGGGATTATAGTGTTACACTTCGGTTTTGTGGCTCGCGTGTCGTACGTGTTGATTTCTTAGCAACTATTCTCGGACTTTTTTTTTCAATCTCGTCTCGTGTTGGATTAATTGACTTTCACAACAGGGAGAAAAACAAATTTATTGAATGAAATTTATTGCATTGAATTTAAGATTTATGAAACTTTCATTTTTTGCCAATTGAAGATAAAATAATATTGCACTTTATTTTTATTTTAATAAATAAAACGAAACTTTAGTTTATTCGTGTATTTATTCGAAGGAAATTTTTTTTACCTGTTTTGATTTAGAATAATAGTAGAATCATTCCACTCATTCAATTCTTATTTTATTTATTTTTCCCATTTATATGAATTAATTTTTTGGAAACCCATAAAAATTGTATTTTTGTTGGTCCTTTCTCCAAAACATCATAATTACAAAATAAACTATACTACAAATAAATATTACATAAAAAAAATATATATAATAAATCTCCTTCAATTTTAATTTAATTAAATTTTCCCATTTATTCAAATCAATTTTTTTTAACCCATAAAATTTGTATTTTTTGTTGTTTTTTTCTCCAAAACATCATAATTAAAACCCAAACTATACTACAAATAAATATTACTTATATGCAAAAAAAAAAAAATAATAATAATAAATCTCCCTAAATTTGAATTTAATTCAATTTCCCCATTTATACAAATTAATTTTTCTGAACCCACAAAAATTGTATTTTTTATTTTTTTTTCTCCAAAACAACATAATTAAAAAACAAAGTAAGCTACAAACAAATATTACTTACATCCAAAAAAAAAAAAAAATATTAATCTCATTCAATACTAATTAAATTAAATTTCCCCATTTATACAAATTAATTTTTCTAAACCCACAAAAATTGTATTTTTTATTGTTTCTTTCTCCAAAACAACATAATTAAATCACAAACTAAACTACAAACAAATATTACTTACATCCCAAAAAAAAATATTAATCTCACTCGATATTAATTTAATTAAATTTTCCCATTTATACAAATTCATTTTTCTAAACCCACAAAAATTGTACTTTTTATTGTTTCTTTCTCCAAAACAACATAATTAAAAAACAAACTAAACTACAAACAAATATTACTTACATCCCAAAAAAAAAAATATTAATCTCATTCAATATTAATTTAATTAAATTTCCCCATTTATACAAATTAATTTTTCTAAACCCACAAAAATTGTATTTTTTATTGTTTCTTTCTCCAAAACAACATAATTAAATCACAAACTAAACTACAAACAAATATTACTTACATCCCAAAAAAAAAATATTAATCTCACTCGATATTAATTTAATTAAATTTTCCCATTTATACAAATTCATTTTTCTAAACGCACAAAAATTGTACTTTTTATTGTTTCTTTCTCCAAAACAACATAATTAAATCACAAACTAAACTACAAACAAATATTACTTACATCCCAAAAAAAAATATTAATCTCACTCAATATTAATTTAATTAAATTTTCCCATTTGTACAAATTAATTTTTCTAAACCCAAAAAAATTTTACTTCTTTTCGTTCATTCTCCAAAACAACATAATTAAAAAACAAACTAAACTACAAACAAATATTACTTACACCCCAAAAAAAAAAATTAATCTCACTCAATATTAATTTAATTAAATTTCCCCATTTATACAAATTAATTTTTCTAGACCCAAAAAATTGTATTTTTTATTATTTCTTTTACTAAAACAACATAATTAAAAAACAAACTAAAATACAAACAAATATTCCTTACATCCAAAAAAAATTATTAATCTCACTCAATATTAATTAAATTAAATTTCCCCATTTATACAAATTAATTTTTCTAAACCCACAAAAATTGTATTTTTTATTGTTTCTTTCTCCAAAACAACATAATTAAACACAAACTAAACTACAAACAAATATTACTTACATCCCAAAAAAAAAATTATTAATCTCACTCAATATTAATTAAATTAAATTACCCCATTTATTTGAATGAATTTTTGTTTAAACCCATAAAAGTTGTTATTTTTTGTTGTTTCTTTTTCCAAAAGATCCTCGACATTATGCATTCGTGTTGTTCCACCAGCAGGTTGTGCTGTAATATCTTGAATGAAGAGATACTCATGTAAATCTGTGTCACGATCGATGCCAAATTGGAAACGACTCCCCATGTGTGTGTCTTTTTGTATGTGGGTGTGTGTGTTTGTGTGCGGGGGCGTTTTCGCTCGTGATTTCACTCTTGCAAGCTGCCGCGAGGATATGAGCCCCTACTATACGTGATATTCAGTGACACTGAATAGATTCCACAGATATAGGCAAAGAAGAAACTTAAGGTCATCCTAAACCCTGTTGCAGAAATCGTCTTCATGTGGAGCACGTATGCCCTCACACTATAGTCAAGGGTGTAGAGCAGCGGTGGAGAAAGCTGTGGCAGGAACACAAGGAACACGAAAAACGGCAACTAAAACAGTATGCTATCCTCAAGGTCAAGGTTCCGGTACTTCCGGTCCCTGAAAATCATCCTCTTCTTCCTTATAATTGACCTACGGTGTAATTATGTGACAGGTATGTTTATCAACAATTTTTTCGATAATAGAATAATAACTAAGCAACAGGACAGAGTTTTTAAGGAAGAAGGGTTAAGGGATTTTTTTTTTTTGGGGTTAAAAATAAAATTTGTTTTTTTATAGATTAGGAATATAAAAAGAAAATTGGGAATAAAAAATTTATGATTAAATAAATTAGAAATTAAAAATGTATTATTAAAAGAAATTGGCAATGAAAAATGTATAATTATGAAAATTAGGAATGGAAAATTTTTAGTAAATTAATTTAGGAATACAAAATTTATGATTAGAAAAATTGTGAATAAAAAATTTATGATTGAAAAAAGTAGGAATTAAAAATGTATGATTAAGAAAATTAGGAATGGAAAATTTGTGGTAAAAAAAAATTAGGAATCGAAAATTTGTGGTAAAAAAATTAGGAATGGAAAATTTGTGGTAAAAAAAATTAGGAATGGAAAATTTGTGGTAAAAAAAATTGGGAATGGAAAATTTGTGGTAAAAAAAATTAAGAATGGAAAATTTGTGATAAAAAAAATACGAATGGAAAATTTGTGGTAAAAAGAATTAGGAATGGAAAATTTGTGGTAAAAAAAATTAGGAATGGAAAATTTGTGGTAAAAAAAATTAAGAATGGCAAATTTGTGGTAAAAAAAATTAGGACTGGAAAATTTGTGGTAAAAAAAATTAGGACTGGAAAATTTATGGTAAAAAAAATTCGGAATGGAAAATTTGTGATAAAAAAAAATAGGAATGGAAAATTTGTGGTAAAAAGAATTAGGAGTGGAAAATTTGTGGTAAAAAAAATTAGGAATGGAAAATTTGTGGTAAAAAAAATTAGGACTGGAAAATTTATGGTAAAAAAAATTCGGAATGGAAAATTTGTGGTAAAAAAAATTAGGAATGGAAAATTTGATGTAAAAAAAAATTATGAATGGAAAATTTATGGTAACAAAAATTAGAATTGGAGAATTTATGGTAAAAAAATAGGGAATGGAAAATTTGTGGTAAAAAAAATTAGGAATGAAAAATTAATGGCAAAAAAAATTAGGAATGAAAAATTAATGATAAATTTTTTTTTCGCGGAATTACAGGATTTTTTTACTTTTATAGTATCACATTATATGAATATAGGGCTAAATTTCGAGATTAATATATATTTAAAAATATGAAAATTGCCATTTGCCCCAAAAGCAAGATTTTTTAAACGAACAATAATTTTTTTGTTGTTTTTTTTTATTGACTAGACAAGGAACTGTATATTAACAAAATTGTCCGAGCGTGGTTGAGCATAGAAGCAACTGCTGGTTTTGCACGTTCTATGTGTGCTGCATCCGTTCGGTTCGCTACTTCCCATTCACAGGATCGTTAGCATTTAGGATCGTGAGATCTGGGGCTTGGTTATTCCATACGCTATTTTTTTTTCCAACCTATCTGTATGCTCGATACAACACCTCAATGAATATATAGCTATATATATGTATATAGCTATATATAAATATATATATATAGCTATAGTTATTTAGGTGTTGGTACTCGTTGCAGGTTTTGGTGGGCAGGAGATCCTATTAATATGCTCCCGGCTGTTTCTCATTTGCTTCGTCAGAATAAATTATTGTTCTCGCTCATAATAATAATTAACTGCATGAGAGTGCGCAAGAAAGGGTCATTCTCGATGTTGCGGTAAAGAGAGCAACGGAAATTATGGCTCAAGGATAATGGTTAACTCGTCGGCACGACAGAACAAATAATTATTTCGTAAAATATTAATATTTAAATGAGCAAATTTTGAGTTTTTTCGTCAATTTTATTGGCAATATTATTGACTTTTTTATTTTTGTTATTTAATTAGCAGGTAATAATTTTTGGGCATGAAAAAGCAAACAATTGCTTACAATTATTCAAATAATAATATGATTATGAGCGAAATCGTCAATTTTATTTAATGTTTTTTTTTTTTTTTTTTTTTTTTTTTTTTTTTTTTTTTTTTTAAGAAGGTAATAATTTTTGGGCACGAAATAATCGATAATTTTTTGGTCAAATAATAATATTGACGTGAGCGAATTTTTTATTTTTTATGTTTAGTCAATTCTATAAAAAAAAATATATGTATTTTTTGCATTCACGATTTTGATAATAAAAATTTTGGGTACCGAACGTATTTGGTATTTAGATTCAGAATTAACATTTACAGTGGTCAACTTCACGGCATATAAACTTTTGTCGATTTTAGCATAATTTTATGGATGGATATTAAATTTTTTTTTTTTTTTTTTTTTTTTTACAAGAAGGTAATAATTTTTGGGCCGAAATAGCCGATAATTTTTTCGTCACATAATAATATTGATATGAGCGAATTTTTTATTTTTTATTTTTAGTCAATACTATTAAAAAAAATATATGTATTTTGCATTCACAATTTTGATAATAAAAATTTTGGGTACCGAACGTATTTGGTATTTAGATTCAGAATTAACATTTACAGTGGTCAACTTCAGGGCATATAAACTTTTGTCGATTTTAGCATAATTTTATGGATGTCTCGTATTTTATGCGGCATTATTTAACCCACGTGGTCTGAATGAAACTACTGCAATTCTTGTGATATACGATAGTCAAGAGTAGAAATGGGCGAGCACCTTTCTTTTCATTCCAATAAAATTTTCTTCATTTATTCCCTTATATATTTAACACTACATTTTTTCTAAAATTTTTTTTCATTACATCTAATATAATACAAATATAAAATATTAAATATTAAAAAATTTATTAATTTCTTAATGCTACGTTTTTGTTACAATTTTTTTTATAGAATTGAAGGATCTAAAATAATTGATATTACAAATATAAAATATAAAAATATTGACAATTTAATTCTTATTTAACGCCAAATTTTTTTCTACAATTTTATTTCACGAAATTAAAGGATCCAAAACAATATAAATCTCCAGTATGAAATATTAATTATTTAACAATTTAATATTTATTTAGCGTTACATTTTTCGATAACATTTTTTAATCATAAAATTGAAGGATCTAAAATAATTTAAATCTCAAGTCTAAAATATGAATTATTTAACAATTTAATAATTATATTGCGCTAAATTTCTTTCTAATATTTTATTTTCACAAAATTGAAGGATCAAAATAAATCGTGAGAACAAAAAAATGAATAAAATATATAATAAATAAATAACGGAATAAATAACCGATTGGTATTCAATTTACAAGTCTAAAATAATTTAAATCTCAAGTATAAAATATTAATTATTTAACAATTTAATAATTATATAGCGCTAAATTTCTTTCTAATATTTTATTTTCACAAAATTGAAGGATCAAAATAAATCGTGAGAACAAAAAAATGAATAAAATATATAATAAATAAATAACGGAATAAATAACCGATTGGTATTCAATTTACAAGTCTAAAATAATTTAAATCTCAAGTATAAAATATTAATTATTTAACAATTTAATAATTATACAGTGCTAAATTTCTTTCTAATATTTTATTTTCACAAAATTGAAGGATCAAAATAAATCGTGAGGACAAAAAAATAAATAAAATATATAATAAATAAATAACGGAATAAATAACCGATTGGTATTCAATTTACAAGTCTAAAATAATTTAAATCTCAAGTATAAAATATGAATTATTTAACAATTTAATAATTATATAGCGCTAAATTTCTTTCTAATATTTTATTTTCACAAAATTGAAGGATCAAAATAAATCGTGAGGACAAAAAAATAAATAAAATATATAATAAATAAATAACGGAATAAATAACCGATTGGTATTCAATTTACAAGTCAGAAACACCGGGCATCGAATATTTAGCCGGATGTGCAAGCGCTGTTTTCGCTTTAATATATGTTCGTACATATACAGCGCGACGAATACGACGAGTTTGCATTTTCTTGGAATCCACGGAGCTTTCGTTGTAAGGAAAGAAGAGAGTTAGAGAAAGAGAAAGAGAGAGAGAGAGAAGAACGAGAAACGTGCGGAAATGGCAAAGAAGGAAAAGAGAAAAACTGTAGAGTCTGGTAAATCGCTGTGAGACACGTTCGACAATGCATTGGTTGTACTTTATACACCGACTCCTACGTTGAAACCAAACAACACGAGATAAGAGACTTCGGGAAATATACAGAGTGAAGAAAAATCAGAGTAAGAGTGAGAGGGAGCAAAAGGCACGGTTGGCCTTGGCACACTTTACAAAAAAAGCTCTCTCTCACTCTCTTTCACTCTCTTTCTCTTGCAAGCTTCAATAAGTATTGCAATTCCATAGTTTAGCTTGGTTTGAAATCATCAGTAGCCGATTGGTCCATTCGGAAGCTGGGAAATAGTAATTTTTTATTTTTTTATTATTTTCAAGTGTTGGTTTTTTCAAATTATTATTTATTTAATTATTTAAGTGGGATTTTTCTGCTGGTTATAGATATCGAAGAATTTTTATGAAAATCTTAATAAATGATAATAAATATACAAAAAAAAAAATTCGGTTCTTTTAATCTTTTGTTTCCTCATAGAGAAAGCTATGTTTCCAAGAAATTTTTTTTTTTCGAGATTTTTATGTCAGGACACTTAGAATAGTCCAAAACGTCAAAAAAAGTGATCTAGAAAAAATGTCCGTATGTATGTATGTGTGTGTGTGTATGTATACAACTTCGCAAATTTGAACGCCGATAACTCAAGAACCGTTTTGTATATCGCGCTCAAATTTGGCACATAAGTGTAGTAGCAGACCCTCTTCAACTGTGGAAATTTTCGACAAAATCCGTGGGAAAATTTCGATTTTATGCCGTTTCGAATTTTTTGAAAAAAGGAGGTGGTCGCTCTAACTTTCGTAAAATTTAGTCTATTTTGCTAAATAGTTGGTTATAAGAGCAGGTGCACTCAATGTTGTTTGGTATTGAATTTGGGTCGAATCGGCAAAATGGTTCAGATTTTATGGAATTTTGAATTTTTCAAAAAAATGGCATTATCGCTCTATTGTAAGTTTTGTAAAACTTGAGATAGCGAGCTCAAATTTTGTGTATTAATGAAACAATTTTCAGCCATTATATATGTATAATTTAGTGACGAACGGTATGAAATTTGTGATTTTATGGAATGTTGAATTATTTTTAATAATATATGTTATGACATTTACTTTCGAAAACGCTCTAATAATAACGAAATAACGGAATAACGAAATAGAAAAAGCGAATTCACAACATGATTATTTATCTAATTTAAAAAGGATGCAAAGTAGAACCTTGCACATTGCTGCCTCATTATTTTTCGCTTTTTTCAAAGCTTCCTCTATGAGGAAGCCAAAATTGAGTAACATACTTTTTTGCTTCCTCAGAGAGAAAGCTTTGTAAAAAGCGAAAAATAATGAGGAAGCAATGTGCAAGGTTCTACTTTGCATCCTTTTTTTATTCTCTCCATGGTATGGCTTCAATTGCCTTTTACCGCCCTTCCCACCCTTCCTCCTATCACTCCTTACCCGCACTTCACTAAGCTAACCTAACTTTCCAATGCGTCCGCAGCCGACTTTTAGCTACATTGTACCGCATTTGCCATGGGCACGGGGAAACTGCGGAAAACCCGTACCGGTATAGACGTCCGTATATTCTTCTGATTTCCCGGTGTATTCACGAAAGTAACTTACTTAAGTGTAAGCACCGAGATCTCAGAAAAACTGTTCTCCCGCTCACTGATTGATGTGCCAGCCGGTGCATGACTAAACGGTCACCCATCCAAGTTATGACCGCAAACAATGCTGCTTAACTCGGGGGACCGCCAGAGCTGCACATCGACCGCACAACCACCAGTGTCGGTTTTTTAAAAATATTATTATATTTTTGTTATTATTCCTTTCCATCCGTATACCCTGTTGGGTTTTTACGACCGTCTCTCTCTCCCGCCATCTTCTCGCTTTCATTTCCATAGCGGGGAGAACTCCACACGAGAGAGGGAGACAGAGATTCGGGCCTGCTATCCGTCGCACTCTCTCGCCATCTACGGGGCTCAAGGAGAACTCCACACGAGAGAGTGAGACAGAAATCCCTTTCCCCCCAGTGCGGCCGCAGCCGACTTCCCCCACCGTATCGCATTTGCAAAGGGCTCAGGGAAACTGCGGAAAACCTGAGCCGATACAGCCAGCGCCTCTCTAAGTCACTCGATGACAATGCGAGTAAACTCAAGCACGGTCACCGGTGGCGCTTAGAGCGACACCTCCCATCAACGATGTTCCTGCTCGGCCCGGAGGACACCAACCGCCAGATAAGAACCCGCGGGAGTCACTCCGAGCTAAACACGAACATCACTGATGTGTTTTGGGCACATATTGGCAATACGTCGTTTCTACACAATCCGATTCTACACATCACCGACTCAACACCACCGACTCTACACAACGGCAATTCGACACATGCCTCGATTCAACACAACAGCAACTGTACACATCATCAACTCGACACATCACCAATTCGACACATGCCTCGATTCAACACAACAGCAACTGTACACATCATCAACTCGACACATCACCAATTCGACACATGCCTCGATTCAACACAACAGCAACTGTACACATCATCAACTCGACACATCACCAATTCGACACATGCCTCGATTCAACACAACAGCAACTGTACACATCATCAACTCGACACATCACCAATTCGACACATGCCTCGATTCAACACAACAGCAACTGTACACATCATCAACTCGACACATCACCAATTCTACACATGCCTCGATTCAACACAACAGCAACTGTACACATCATCAACTCGACACATCACCAATTCGACACATGCCTCGATTCAACACAACAGCAACTGTACACATCATCAACTCGACACATCACCAATTCAACACATGCCTCGATTCAACACAACAGCAACTGCACACATCATCAACTCGACACATCACCAATTCGACACATGCCTCGATTCAACACAACAGCAACTGTACACATCATCAACTCAACACATCACCAATTCGACACATGCCTCGATTCAACACAACAGCAACTGTACACATCATCAACTCGACACATCACCAATTCGACACATGCCTCAATTCGATACAACCCCAATTCTACACAGTCACAACTGTCACGAGCCAAATGCACAACGGCAATACTCTACACAGCCCCGATTCTCCACAGGCCCAAATGTCACGAGTTAAATTCACAGCGGCAATATTCTACACAGCCCCGATTCTACACAGGCACAACTGTCACGGGCTAAATTCACCAAAGTCCCGATTCAACACATCACCGATTCTACACCGTCACCAACTCACATCCAATCAGCGTATGTCTTTCAGGCATTCCAACTCATCGGCACTATGATTGGATGTGAGTTGGTGACCGTGTAGAATCGGTGATGTGTACAGTTGCTGTTGTGTTGAATCGAGGCATGTGTCGAATTGCCGTTGTGTAGAGTCGGTGATGTGTAGAATCGGGTTTTGTAGAAACGACGTATTGCCGACATATTTATCAAAGGTGTCACGAGTTAAATTCACAACGGCAATACTCTACACAGCCCCGATTCTACACAGGCACAACTGTCACGGGCTAAATTCACCAAAGTCCCGATTCAACACATCACCGATTCTACACCGTCACCAACTCACATCCAATCAGCGTATGTCGTTCAGTCATTCCAACTCATCGGCGCACTATGATTGGATGTGAGTTGGTGACCGTGTAGAATCGGTGATGTGTACAGTTGCTGTTGTGTTGAATCGAGGCATGTGTCGAATTGCCGTTGTGTAGAGTCGGTGATGTGTAGAATCGGGTTTTGTAGAAACGACGTATTGCCGACATATTTATCAAAGGTGGGAACCCAACCACTAGGATCACAGAAAAACACTTGGAAAAATTTCCAGTGGAGTCGGCCGGGAATCGAACTCGGGCCCGCTGCGTGCGAACCCGAGCCTTCATCCACTCGGCCACTGCTCTCCTTTTTTATTTAAGTGGGTATTTTCTGCTGGTTACAGATATGGAAGAATTTTTATCATAATTTTAACAAATCGTAATGAATATACAAAAAAAAAGTATAAAATAAAACTTGAAAAAATTTCAATTAAAAACAAAACAAATATATATTTTCCACAAAATAATTTTTTATTTCTCTTTTGTAATCAGCGAGTAATTTTTATAAATAATTCCTCAATAAACATTAATAAACAATTCCTAAAATGAGAATACATTTTTTTTTCTAAAGTAAAAAGAAATGATAATAATAAAATATATGTATTTTCAAAGAAACTAAAAGTGTCTATCTTGGCATAGCAGAACCGCTGGTTCGATTTGAAGATAAAAGTAAAGGGACGTGAGTGGTGGGCGAGATAGAGAGGCAAAAGAGAGAAAGAGAAGGGATGCGATTGCCGACCCCCACACGTTTATAGTAGTAAATTTAATAGCGAGCCGCGACTCCACTTTCTGCAATCGGTTAGCGTAGAAAATGCGTGGAAAAAAAAATTACGAGCAAAACTGCATCGTACCCTCTCGGCAATGTTTTACAAGTGTATATGCTACTGTACGAAATATACTCGGGGAGTCGCGCGCTGATTAAAAGAGAGAATTGCTGCTCTTCGTTGGCCAGCTTCGGCGCAAGTCCAACTCTGTACCGAGGATAATTGGGGTAATATGGACCACCAGGTCAAAATGGGCCCCCCAATTTAAATTTAGGTACGTGACCAAAATTTATCAAGATTTTAGCAAAAAATGGGCTACCCTAATTTTTGTTAAAAAATTAGAAATGGGATTGCGGTATTTTTATTTACGGTATATTAACCGTAAAATACCGTATTTTACCGTAATTTATTTATACAAATTTTGGTTGGGAAAAAAATACGAAAAATGGGCTACCCGAATTTTCAGTAGAAAAAAATAGAAATGGGATTGTGGTATTTTTATTTACGGTATATTAACCGTAAAATACCGTATTTTACCGTCATTTATTTATACAAATTTTGGTTGGGAAAAAAATACGAAAAATGGGCTACCCGAACTTTCAGTAGAAAAAAATAGAAATGGGATTGTGGTATTTTTATTTACGGTAAATTAACCGTAAAATACCGTATTTTACCGTCTTTTATTTCTACAAATTTTGGGTTGGGAAAAAAATACGAAAAATGGGCTACCCGAATTGTCAGTAAAAAAATAGAAATGGGATAGCGGTATTTTTATTTACGGTAAATTAACCGTAAAATACCGTATTTTACCGTAATTTATTTCTACAAATTTTGGATAGGGACAAAATACGTCAACGAAAATTGCACAATTTTTTTCTGGTGAATTTACCGTAAAATATATAAAATCCACGTATTTATATGTTAATTTACCGGTTAACAAATAGTACAGGTTTGTTTCTTTTGCAAAAAAAAAAATTTGGTGAAAAAAAAAACAAAAATTCGGGGTTTGTCCGTTTTGCACCCAAAAACTTTTTTCTCACGAACGCGCTTTGAAATCCGGCGAAACATTATACGCCGCTACGGTATTTGTAGCTGCGTATTAGCTATTTTTGCTTAAGGGGCCCATTTTGCCCCATCCTCCCCTATAAAGAGAATTTGCTATAAAGAATGCGTATCGGGAGAGCCGCTAAAAGGGAATGAACGGCGGGTGGGCAGCCAACGCAAACTCAATCGTTGCACCAAACGGACACGCTTTCCTTTCTCTCTTATTTGCCGATCTGTAGGTATATATTAGTTTCGAATGTTTGAATGTTTTTTCGAGTGGCTGGCTCTATTATTAACGAAACTTTTCGAAATTCCACAGGAAGAAGTGAGACAAAGATCGACACAAATATTATTCTACGAAACGATTATCCTATGCAAGAAAAATTTATGATAAAAAAAAATAGGAATAAAAATGTTATGACAAAAAAAAATTAGGTATGAGAAATTTATGATTAAAAAAAATTAGGAATGAGAAATTTATGATTGAAAAAACTAGGAATGAAAAATTTATGATTAAAGAAAATTGGGAATAATAAATTTGTGATTGAAAAAAATTAGGAACGAAAAATTTATGATAAAAAAATTAGAAATGAGCAATTTATGATTAATAAAATCAGGAATGCGGAATTTATGATAAAAAAAAATTAGGAATGAAAAATATATGATTAAAAAAAATTAGGAATGGAAAATTTATGATTGAAAAATGTAAAGAAAAAATTCTCGAATTTCCACAGGAGGAAGTGAGACAAAGATAGAGAGACAAATATTATTGTACGAAACGACTATCTCATGCAAAAAAAAAATCGTTTTATAGCGATAACCGGTATGAAAAGTCTCGGGTGGCTGAACTCGAACGCGGCTTACAACAACGTTCGACTTTTCATTTCATTTGGTCGACTCGTGCCGGCGGCCTGAGAACGAGGAGATATAAAGGAAAGGGGAGAGGGGGGGGGGGGGGGTGTAGAGCTCACTGGCCGAATAAATTGTGTCGATACGATCGCCAGGAGAGACCATCTCTACGGTAGTTACTGCGAAGCGTATAATGAAATCAGCATGACGCTGGCTGATTCCGAACCGCTTCATGAATTCCCTCGAACTCGCTATAATCCCTGATAGCGATTACAGTTCTGGCCAAAGCTGCGACTTTAAATGCGCATTTTGACTTTTCCACTTTCGTGTGGAAATATTTTTCAAGCTTTTTTACGTTAAGACTATTTTAGCGAAGTCGTTAAGAGATTTTCATTTTTTTTTAAATTCCATTTTGGTAATCAGCAAAAAAATTCCGATTATATAGGACCTTAAGAAGGTTCTTTCGATGCATGATGGAATTGATAAAAATTTTCTTCGTCATTGAAGTTCAAAAAAAAAAAATAAGAGGATGGCGAAATATTTTTGTAATTTTTATTAATTATATATTATTTAATTATTAATATATATTTAATATATAATAATAATATTTACTAATAATATTATATATATAATAATTGATAATATATTTTATGCCACTTCGTGCGAGAAATGCGTACTTCTCACATGCTTCGCTTCGCGTGCGAGAACTCGCACTTCTCGCACTTCTCGCACTAGTGGCATAAAGTTGTATACGAAACTCGTGCGAGAAACTTTTTCTGAACTCATGTGATTGCCCACACTCGTCAGAAAAAGTTTGATCGCACTCGTATCGTAATATACTAATATAGTAGTAGTAGTTTTATTTCCATGTATACCCTATTGGGTGTTTACAGTTTCCCTTCCCATACATATAATCCCCATAGAATCTGTTATCCAAAATACATTTTTGGTATTGCCAAATACATAATTCACTTAGACTCTATACCAACAAAACGCAAAATAACTCTCTCTAATTCAGTCTTCTATTTCCGCTTTTCTCACTATCTTTTGAAATCACCATAGTCCTCTCAAATTTCCTCTGAAACGCTCATAGTGTGTATCCTTTTTTAATTATTCCCTCGATGTTCACTTTTCCAAAATATTGTTTCGCTACTGTCTTCTTTCCCCTTTTTCCCTCGTTCTTCCGCCGTTGTTGACATTTCCGATTATCCTTTTCTCGTTGTTCCGTTGTTGTAGACTTTCCCAAAATATTGTTTCCCAGCTATCTTCTTCCCGCTTCTTCTTTAGTTCTCTTCTCTTCTATTTCTCCGCAATGATTTTCTTATAATGTTCCCTCTCAATTTCACTACTTCCACCATGTTCTTGATTCCAGATGTTCTCTTCTTCCGCATATCCGGAATTTTTCCCAGCATCTCCTGCAACATTTCTGTTTCCAGCTACTTCCCTTTATTTTCTTCTCGATTTTCCGTATATCTTCTACCCTGGTCGGTTGTTGTTGGCTAACGGGTCTTCGTTCCCTTCCTTATCGACCGTTAATTTCCGTGTTTCAGCACCATCTATCGCTGCTTTCTTACTTCCAAACTTCTCGCCGCCATCTTGCCCTATTCCTGGCCGGCTAACCTCACGCAGGAAAGCCACACAAAAAGTTCTCAGTCTTGTTCAGTACATAATATTTCCTTCAGATAACACTTCCCCGTATACTGTGTCTTATTCCTGACACTTTGGTATCCCTTTTAATGGTGGCCTTTGTTCCGTCCACCAAATATTTTCCAAAAACACCGGACCCTACCGCAGACACGTCCACGCGGCGCCAGCGCCACCAACCGACCCCCAATAATATATTATATAATTATCATACTAATTTGAAAAGAATAATATTAATTATTAATTATAAAATAAATAAATTACAGCATGTCAATTTTACCCAATCGGAGAGTACCTTAAGTTCGTGAGGGTTCCGGAAAACTTGTCAATAGGTGATCAACTTCTTCTGTTGGAGGTTCACCCACGAAGTCATCTCACGATTATGCCAGTCGACAAGGTACAATTACTCGTCTAATTTAATTAGCATATTAACATAGTAGTGGAGTCACGATAACACCTCGAATGGTAAATTTTCAGGAGGAAGATGCACGTTACTTCACTCACAAGGATGTGAATGAAACACACGTGTCCGTCACGTTGGCACAATCCCTTGAAGATCTCGTGGATTCCGAGACTCCACGAAATTTATTGAAATTTCGATTTGTGTGCGATTATACGGCGGGTGCGGACACTTTGGTAATTTTTATCACTATAATTGTCTACCCTAATTAGCGTAATTTTTTTTCGAAAATTAAATGAAATTAATTACTCAAACATTCAATAATCGAAAATTTATTTTTATTATTTTATTATAAATTAATAAAATTGACATTTTTCTAATTTCGAATTTTTAATTAATTATAAATTATTTTATCATTGATTATTACTCAATAATCTATCATTTATTGTTATTATTTTATTATAGACCTTGGCAATTTTTATCACTATAATTGTCTACCTTAATTGATGATTTTTTTTTGTTGTTTTTTCGAAAGTTAAACAAAATTAATAATTTAATATTAATTTAACAATTAAGAATAACGCAGAAATTCATTAATTTTTTATTTGTTATTATACTTTTATAAATTATTGAAATTGAAATTGATAATAAATTGCTATAAAAAAATGGTACATTAAAAGGACTTACCTATACAACAATACTTGACGGCTGTGCGGACAAACGGACATATTATTTGGACAGAAAGGGACAGACCTCGAACAGCAAGATTTTCAGTGAGTGAAATATAAATCTAATGAACCGAGAGTTAAACTAGCGCAACGAGGAAAAGTTTGAGCCGGGCGTTCGGGCCAGAAGCACGCGATGCCACACGAGACGGATATGAGTGTGCGAATATCGATTCAACCCCACATACTATGGACCACCCTCGCTTATGTGGGATGTGCTAAATAGTTTCGACCTTGTCATGCTATTAATTCTCCAATCCAATATGAATATTTTATCGTCCTCATCATAATTGATTTTGATTATCGATTATGTGCTTTATATTATTCAGACATAACTTTTTGGTTAATCCTTTGTGGTCAATTTCTGAATATTTCTTTCTAAAATTCATATGTGTTTTATTTTTAGATTGTGCATTTAAAAAAATTTTTTATTTAGGAAATTTATGGGAAATTGATTTTGATTTTCGATTATGTGCTTTATATTAATCAGACATAACTTTTTGGTTAATCCTATGTGGTCAATTTCTGAATATTTATTTCTAAAATTCATATGTGTTTTATTTTTAGATTGTGCATTTAAAAAAAAATTTTATTTAGGAAATTTATGGGAAATTTTAATATTTTTATTATACTGGAGAAAATTAGGACGAGGTACTTAGAAAGTGGAAATTGTAAAACTTTTATGAAGTTTTGAATCCGTTATTGGCTCAATTTTAATGGTGAGAGAAACTAATATCCAACCCAAATTTTTTTGCGTTGGATTTTCTGACCGGAAGTCGAATCTGTAAATTCTGAAATTAGATACGGAAAAAAGGCACAATTTTTTAAATCATGGTAAAAAGACTCATAATCGCTATTTTCTGGGGTAGAATATACGACTTGAGAACGGTAGTAAAGGCCATAATTTAATATCTTGAAGAAAAAAAAATTTAGCTCGAATTTTTCGACCGAAAGTCGAATCGGTAAATTCTGAAATCAGAAATGGAAAAAAGTCACGATTTTTTAAATCATGGTAAAAAGGCATGTAATCGTTATTTTCTGGGGTAGAATATACGACTTGAGAACGATAGTGAAGGCCATAATTTAATATCTTGAAGAAAACAAATTTAGCTCGAATTTTTCGACCGAAAGTCGAATCTGTAAATTCTGAAATCAGAAATGGAAAAAAGTCACGATTTTTTAAATCATGGTAAAAAGGCATATAGCCGGTATTTTCTGAGGCAGAATATGCGACATGAGAACGATAGTGAAGGCCAAAATTTAATATATTGACAAAATAAAATTTAGGTTCAATCTTTTGACCGAAATTCGAATCTGTAAATGCTGGAATCACAAACGAAAAAAAGTCACTTTTCTTTGGAAAGTAAATTTTTTCAAAATCACGTAAATAATAATTTTAACATTCGCAAAGTCCTAAAAACAGAGTGTGTCTTTTTGCAAAACAATAATTCACAAAAATTTTTGCTATACAAATCAGCAAAAAAAAAAAAATATATATTTAGAGAAACAAAAAACTCCTATAAATCACTATTCTCATTTTTCTTAATATTCCAAATTTATCGAATAAAACCAACGATTAAAAATTCATGTATAAAACATTGTCGAAGAAAATCACAATTTACATTGTTACAAAATATGACGTTACATGATTCTGCATGAGGATAACTACATCACGAGGTAGTGACTTGGTGGTGAGGCCAGAAACGGTGGCTCTCGTGGAGCCATCGCCGTACACTTTTCTCTTATTTACTTTCCGTCAGTGTACAAGACAAGCATAGTAGGTACTTTCCAACGAAAGCACGAACGTGACGGCCTGTATTATGATCGGCGTAAAACGTAAAAAGCCTCCTCTCTTTCCGAGAGCGTGACCGTCCGGGCTAGTTCTGTAAACCCAGTGGATATCGCGTGCTTTGCAATTCCATGGCCCAAACGACCCGCGTCTAATTCTTCTTTTTCCTTTGATTCTCAAAGTGCCTTTATGGCAGTTGGCTACCACTACTATATTTATATTTTTACGTTGCCGATATAGCGGAAGATAAAATTATCTGTAGGAAAAATCTGCATATTTCCTTGTATGTTTCTCGGAAAATAATTTTTATTAACTGTATATATATATATATATATTTATATATATGATGATGATTGACGTGGAATTGCCCATAGGTATCCTCTCACCTTTCGGTAACGGTCTACGTCGAGGATGTTAACGATCATGCACCTGAATTCATTGGCGCTCCTTATCACGTAACTGTCGATGAATTTACACCAACAGGTGAGATTTATTATTTTGTTTAGATTTATATTTATTTTTATAGTTTGTAAATTGGTGTTACAATTATATTTATAAGGTAATTGGATATTCTTTGCATACTTTCACGAGGATTGGCATGGCCGGAAGAGGTTTACAGTGTAGTGAGAGTCGCTCCGATGAATTAAGAATTTTATTAGAATACTATTGAAGTTCTCGAATTAAAAAACCCGGTAAGATCACTTTTTTATGGTATCAGTGGAATCTCCAGGTTTTGACGATTCCGTAACGTACTTTTGATTACTTAAAAGTTGACTGTACGACTATCAATTTCTCATTTAAAGTCAAAATTCGGATTTTTTCCGATAAGAGCCACGTGTAATACACGATATTTAATGTCAAATTTCCCAGCAATTTGGTCGGTGACGAATGCTCATATTTTGTAACTATGTTCAGAATTGCTTAAACTATAATGGAGAAATTCTTTAAGTATAAAAGTTTAAATATTTACTATCGACAAGACCTCCTTAAATGCACAATTTAACTTTTCCAATTATAATGTAACTGTCGATGTTTTTATTCCGGCAGGTGATATTTATTATTATGTTTAGATTTATATTTATTTTTATAGTTTGTGAGTTGACATTAGAATTATATTTATAAGGTAATTGGATGTTCTTTGCATACTTTCACGTGGATTTGTATCACCGGAAGAGGTTTACAATGTAGTGAGAGTCGATTCGACGACTGAAGAACTGTTATTATATTGGAACAATATTTAAACTCACTGGGCGTTTATCAATTTCTTATCTAAAGTCAAAATTCTTTTGGATCTTTTCCTATATGTATTACACTATATCAGCCAAAATAGTTTCAAAATATATGTTCATTTGACTTTTATTTTCTCAAGTGCAAAAATAATTGCTGCAGACAATAAAACGACATACCTCGCATTATTCAGGCTTCACTTAAGTTGCAATTATTCATTCAAAAACCCGGTAAGACCACTTTTTTATGGTGTCAATGAAATCTTCAAGTTTTAACGATTCCGTAGCATACTTTTTATTGTTCAAAAGTTTACTGAATGTATATCAATTTCGCATTTAAAGTCAAAAGTCGGATCTTTTCCCATAAGAGCCACGTATAATGCACGATATTTAATGTGAAATTTCTCAGCAATTCGGTCGGTGACGAATGCTCAAACTTTGTAATTACGTTCAGAATTGCTTAAACCATAATGTAGACATTTTTCACACATAAAAGTTTAAATATCTAGCATCAACAAAACCTCCTTAAATGCGCAATTTGACTTTTCCACTTATCGCGTAATTGTCGATGAATTAATTCCAACAGTTGAGATTTATTATTATGTTTAGTTTTATATTTGTTTTTATAGTTTGTGAATTGATATTACAATTATATTTATAAGATAATTCGATGTTCTTTGCGTACTTTCACGCGGGTTTGTATGACCGGAAGTGGTTTACAGTGTAGTGAGAGTCGCTTCGACGACCCAAGAGCGTTATTATATTAGAACATCGATGACGGTCAACCGACCAATCAACAACTCTCGAATAACTTCCTACAACCGTTTCCTGGAAGTGCATTGATACAATATTATTAGTCTCGGTAGTTACGGATGAAATAGCCAACGATGCAAAGGCAATAAACTCCTAGCGTTTAAAATCCCTTGAGAACTATCAAATATTTAGGAAAACGATTTTTTTTCTTGCTAAAATTTTGACAAAAGTTTCTAATTGAAGTTAAATTTTGTTGAAAGTTTTGTGAATTTATAAACAAATTATATGTAATTTGGTAAAATATTGGCTGAAACTTGATTAATTTTTCAAAATATAATAAATTAATTTTTATTAATATTTTATTAATATTATTAATAATTTTTTTATATTAGAAAAAAGAATAATAATAATAATTGTGTAGAAAAATATGCTATAATTAATTTTTATTTAATACATTTAATTAAAAAAAGCAAAAAAAAATTAATGAAAGCTGGTAATATCGTGACAAATTCATTACGGAAAAATTTATCAGTGTCAATTGCTGTACTAGCAGCATCGTTAAAGGGGAATCCCCTTCAGACGATGTTAAGGGCACCGCCATTAAATTATCCGTCTGGGCGTATAATATAGAAAAAAAAAATACGGTCGTCTCTTCAGGGTTCACCCCATATAAATCTAGTGGCAAAATGACGTTGCAGGTCTTACGATATTCCGTGGCATTCATGCTTTCGACGGTGACAAGCCGAATACACCGAACAGCGACGTCCATTACGCGATAGTGAAAGGCAACGAGGATGGCAAATTTTCCCTCGAGTCCGGTCACAGGACAGCGTTGATTCTCCGTAAATCCCTCGACTACGACACCGGCGATCGAGAGTTTTCTCTCGTTGTAACAGCAACGGTGAGTCGAAAAATCTTTGTTCTAAAAATCCATAAAATTGCATCTATTGCATGTGATAAAAAATTTTAGTCGCTTTTTCTTTTATTCGTGACATAATTCTCGAACCGTTTACTATTTAGCGACCGGAAGTCTCTCCGCTTGAAATTCATGATACCTTTAAGTACGAGGACACAGTATATATAGACAGGTGAATTGCTGCATACCTAATATACGAGGCATTCCAGTTCAAGTGCGCCATTTTTTTTTCCAACGTTTGAAAAAATTTCTTATATTTACCTAGATTTTATCACTATCTTAGAGTACTCTGCAATTTTTTCAAGATTTTTCTGCCTATTAATTTAGGAATAGCATTTTTTTTACAATTGCTTTTATGTTGGCGCTGAAAATTAGTACAAAGAACTTGGAAAAGAAAATATTAAATTTTCATACATTTTTATTATTACAATTTTAATTTTAAAAAAATAATTATAATATAAATATAAATATAAATTATTTAGTGATTCTGCTTTAAAAATGATTAACTATTATTCTCTGCCTTACAATTTACGATTTTTTCATTTTATATAAAAAGTGAATAAAATCAAACACTTTAGTCAATAAAAAAAAATGGACAGACATTTCTAAAAAAAAAAATTGCGCTAATATCCGATTAATAAAAATGTCCAAATGAGTCGAAAGTAAAAAGTTGTTAATTTGACATAGAATGTCTCGTAGAAAATGTATGCGACACGAGAAACGAGTAAAGGACGATGTCTAAAGTGTTGCTTCTGTACAATCCTCCAAGCTTAGCCCACGAGTTGCCCTCGCCTCGCGAGGGGAGCTTACGAATTCCCGATGCAGTCTTCATCCATCCGTGAAAGTGCAGTTCACTGGAGTAGAGTCTTTTGGTGCTTTGTTATATATATATGCTGCATGCGCTTGCTCCGCGATAGATCGCGTGCGATCGATGTCGCGCCATACTCCGAAACTCGCTCGCTTTCCCAAAGTGATTTCGAGTCCGCGCTCGTACGATCGTCACTGTCAAGATCGCGAGGACGAGAATTGCCGGGTTTCTCGAACGGACGGCAGAGAGTCCCTGACGTTAGGGGCAAGAGAAGGAGAGGGTAGCTATAAATGAACGACGCTTGGGTTGCAACTTGTCGCCCACTCCCTCTACCCATAATGCTATAACCCTCTGCGCTTCAGTTTCGATGATTGCACGGGAATAGAATTTCAATTGAAAGTGAGAAGTAAAAACATGTGAAGCATTTTTCGTCATTTCAGCCATCTATAACTTTTGACTTTTTTTTTAACCCGCTTAAATGGTTTTCTCGACTTGATAATTTTTCTACTGGTTTTGGGTATGTTACTGTAGCTTATGTAAAATTAAGAGCGAAATCGAAAGTATGGGAAAGAGTGTATGAAAATGGGATCAAAAAGAAGACTGATTTTCCCTTAGTTCAGACATTATAAATTTTGACATTTTTTTCTACCCCCAAAAATATTTTTCTCGACTTGATAATTTTTTTGTCGGTTTTGGGTATGTTACTGTAGCTTATATAAAATTAAGAGCGAAATCGAAAGTATGGAAATGAGTGAAAAAAAAATGGGATCGAAAAGAAGGCTTATTTTCCATCAGTTTAGACACTATAACTTTTGACATTTTTTTCTACCCGCAAAAATATTTTTCTCGACTTGATAATTTTTTTGTCGGTTTTAGGTATGTTACTGTATCTTATATAAAATTAAGAGCGAAATCGAAAGTATGAAAATGAGTGAAAAAAAATGGAATCGAAAAGAAGGCTTATTTTTCTTTAGTTTAGACACTATAACTTTTGACATTTTTTTCCACCCTCTCAAACATTTTCGATCACCTTAAAAAATTTTCCGCAGATTCTGTACCTTTGACTGTGCGTTATATAAATTTTAGAGAAAAATAGAAAGAGTCCGTATGAAATAAAAAAAAACAGGTATGATCCGGGACATGAAAGAGGATTAATGGATAATGCTAAATTTATTTATGATTTAACGTGTCGAGAATTATTGATATATCGATGATATAGGATCGAGGAAATCCTGCCAGGAGTACCAACACCACGGTGACCGTCACCGTTATTGACAATGATGATCTAGGACCAAAGTTCACCCAGGATGTCTACAGAACGAAGATTTATGAATCTTTTCCATTACCGGTAAGAAATAGACAAAAATAATCGTGATCTATTCGCTCCGCAATATTCCCTAATACTTAAATGTCCCTTGATTATATAATTCTATATATATAAAAAAAAAACAAATTCTAGAAACACGCGATCCACCAAGAGATCGACATGGACATTCCGATCCACGCAGCAGATCAGGATCGTGCCATAAACGCGCCAATAAAATACGCCATAACATCAGGCAATGATCGTGGTCTCTTTTACATAGATCCTCGAAACGGTTCGTTATTTCTGGAGCAGGCGATCGACCTGGAATCGGAGAGAAATCTGCCAAATAACACTTTTATCCTAAAGATTCACGCCTCTCAACTGGACAACCCTTTAAAATTCACAACCGCCAGAGTACAGATAAAAATTTTGGATTTGAACGACAATCTTCCAGAATTTGAAGTGGACTTTTACAACATAAGTATTGTGGAAAATCTGCCGAATGGTTTCAGTGTTTTGCAAGTTGTGGCGGAAGATAAAGATCAGGATGACAATGCGATGTTCACATACAATCTTGATGATCCATCGGGGGCTTTTTTCGTCGATCAAAAATCCGGGTGGTTGACTGTACGTGACGAAACTGTTTTGGATCGAGAAAAGACATCTGTTTTGCGCATGAAGGTCATCGCGGTGGAAAAAACTCCGAGTGTTGTGACCGGAAGTGCCAATGCAAGTTCATCGGTCGAAGTTGAAGTGACGTTGCTTGATGCCAATGACAATAATCCGACTTTCGTGCCGGGAAATGTCTACGATTTTGTGACGCGAAGCGATGCTCAAGTTGGAACAGTGCTGGGACAGGTGCACGCGGTAGACAGTGATCAAGGAAGAAATGGCGTCGTGAGATACGGAATTCAACGACCGGGAAATTCGTCCGTTCGTGTACCGTTCACGGTCGACCCACGCACCGGTGTTATATCCCTTGCTGAGAGCCCAATTATTGAAGGAAGACACGCGATATTCATTGAGGCTACGGATCAACCGGCGAATCCCAGTGAAAGGCGTTTCTCGCTTGCAGTCGTCACGGTGGACGTCTTTAGGCCTGACGGTATTACTATTACTACTACCACCACTGCTATTTCAATACTACGACCATCTCTACCATTAGCTCTTCTTTGCTTCCTCATAAATGCTTGTTTTCCTTAAAAAAATGTGGCTATGGGGGTCTTGGAAAAATTCAAATCGTGATATCTCGAGAACGCGTGTGTCTATTGAGCTGAAGTTTTGTCCGTTAGAGGGGGACGGACATCCCCCTTGTGGGTGCAAAGTTGCAGAGTAATCTGACGTTTCGTTGGAAAACCGAGTTTTTTCAAAAATGTTTGTTTGGGCTCTGGAGTTTACAATTTTATTGCTATCGGGCTCAATTTTGGGGGACAGATGGGGTAATGGGTAAGGATGATTGATATTGAGTTTGAGCCGAATCTGTAAATTAGTTCGGATTTTATGGGATTTTTTAAATTTCCAAAAATTTACGTTTTTGCTTGATTGTATGAAATTTTCTATACAATTGGAGTAATAGTCAGCCATGATACATTCGAATTTCATAACAATATGATTTTTGAAAATTTCATGAACATCGGCAGAGGCATTTGAATATTGCTCTAAGAGGACGCTAGAATTGGTAAATGGTGGAAAATGAGGAACGAAAGTTCAATTTTGGAGCCTTTTTACTTCCGGAAATCTCGCGCGACGTTCATTTCTTCTCTGGCGTTGCAGATAGTCAAGTCTATGAACCGGATTTCGTTGGAGCTCCGTACGAATTCTGGGTTGGAGCAAATGTGCCGATTGGCACAAGCGTCGGCCAAGTGAAGATAAACGACGCGGCCGCGAAGAGGATGGATTTGATTTATGATCTGCTTCACAGTTACCAAGAAGGGGGTGAGAAGATGGCAATTGACTTGTCTTGGCTTAAAGATTTCCAAGCTCGGGATCTATTACTTGCATTTAAATAACTCGAAGATATGAGAATGGTATGAAAACTATTGGATAAATTAAAATGGCTTTCAGTTCCCTTCGCCGTCGAGGAAAAATCCGGCACTATTACCGTCGTCGACGAGATCGAACGTTACGAACGTTCGAACTACGATTTCGAAGCGGTCGTAACCGATGAAAGGGAACTTACGATCGTCACGAACGTTTCGATACACGTTGTGGATCCAAACGAGGAAAGAGATGTGTTTATCAAGTAAGTGAAACTCAAAGTTCTCCGTTGCGTGTAATATTAGGTGAGGCAGGAAGGATCATTCGTGTAACATGAACGACGAAAGCTTATGACATATTTAACTACCATATTCTCCACGCTTCGAATATACGGAAAGTGAAATTTTCTTGTGCACGCATATGGCGACGAGGAAGAGGCCGATATCGCCGCCCCATCAACACTTCATCTTTTGATTCTAATTACTAAATAACCAGTTTTGCTATGAGAGATGCATGCACTCGTGGCAATTAGAGAGTCAGATTCTTCCATCAAGGAAGCCTTGCCTTAATAAAGACTCAATCTAATTTAATAAACAGCAATTAACGTAAATTCAAAACGAATTGCAACTGCAAAAGCATTGGCCACTTTTTGAAGTGGTGAAATTTTGGCCATTTTTGAAGTGCAGAAATGCTGGCCACTTTTTGAAGTGGTGAAATTGTGGCCATTTTTGAAGTGGTGAAATTGTGGCCATTTTTGAAGTTGTGACATTTTGGCCATTTTTGATGTGGTGAAATATTGGCCATTTTGAAGTGGTGACGAATTGACCATTTTTTAAGTGGTAACAAATTGGCCATTTTGAAGTGGTGGCAAATTGGCCATTTTTGAAGTGGTGACAAATTGGCCGTTTTTGAAGTGTTGAAAAATAGGCTATTTGTAGAATGATAAAAAATGGTTATTCTTGAACTCGTAAAAAATTGGCCATTTGTTGAAGTTGTAAACAATTGGCTAAATTTGATTTGAAAATAATTGAAAATACAATTACCGAATATAATTAAATTTAATAGGCGTGAAATAGTGTAAATTTAAAGTGCATCGCAACTGAAAAGGATTGGCCATTTTTGAAATGGTGAAAAATTGGCCAAATTTGACATACCAAACAAAATATTTTTATTTAAATTTTTCATTGAACAGAGGAACAACGAGAGCTCCGTTGGTCTTTCACGTGAAAGAGAACGTTCCTGGAGTTTTCGTGGGTCAAGTATTGCCTCGAAGTGGTAGTAACGCAACGAAAAATATTCGCTTCCTCATTGCCAATCAAGGTGATGTGCCAGACATTGCGATTACCGACGAAGGCGCCCTCTACACTCTCCGAGGACTTGATCGAGAACACAAACAAAATTACAGCATTACCGTAATAGCTGAGAATATGAGGGGTCTTGGAGTTTTCCAGGTGAGTTAATTTGAAAAATAAAAATAACAAATAAACAACTACCAAAAATTATGGAAAAAAATGTATGATTATTAAAATTAAAAAAAATTGTACTAATAAGTTTATTTCAATTGATTTATAATTTTTTATGGTAATAATAGCATTATCAAATAAATTTTATTCAAATGTCCATTATTGTCGGAAATTAAAAAAAATTATCAATCAGCCAAAATGATTTTAACAAAACTGCTAATTTTACTACTTTCTTTTCTTTTTCTTCTCTGCCCTTAAGGTGACAATAATCGTGGACGACGAGAACGACAACTCGCCGAATTTCGACCAAGCTTCGTACGAGGGTCACATTCTGGAGAACAGTCCGTCGGGAACCGAAGTGATTCTTTCCAATCGTATTTCCACTCACGATCCGGACGAAGAGATCAACAGCGGGAACTACAGTATGTTTCTGGAGGGTCCTGGAAGTGACTGTTTCTTCGTGGACGAGACTACAGGTCGTGTGTACTTCGGGATGAAAGAGTGCGAGCCTCTGGACCGAGAAGAAAAATCTTTTTACAACCTGCGGCTAATTGTCAGCGACGGGAGTAAGTGAAAGTCCTCGTACACACAATTTGCTCGTAGAAGCATTCCGACTATATATTTCTGTGTTCTCGGTGCACAAAAAAAAAAAGGTGACTCGTTACCTTATTTTATTTTTTTTTCTTCTTTCCACACTTAGCCCCCTTCGTCCCTCTGTCTTCCGTTTCTTAGCCGTGCTTTTACTGCTCAATCGAGCAGTTACGTAATTATAGCAAAAGCCGTTCACCCGGCGCACAATCGTCACGCTCGAATCAACACTGCGAGAAGTCCAACTGAGACGCCAAAGCGAGGCTCTAAAATTTTTTTTTGTTTTTTTTTTTTTCGTATCACCCAATTCCACATCCGACCAACAATAGAATTCGATATTTCTTGCTGTGTCCTTCTCCGAATTCTTACGAAATTCATCTTACCTTTTATGGCTTTACTATCGTTTTACATTTTTGCATGAAATATACGTTCACGAATCTTTGTATCTTTTTGTCAGATTTACAACTTTTTTTTTGTTTGCTGTGTTAACAAATATCTTTGGTAATCATCACTGACTATCAGAGACTGCTAGTGACTATTATAGTCATTATTTTAGCAATTTCTTAGGATAAGCAATTTTTGTTTGCTGGGCTGACAAATATCTTTGGAAATCATCAGTGACTATAACTGACTATGAGAGATTAGTAGTGACTATTATAGTCATTATAATAGCAATTTGTTAGGCTAACCAATTTTTTTTTGCTGGGTTAACAAATATCTTTAGCAATCATCAATGACTATAACTGACTATTAGAGACTGCTAGTGACTATTGTAGTCATTATTTTAGCAATTTTGTTTGCTGTGTTGACAAATATGTTTGGAAATCATCAGTGACTATAACTGACTATCAGACTAGTAGTGACTGTTATAGTCATTATAATAGCAATTTGTTAGGCTAACCAATTTTTTTTGCTGGATCAACAAATATCTTTAGCAATCATCAGTGACTATAACTGACTATTAGAGACTGCTAGATACTATTGTAGTCATTATTTTAGCAATTTCTTAGTATAAGCAATTTTTGTTTGCTGCGTCATCCAAAAAAAATTGGAAATCAGCAGTGACTATAACTGACTATTAGAGACTACTAGTGACTATTATAGTCATTATATTAGCAATTTCTTAGGCTGACGAATTTTTTTCTACTGGGTTGACAAATATATTTGGAAATCATCAGTGACTATAACTGACTATCAGAGACTACTAATGACTATTATAGTCACTCTATTAGTAGTTTGTTAGGCTGCCCAATTTTTTTTCTGCTGGGTTAACAAATATCATTAGTAATCATTAGTGACTATAACTGATCTCTGATTAGTGACTATATCACAAATTCCTAGTGACTATTATAGTCATTACATTACCAATTTTTGTTAGGCTAACCAATTTTGATTTCCTAGTCTATCAAATAATTAATAAACTATAAAGTGACTATATATCAACAAAAGATTTTCTAGTCCAGAAAAATTTCTCAGTGTACAACCGTCACCAAATCTTTCCATATTTTACCATGTCTCTCATAACTTCACTCTTGTTTTGTATTTTTGCATGCGCCTTGAAAAAAAAATTGTTTCTCCCAACAGTAAATCCAAGAGGCGAGGCTTCATTGACGATAAAGATTGACGACGTGAATGACAATCCGCCGACTTTTACGCAAATGATAGTCCTCCCGGATCATGGCATATACGTGACAAAGGACGTAAGCGTATTGGAGAAAAAAAAACTTTGGCCCGATGGTTCTTTGTGGGAGAAGGAGGACGGTGTGACGACGCAGCATATCGCTAAAGATCGAGGCTCTTCTCAACACGATAATCGTTCGCCTCTGGTATTCGTACCAGAAAACGTCACGATAGGCACCGTGATAATTCGCTTGCTCGCCCAGGACAAGGACGTAGACGCTGAGGCCGACAATGCACCACCGATAACGTACGGCATCTCGACGTACAAGCGGGCGGCTATCTACGATGCCGGCGGACAGAAGGTACAGGAGGAGAGGAAGGTTAAATCGAATTCCGATTCCAAGCCCTACTTTGTCATTGGCTCAAGGTCGGGCGAGCTCTCGGTAGCTCGTGCGCTTCCTGCGGGCCAGGAAATTCGCCTCGAGGTCGTCGCAATGGACTCGGCAAATCTTACCGATCTTTTGACAATGAGAATTTTCATCGAGGACCTTAACGATCATCCGCCGATTTTCAAAAAATCCTGGTACGCTTTCGACGTGCCTGAGGGAATTTACGATTCTCGGGAGATCGGTAAGATCGCGGCGATCGATACCGATCTCGGAGAAAACGGAAACGTCAGTTACGCGATCGATCCATTGACGAGGCCCGAATCGTCGATACTCAACTTCGAGATCGGCAAGTACGACGGAATTCTCACGGTGACCGGTAATTTGGACTGGGAGACACAGAATTTGTACCGATTTTATGTGATCGCTAAGGACAACGGTTTGGAACCTTTGAGCTCGACCGTCGATCTTGAGATCAATGTTCTTGACGTTAATGATAATCCACCGCGATTCCACGGTTACGCGGAAATCGGTAACGAAATTAGCGACAAGGGTGAAAAACTATTGTTGCCGATTTATTACGCTTCAGTGCCTGAGGACAGTCCAGTCGGAAGCGTCGTTACAAAAGTTTACGCAAATGATACCGATTTTATCGGTAACGGAAATGGTCTCATTTTGTTCGATCTGCCGCACGTGATCGGTGAAAAACAATATTTCACCATTGACGGCAAAGACGGTCTTGTCACGATAATTGCCGGTCTCGATTACGAGACGCAATCGATGCACAACTTAACGATCACAGCCCGAGATCTCGGTTCGCCAAGTTTAACCTCAACTGCAATGTTGTACGTAAGAGTTTTGGACGTTGAAGAAAAGATCGCCGATCGAATTACCGATCCCGACGATAAACCGGTATTTCCACATCGGTATTACGAAGTCGAAGTCGAGGAAAATTCTGTCGTACCGATGAAGATTCTTCAGCTCAACGTTTCCGAGAGATATAACAATGAAAGAATTCGCTATTCCATCGTCGACAACGACATTGACACCCAAGATCGGTTTAGCATCGATTCAGCGGACGGTACGCTTTATCTTTTGAAAAACGTGGACCGCGAGGACAAGGATCTCTATGAGATTAAGGTTAAAGTCGACAGAGTGAATAAAAGCGGACGAGGAATGGGAGCAGTGATGATCTATCCAGTACCGAGCGAAAGACTCACAGGGCTTGCACTAAACGAGGCGAAAATCGTTGTCAGGGTCAAGGACACAAACGACAATGCGCCGCGATTCAAGAGCAAAGGTCGGCCCCTCCTAACAGCTATACCCACTTCCGTTCCGTACGGCTACGAGATCATCAAGGTCGAGGTCAGCATGGCATTCCCTCAATCCCACGATCTATCTATCTCTGTCCTTTAACGCACTGTATATATATATATGTCAAGTATCCCGTGTCAATTTAGACACTTTTCAATCTGGATCACAATTCGCCCGATTTTATTGCTTCATACGATTTTTTGTAAATTAAAACAGAAAAATGATTTCAAGTGAATGTATCTCGAGATCTAAAGATCGAAGAAAAAAATGGTTGTGCATAAAATTTGTACTGATGTATCAGCTTTTAGTGTTATTTTTCTAAAAATTTTATCTATAAGATAAAATTAATTTTTCCATTTAGATTGAAAAACGATTTTTCTTTTTCGTCCAAAAATGTGAATTTTTAATTTTTCTAAATAACGTACGGGATTTTTCTATGAGATTGAGATTAAATTTGTACTGTCGTGTCAGCTTTTAATGATATTTTTCTAAAAATTTCATTAAACCGCTAACATTCATTTTTCCATTGAATTTCAAAACCGTTTTTTTTTCTTCCACAAATGTGAATTTTTTATTTTTCTTAAAAATGTATAGAATTTTTCAGACGTTAGTATTGATTCTATATATTTTTTTAGGAAAATTAGAAAATACCCTGTATTGTAATTTGAATTCCCAATTTTTGGACGAAAAACAAAAAATCGGTTTTCAAGTGAAATGGGAAAAAAAAAATGATGAAATTGATTTTAAAAAAACCACCATTACACGGATAATGTGTTTTGTTCCACGGTGGAGTAACTTTCCTTCACTAACGATCGAAAGGATTTATGAGCTTATGAAATTATACAATCGTTTTCTTGAGAAATTTATGCAGTGTCCATTTCCTCAGGATACGAAAGATTAAATATACTATGCAATAAGATTTAGTCAAGGACTTTTCATCTAAGTTGCAAAACGCATTGCAGGCTGAGGATCCGGACGCAGGTTTGAACGGTGAAATACGCTACCAAATTCTTGGCCAGGAAGATTCACCGCGTTTCGCTATTGACCCGCTTAGTGGTCAAGTGCGATCGGTCGGGAGCTTTTCGAGGGACGCCGGCCGAGTTTTCGGCTTCGATGTCAAGGCCACAGACAGACGGGGCGCTGAAAATGGTCGCAGCAGCATTGCCAACGTTTTTGTGAGTGCATCCTCAGTGTATATCTTGGCGATGTTCACCGAAACTAACCGTAGAGTACACAAGTTTGTTTCTGCTGCGGACGTTTCGACATCAAGCACACACCCTATCATTTGTCTCCTGCGAGCCACAATTTTTTTCCTTCTTCATTCGCTAAACTGAGCAACACTCAAAAATTTTTGCAGGAAATTAATATATATATTTATGGAATTTTTTTTTTGGCTTTTAATTGGATAAACCAATATATAAATTTAACGTACAATTCTATAGTACATTATATAGTCAAAAAATATTTTTGTGTATTTTTTATGAAAATGGAAATTTTTTTCTATTCGGAAAAAAAAAAAATGTTTGAAGGTTTATCTAAAATTATAGGGTGTAATTATTATGTAATTATAGTATATACATTTTTATATATAATTATGTAGTATTATTGCAGTACACAAAAAATTTTCTTATGTATTTTTTTATGAAAATGGGCATTTTTTTTATTTGGAAAATAAAAAATAAAAAAATGTTTGAAGGTTCATCTAAAATTATAGGGTGTATAATTTGTCTCTTATGAGCCACGTTTTTTTTCTTCATTCGCTAAATTGAGTTACACTATCAAAAATTTTTGCAGGAAATTAATATATATATTTATCGAAATTTTTTTTAGCTTTTAATTGGATAAACCAATATATAAATTTAATGTACAATTCTATAGTATATTATATAGTCGAAAATATTTTTGTGTATTTTTTATGAAAATGGAAATTTTTTTCTATTCGGAAAAAAAAAATGTTTGAAGGTTTATCTAAAATTATAGGGTGTAATTATTATGTAATTATAGTATATACATTTTTATATATAATTATGTAGTATTATTGCAGTACACAAAAAATTTTCTTATGTATTTTTTTTATGAAAATGGGCATTTCTTTTATTTGGAAAATTAAAAATAAAAAAATGGTTGAAGGTTCATCTAAAATTATAGGGTGTATAATTTGTCTCTTATGAGCCACGTTTTTTTTCTTCATTCGCTAAATTGAGTTACACTGTCAAAAATTTTACAGGAAATTAATATATGTTTATCAAAATTTTTATTAGCATTTAATTGCATAAACCAATATATAAATTTAATGTAATATTCTATAGTATATTATATAGTCGAAAATATTTTTGTGTATTTTTTATGAAAATGGAAATTTTTTTCTTTTCGGAAAAAAAAAAAAATGTTTGAAGGTTTATCTAAAATTATAGGGTGTAATTATTATGTAATTATAGTATATACATTTTTATATATAATTATATAGTATTATTGCAGTACACAAAAAATTTTCTTATGCATTTTTTTATGAAAATGGGCATTTTTTTAGATTTGGAAAATTAAAAATAAAAAAATGTTTGAAGGTTCATCTACAATTATAGGGTGTATAATTTGTCTCTTATGAGCCACGTTTTTTATCTTCTTTCGCTAAATTGAGTTACACTGTCAAATTTTACAGAAAATTAATATATATTTATCAGAATTTTTTTTTTTTTGCATAAACTAGTATATTAAATTTAATGGATGATTTTGTGGTATTATGTATGAAAACTTTCGATAAATGTATATTAATGTCCATAACGGATATATCGAAAGTGCATATATTTTTAAAAAATCAGGAATATATTAATTGAAAATGACATGAATTTGTTTTGCAGGTTTACGTTCTTGATGATCGCAAACAAGTTGTGATGGTCATGGGAAAAAAACCCACGGATATCGAAACTCAGATTGAAGAAATTACAGGGTATGTTTGAATGCACTCTCAAAAATATTTGCAAATTTATATCACCGGAAATTTAATTAATCAGCTGATATATTAAATTTAATAAACCAGTTCAGTAAAATAAAAAATTTGTTAATAATATTTTCAAATTTTTATAAGATTTAGTAGAAAGGCCTGTAATTTTATATTTTACTTGCATATCAAATATAATATACCAATTTTTATTTAAAAAAAAAACAAAAATGGAAAATTACACTAAATGTTTCTAAAAGTGTAATAAAAATACTAAGGGTCGAATTTTTAGCCCCAATTTTGAACTTGAGTACAAAATATCATACAAAATTTGTTCTCGAGCTCAAACTTCAGTTCAAACGATTCAATTTCTTACTCCAATTTTTTTTCTTATTTTGTTTAACATTTTTTTTTGCTTTTTATTTTATAGATCTTTACAAAATCTCACGGGGCTCGACATAAGAGTTAGGAAACTTGAGCCTCACATTGAGAAAAATCTTATAGACGGTGATTCGTAAGTAAACCTTAAAACAAAAAAAAACTTGACAAAATTATAGTTGCCAAAAAAATTTTTCAATTGAAAAAAAAAAAAAGTTTTCCACCACCCATGATTAAATTATATATCTGACATTACTGAAAATTATCCCATTTGCATAGAAAATTCCACTTCATTTTCAAATCTCCAAAAAAAATTTTAAAAATCATAATAAAAAAAAAATAAAAAAATTGTACAATAAAATAATTTTTTAATTTCTCAAAAAATTTGCACAGAACTGACATGTATCTTTACGCCGTGGATCCCAATCTGAATGTCGTGATAGATATGGAAACTTTGAACAAGTAAGTCAACTGAATTTTTTATTACATAAATAAAAGATGTAAAAAAAAAAAAAAAAAAAAAAAAAAATTGTAAAATTGCAGTGTTTTTCGTAAGAAAAAATCGGAAATAAAAGAGGAACTGGAGAGGTACCGAGTTCTGGAGATTTCCAGCAATACCCCTCGTCGTAGCAGCCACAGATACTTACTTTCCACCCTCGAGGTTGGGGTGGTCGTATTGGGATGCGTAGTTTTCGTTGGTGCTTTTGTAACGGTTCTATGCGTCACCTGCGTGCGTCGAAACAAGCGGTAAGAGAATCTTGAGTTTATAGAGAAAAAGAAGGAGGTCTACGAACCCTCCTTTTGCGGTTATTCTTATAGCCGAACGAGGCAACGAACGAGGAACGATCGGTATCTCGAAATGTTTTTCTCAACTCGTTCTTCCACATCTTCTTTATGTTTTTTCGCTCGTGCTCAACGCGATTTCCGTCCCTCGGCTCGTGCGCTTCAATAGTTTTACTGCTTTACTACCACACTAATATGTACTATAGTAAAACAGTCTTTTTCTTTATCTTTCTTTTTCTATCATTCACGAAAACGCTGCCAGACATCTTTAAAAAAATATATAGTTACTCTACACACTTGAGAGCATTTTCTGTTATTCAATTCTATTTTCTTTTTCTATTAACATTTTTTTTTTTGTTATTTCAAATATTAATTTTTTTTTAATTTTCTAGATTCCAATTTTTTTTTTCAAATATAAAGAATAGACAAAAATATTTATTTTATTTGGAATTTTTTAAAAAATTCTTCGTAGTTTTATTTATAACTGCACTTTTTGTGTCTTAACTATTTTTCTCTAGAAAACTTATACTTTTGAAATAGGAAAGTTTGTAAAAAAATTGGAATCTATAATAATTTAAAAAAATTGAAATTAGAAATAACCCAAAAAAAAAAAATAAGAAATAAAAAAATTAAATTTGGAATAATTAAAAATGAATTGAAATTTGGACTAACTAAAAAAAAAATTTAGAATAACCAAAAAAAAATAATTAAAAATAATTTCGTAAAAATTCAATTTGGAACAACTAAAAAAAATATGTAGCAAAAATTCTGAAAAAATGTACATACATTAATAATTTCGATATTTATTTATTTAAATTATTTAATTAATTTATTTAATTTATTAAAAATAAATAAATAATAATTTATTTATTTAATTTATTAAAAATAAATAAATAATAATTTATTTATTTAATTTATTAAAAATAAATAAATAATAATTTATTTATTTAATTTATTAAAAATAAATAAAAAAATAATTTCGATATAATCAGTTGGAATGTCTCAAGTCATCGCTTTTATGTTTCTATCGTTTTTCTTTATTTTTCGCAATAACTTTTCCATCAGATGCCTCTAATATATTGGCTTGAATTTATAGGAGAAACCGTAACATCACAGCTATAACTCGTCCAGCGTGACCCACCCGAAAGACGGGCTGCGTCTTCCACGTTATTACATCATGTGGCGTGTTTAGGCCTAATAATACCAAAGATAAAAATATATATATATATATATAAAAAATATCCTCTTTAGTGCTGACATATTATTTGGGATCCGCGTATTATAGTAATCGGCGTACGATTTTCTATGCTTACCATCAAAACATAATAGCTCGACTAACAATGTCTTAAGGGGGTTTAAGGGTTGTTCATATTTTACGAGTATTTTTATTCTGTACTATATATTTATTTTTTTTCGGGATTTTCGAATAATATACTCGAAGTGTGAAAAAAATGATAGAGACTTAATTAATGGAGAATTTAGGGTACCTTAAGGGTCTTAAGGACCTAAGAGTTGATGAAGAATAAAAATCTACTAGATTTATTAATTTTTCTAATTGCTAATTTCTAGATTAACAAAATATATTACGCTTTTTCTCTATATAGCATATAAGTATAGTTTAACGAGCTAATGCATGATAATTTATAGCCACATTGTAAAATTGTACAAAAAAAAATTAATTAACTGGCTTTTTTAAATAAATAAAATATTAATACTTATTTCGGGAATTTTCTGCTACGCTTTTCTTCATATCCGTTCTTCCCTTTTCTGTATCGAGAAAAAAAATTACTGTTGTCAATTACATATTTAATCCAATAACATATTTCTTTCGTATAAATATATATTAAAAAAAAAATTAAATCATTTTCATCAAACTTGAATAAAAAAAAATAAACTAATTATAAATAAATAAATAATCATTTATTTTTTATTATTACATACTTATAAACATTTATGAAAAAAAGATTCAGTTTAAAAAAAAAATGAAATTATTTGTCGAAAAAAAAAAATGGTCATTGATTCCAGTAATTTTTTTTCTCGACTTTAATACACGTAGTTACTTACTAATTATACGCATAATAATGAAATAGCACGTGCCGAGTAGCCTCGACGAATCGCGCTTTACTGTACTATAAGCAATTTTCATTAGCGTGCATCACGTTCCGCCATATACGTAACTCTACGTTGTGCAGTGCACATGCAGTTCGGAATTGCCTCGACGAAAACTACCCACGAGTGTCGGAGGAGGGCGCTGTTGAGATTTGAGTGGTGAGCGTTGCAATTTTGGATCGTTATAATTTTATGTCGTTAGGCGACATCAGCTTCACCGATCCGGCATGTACACGACGGGTGGTCCTGTTGGTTTTGCACTAGCCGAGTCGTCCGCGACCTTACGCAAGGCGCCACCACTCTTTCCAACTTTTGTCGATGGTCTTCGTTACGATCCTGAGCCATTTGCCAACGAGATGACATCTCGAAGACTCAGCCATTTTGAGCACGATCCTAGTTGTGGTCGCCATCATCATCGAGGGTACGTAAAGTATTCTATCTAAAATTAAGTTTTTTCCGAAAAAAGTGTCATCTCGTAACTTAAGAATATAAATTTTTACTTTGTTTATAACAAAATATGTAAAAAGAAAAATTATTGCAGTCCAAAAAAAAAGTCTGACCTCTGATTTTTTTGTAGAAATACATATTTTGAGTCTCCTACATACCACAAAAAAAATTTTGCTTCATTCTGCCTTTCCGGCTGTTTTCTTTGTCCGTCTGTCCGTCTGTCTGTGTTACCAAAATATACAATAACTTTTGTAAAAAGCTGTGGATTGTTATGAAATTTGGTGTGTGTCTTCTATGTTTGGAGTGAAGTTTTGGTACTTAAATACAATCCAATATCTTCGCACCTTCTGATACTTTACCTGACACATACAGACAGAATTACCTGCAAATGAACAGTAATAATAAGTGATTGAGCACAGCGAAGACTTTATTATCTTTTCAGTCACTAGCATGAGATTTCTGAAATTATCGGTTATGAAAAATATCTTTTTTATTTAAATCTTAAATAAAATAGTCTAATCTTAGATTTTTTTGTAGAAATACATATTTTGAGTCTCCTACATACCACAAAAAAAATTTCGCTTCATTCTGCCTTTCCGGCTGTTTTCTTTGTCCGTCTGTCCGTCTGTCTGTGTTACCAAAATATACAATAACTTTTGTAAAAAGCTGTGGATTGTTATGAAATTTGGTGTGTGTCTTCTATGTTTGGAGTGAAGTTTTGGTACTTAAATACAATCCAATATCTTCGCACCTTCTGATACTTTACCTGAAATTATCGGTTATGAAAAATATCTTTTTTTTTAAATCTTAAATAAGAAAGTCTAATCTTAGATTTTTTTGTAGAAATACATATTTTGAGTGTCCTAGATACCACAAAAAAAATTTCACTTAATTCGGTCTATTTCGCTACTTTTTTGTCTGTCTGTCTGTCTGTCTGTCTGTGCCGATTAAATATGCAATAACTTTTGTAAAAAGCTGTGGATTGTAATGAAATTTGGTGTGTGTTTTCTATGTTTTCAGTGAAGTTTTGGTACTTAAATACAATCCAATATCTTCGCACCTTTTGATACTTTACCTGAAATTATCGGTTACGAAAAATATCTTTTTTTTTAAATCTTAAATAAGAAAGTCTAATCTTAGATTTTTTTTGTAGAAATACATATTTTGAGTGTCCTAGATACCACAAAAAAATTTTCACTTAATTCTGTCTATCAGGCTACTTTTTTGTCTGTCTGTCTGTCTGTCTGTGCCGTTTAAATATGCAATAACTTTTGTAAAAAGCTGTGGATTGTAATGAAATTTGGTGTGTGTTTTCTATGTTTTCAGTGAAGTTTTGGTACTTAAATACAATCCAATATCTTCGCACCTTTTGATACTTTACCTGAAATTATCGGTTATGAAAAATATCTTTTTTTTTTAATCTTAAATAAAAAAGTCTAATCTTAGATTTTTTTTGTAGAAATACATATTTTCAGTGTCCTAGATACCACAAAAAAAAATTCACTTAATTCTGTCTATCTGATTACTTTTTTGTCTGTCTGTCTGTCTGTGCCGTTTAAATATGCAATAACTTTTGTAAAAAGCTGTGGATCGTTATGAAATTTGGTGTGTGTCTTCTATGTTTTCAGTGAAGTTTTGGTACTCAAATACAATCCAATATCTTCGCACCTTCTGATACTTTACCTGAAATTATCGGTTATGAAAAATATCTTTTTTTTTTAATCTTAAATAAAAAAGTCTAATCTTAGATTTTTTTGTAGAAATACATATTTTGAGTGACCTAGATACCACAAAAAAAATTTCACTTAATTCTGTCTATCTGGCTACTTTTTTGTCTGTCTGTCTGTCTGTCTGTGCCGATTAAATATGCAATAACTTTTGTAAAAAGCTGTGGTTTGTAATGAAATTTGGTGTGTGTTTTCTATGTTTTCAGTGAAGTTGTGGTACTTAAATACAATCCAATATCTTCGCACCTTCTGATACTTTACCTGAAATTATCGGTTATGAAAAATATCTTTTTTTTTAAATCTTAAATAAAAAAGTCTAATCTTAGATTTTTTTGTAGAAATACATATTTTGAGTGCCCTAGATACCACAAAAAAAATTTCACTTAATTCTGTCTATCTGGCTACTTTTTTGTCTGTCTGTCTGTCTGTCTGTGCCGTTTAAATATGCAATAACTTTTGTAAAAAGCTGTGGATTGTAATGAAATTTGGTGTGTGTCTTCTATGTTTTCAGTGAAGTTGTGGTACTTAAATACAATCCAATATCTTCGCACCTTCTGATACTTTACCTGAAATTATCGGTTATGAAAAATATCTTTTTTTTTAAATCTTAAATAAGAAAGTCTAATCTTAGATTTTTTTGTAGAAATACATATTTTGAGTGTCCTAGATACCACAAAAAAAATTTCACTTAATTCTGTCTATCAGGCTACTTTTTTGTCTGTCTGTCTGTCTGTCTGTGCCGTTTAAATATGCAATAACTTTTGTAAAAAGCTGTGGATTGTAATGAAATTTGGTGTGTGTTTTCTATGTTTGGAGTGAAGTTTTGGTACTTAAATACAATCCAATATCTTCGCACCTTCTGATACTTTACCTGAAATTATCGGTTATGAAAAATATCTTTTTTTTTAAATCTTAAATAAAAAAGTCTAATCTTAGATTTTTTTGTAAAAATACATATTTTGAGTGCCCTAGGTACCACAAAAAAAATTTCACTTAATTCTGTCTATCTGGCTACTTTTTTGTCTGTCTGTCTGTCTGTCTGTGTCGTTTAAATATGCAATAACTTTTGTAAAAATCTGTGGATTGTAATGAAATTTGGTGTGTGTCTTCTATGTTTTCAGTGAAGTTTTGGTACTTAAATACAATCCAATATCTTCGCACCTTCTGATACTTTACCTGAAATTATCGGTTATGAAAAATATCTTTTTTTTTAAATCTTAAATAAGAAAGTCTAATCTTAGATTTTTTTGTAGAAATACATATTTTGAGTGCCCTAGATACCACAAAAAAAATTTCACTTAATTCTGCCTATCTGGCTACTTTTTTGTCTGTCTGTCTGTCTGTCTGTGTCGTTTAAATATGCAATAACTTTTGTAAAAAGCTGTGGATTGTAATGAAATTTGGTGTGTGTCTTCTATGTTTTCAGTGAAGTTGTGGTACTTAAATACAATCCAATATCTTCGCACCTTCTGATACTTTACCTGAAATTATCGGTTATGAAAAATATCTTTTTTTTTTAAATCTTAAATAAGAAAGTCTAATCTTAGATTTTTTTGTAGAAATACATATTTTGAGTGCCCTAGATACCACAAAAAAAATTTCACTTAATTCTGTCTATCTGGCTACTTTTTTGTCTGTCTGTCTGTCTGTCTGTGTCGTTTAAATATGCAATAACTTTTGTAAAAAGCTGTGGATTGTAATGAAATTTGGTATGTGTCTTCTATGTTTGGAGTGAAGTTTTGATACTTAAATTCAATCCAATATCTTCGCAACTTCTGATACTTTACCTGACACATACAGACATATACAGACAGAATTACCTGCAAATGAACAGTTTTTTTTTCTCTGAAAAATCTTAAATACAAAAAAATCGTAGAACGCGATGCTGCAGCGCCACCGGAACTGGAAAGCGTGTGATGAGATCGGCTACTGGTGGTGGTGGTAGCACTGCTGCTGGTGGTATTGGTGGATGTCTGGAGGCTTCAGCAACTTCGCTTCACTCCAGCGGACAAGATTCCGGAATAGTCGCGAGACTCTGCCACTGCAGTCATTCCTCCAGTCCTTCCAGTGGCGACAGTAGCAAGTGCGTACTCGGCCTTGACACGTACGAGTGGCTGATGAAGATGGTGTGAATTTAAAGTTGCTAGTGCATTCCGCCAACAGAATTTATATTCTTTACACAGTAAAAACTAAAACAAAATTTTGTTTTTACCTTTAATAAATAAATTTCCAGGATTTTTTTAAATTAATTTTGCAGAAAAATTTTGTTGGTAAATTTCTGATTTACATAATTGTTTTTGTATATTTTAAAAAGACTTAGAAATGGAACAATATTTTTCTGCAAATTTAACAAAAATGTGGCCAACATTTTTTGGACATTTTGTTAAAATATTTTATTACTTTGGCTTTTATACCTTCTTTCTCAGCCATTTATTTTTAAATCCTAACATTTGACTATTCGCTATGTGCATGATGCCAATTACTAATTTTTATAATATATAATTGCATGACTAGTTTTAAGATACAAAGTTCTGATTTTTTATGTCATAATGAAGAAATAACAAAGTACTCTAAAAAAAATGAATGTTAAATATAGCTACAGCTGAGATTCTGCTGTATATTTCCCATAGAAATTCACTGAAATTCAATTATATGTTGGCAACCATGTAGGCAGCAAAAAAAAAAAAAAAAAAAAAAAAAAAAAAAAAAAAAAAAAAAAAAAAAAAAATTAAATATAAAAAAAAATTAAAAAACTTAAAATTTTTTAAAAAATATAGCTATATTTGAGGTTCTACTGTATATTTCCAGTAGAAATCCATTGAAATGCTAATATGTTGGCAACAATGTAAACATTAAAAAAAAAAAAAAAAAAAAAAAAAAAAAAATTTCAAAATAGCTATATTTGAGGTTCTACTGTATATTTCCAGTAGAAATCTATTGAAACGCAGTTATATATTGGTAACCATGTAAGCAGAAAATTAAAAAAAATATAAATCACAAACTCTTAAAAAAATGAATTTAAAATATAGTTATAGTTGAAGGCTGTACTGGATATTTAATTTCGTTTCAGTGATTACGAGGACTCCCTTAAGTCGCTGCACCGCAGCAGCGCGAGCAATGAGCTTTCACGGGGCCACGAGCTTCATGCTGTTGAAAACGATCAACATCATCAGCAGCTAACGAGTAACAGCAACACTGTTGGACGGAGACAACGTTTGCACTCTTTCTCCAATCTCGAAGCGAGCATGTACGCTCGAGACACAACCCTCCAAAGGGAATCGAGATATCGCACAAATACTGAAAAAAGAAGCCGTGGCAATGCTGCCAACAATTCGAGCAACTACGATCGCAGCTTGCCAGAAGGATTGAATATTAGTCGGACCATGATTCGAGAAAGGGCTAATACTATCACGGAAATGCCCTCGACCACGGACAATCCTAATTCCCTGCATGGTAAAAATTAATTAATTAATTATTTTAATAATAATTTAAAAAATATTAATATTTTTGCAATTTTTTGTATGTTTTTTCTAATGAAAATTAATGTAATATATATAATAAAATACAATATATTTTATTATATTTATTATATTAATTTTCATTAAAAAATGCTATAAAATACTAAATATAAAAAAATCCTACAAAATACTAATAATGAAAATTAATTAAATAAATATAATAAAATATAATATGTTTTATTATATTTATTATATTAATTTTCATTAAAAAATACTATAAAATACTAAATATAAAAAATACTACAAAATACTAATAATGAAAATTGATATAATAAATATAATAAAATAAAATATGTTTTATTATATATATTATATTAATTTTCATTAAAAAATACATGTAACAGAATTTTTGTTGACAAATTTTTTTCAGTTGGTTCCACGAAAATTGATTATTTTTTTCAATTTTTGCCATTACCATTTTTTTGTTTTATTTTCCAAGTATTTCCCAAATCGAAATTTTCAATATTCAAAGTTTAAAAATTCGTAAAAAAATAAATTACAACGCGTCCAATCTTAATTCCATGGCTTAAAAAAAGAATCCATGCTAGTCAATTTTTTAAAAATTCTAGCCATTTTTTTTGCCATTTCCATTTTTTCAAAAAAATTTCAAGAAATTTTTCAAATCGAAATTTTTTGATACTCAAAGTTTAAAAATTCCTAAAAACTGAAATTTCAACGCGTACAATTTTAATTCCATGGCGTAAAAAAAATAATCCAAACTATTCAATTTTTAAAAAATTATGGCAATTTTTTTTTTCTGTTCAATATGTCATTTTTTTTTCTTTTCTTACAAATCCACAGTTTACAGTGCGTAAAATTAGGAAGGAAAATAAATGAACAGAACGAATGAAAAAAAAATGAGAAAAGACTTTAATATAAATTAAGTAAGAGTTTCACTTTTCTTCTGAAATTCAGTACAATATTGAGCGAAACGAATTTATCTTATTCAGGTCCTGGTGGATCGAGTCACACGCTTTACTGGTGATGAAAATTGCGTGACTTGTATACAACTTGGCGCATCTCGACTTTATCCAAGAAAACATTTCAATGGGAATCCGCGTGAACGAGGAGACTTTTATATTCTCGGTGGTTTTTTTTCAGCAACTGAATGCAGGAGATCTGATGTGTATACATATGTAAAATGATGAAAAAGCCAAGAGAATAACGAGAAATATTGTAGCGTTTGAAATCCTACACCTAATATATATATATATATTTGTATATCGGCTCGATGCTGGATGATATATTTTCATCGTTCGAGGACCTCTGCGCTCACGTTACCTTTAAATTAATAATAATAAAAACGAATTTCCTTCACTATTAGTTATGTAATAAACAATCTCCAATTTTTGTATTTATCATTGTAAAAAATTGTAAATTATGTATCTAAGTTGTATTATCGCGAAATTAATTTATAATAATATATACTATATGTATAAATGTATAAATAAAATTCATATATAGTTTATGCCCTACGTCTTCTTTATTTATTTATTTTTTATGAAATACGGCCACTTTTTATCATTTTTATATACTTACAGAAAAATTCTGTCTAAAATTACGAAATTTTTGAGACCCTATTCAAAATGGGCCGCTTTTTTTAATAAGAAGTTCTATCTAATTGAAGTTTTTTTAATTCTGAATTTTTACGAAAAACTTCAATTACGTATAACTTTTCGAAAAAAAATGTTATCCTCCTGCATAGGGTCTCAAAAATTTCGTAATTTTAGACAGAATTTTTATGTAAGTATATAAAAATTATAAAAGGTGTCCCTTTTTTGCAAAACGATATTTTGTTGTTTAACGTCATACAAAAAAAATTGAGAAAAACTAAAATAATATTTTTAATATAAATTATGTAGCTCTTTGCAAGCTGAACAAATTTTATCTCAGACATTTTTCGATAGGCCTGTTAATTTCCAAGATATTAACGATTAAAAAATATATCAATCCCAAAAAACTTCAAATTCTTACGAAAATTCGTGTGTCAAAAATATTGCTCGTAGCGCCAAACAAAAAAATACGTATATTTTCTTTTTCAAAATACTATTTGATAAAAAATTGTCAAAATTATTGAAGGTGGTCAGAGTCAGCATGAAAAATTCACCTGAAAACGCCCATATATATACATAAATGTATAAATAAAATTCATAAATAATTTCGTCTCTTCATATTCTTTTTTAAATTATTTTTTAAAATTAAGGCCTGTTAATTTCCAAGATATTAACGATTAAAAATATATCAATCCCAAAAAACTTCAAATTTTTATAAAAATTCGTGTGTCAAAAATATTGCTCGTAGCGCCAAACAAAAAAATACGTATATTTTCTTTTTCAAAATACTATTTGACAAAAAATTGTCAAAATTATTGAAGGTGGTCAGAGTGAGCATGAAAAATTCACCTGAAAACGCCCATATATATACATAAATGTATAAATAAAATTCATAAATAATTTCGTCTCTTCATATTCTTTTTTAAATTATTTTTTAAAATTAAGGCCTGTTAATTTCCAAGATATTAACGATTAAAAATATATCAATCCCAAAAAACTTCAAATTTTTACAAAAATTCGTGTGTCAAAAATATTGCTCGTAGCGCCAAACAAAAAAATACGTATATTTTCTTTTTCAAAATACTATTTGAGAAAAAATTGTCAAATTTATTGAAGGTGGTTAGAGTCAGCATGAAAAATTCACCTGAAAACGCCCATATATATACATAAATGTATAAATAAAATTCGTAAATAATTTCGTCTCTTCATATTCTTTTTGTATTTATTTAAAAAAATTAAATACATTGCTACGATATAGACATAGACACGTCGTCATAAATTGAAGATATTAAAAACTGCAATTCAAGAAGATCAATATTATTGTCCCTGACATCCAGGCCGAAAGGTTTATATAGGTAACGAGGGCGGCAATCTTTCCAGAAGAACGAGAAGAAGAAGAAGAAGAAGAAAACTATGGGCAAGAAACAATTGTAATTGGAGCAAGCTAACCAGCATTTAAAGATGATTCATTTGATTTCAGTGTCCGTGTGCAAAGACCAGAATATAACATCCCTCTTGGCATATTACCTATGTGGCAATAACACTGCTTCACTATGCTTCTGTTTCTGCTGGTGCCCTAAAACATCAATTTCGTTCCGCTCTCCCTTTCGTTCTTATTTCAACTTCAACCCCCTTACCACCCTTAAATGCCCTCGAGCTTTCGCTTTTGCTCCGATTACACGTTTCGTTCCTCCCTCTTCATCAACCAAACAGAATTCTGATGCCAAATCGTACAAGGTAGTTTTCCTTAGGCCTCTTTCCGCATGTAACGCTCTCGACGTCACACGTTTAATTGCTTCCTCTCAAGGTTCTTCTCACCTCGTCCTCAAGTGTCTTAATCGTCCTTTTCTAGACCATCAAATAATGTTGTATTGATTTTTATAAGGAATTTATTAGTGTATACATTATTAGCCATTTTTGAGGAAATAGTTAAATATCTGAATAAATAAAATAAGTAGGCAAATATTTTTTTTATATAATTTTTTTTATAAAAATTATGGTAATTGCTATAAATGATAACATTTTTTTGATATTTTTGTAACGAAAAAAAAAATTCTAATCAATAATTTTGACAAATAAATTTGAAGAGATTTTAATATGTAATAGATTTTTTTAATTTATTTTTTTAGCCTCTTAAACGTCCTTTCCTAGACTATAAAATAATGTTGTATTGATTTTTATATGGAATTTATTAGTGTATACATTATTACCAATTTTTGAGGAAGTAGTTAAATATCTGAATAAATAAAATAAGTAGGCAAATATTTTTTTTATATAATTTTTTTTATAAAAATTATGGTAATTGCTATAAATGATAACATTTTTTTGATATTTTTGTAACGAAAAAAAAAATTCTAATCAATAATTTTGACAAATAAATTTGAAGAGATTTTAATATGTAATAGATTTTTTTAATTTATTTTTTTAGCCTCTTAAACGTCCTTTCCTAGACTTTAAAATAATGTTGCATTGATTTTTATTTGGAATTTATTAGTATATACGTTTTCGTCATTTCTGCGGGACCTTAGCAACTATATTGACATGCAGGATGTTTAACTATCTGGTCATATCTACATTCTACTCCTTAGTTATTTCGGTCTTTACATGTTTGTTTTGTTTATATTGTAACTATTTTTATATTCTTGGCCTGCTTGACCGTCGTCACAATATTTTGCCAAGGGCTTGTCCCGTTCAATGAAATAATAAATAAATAAATACACAATTAGCCTTTTTTGAGGAAATAGTTAAATATCTGGGAGAATAGTGAAATAAATAAAATAGGCAAACACTTTTTTAATATAATTGTTTAATTTAATTCCTGAAGGACAAGATAATATTACTCAGTGGATTTTGATTTCGGCCATTTTGGCGATCAAAAAAAAAAAAACAAAATTCGCCATATCCACAAATCTCAACAATCTTTTAAATATTTTTAAAGAAAAGAAAAAAAAAATATATATCGTTAATTCTGCCTAGTAAACTTTAAGATTTTTCAATATGCAATAAATTTTAAAAACTATTTTTCATTAACATCAAAATAAATTTAATAAAATCTGATTGCTAAATAAAAAAAAATTGTTAAGTAAGCAGAAAAAAACCCATTTTTTTCGACATTTACTTATCCACGTTGATAAAAATGCGAGGACGCGTAGCAAACGTACAATAACCTCCAAAAATATACAATACATATCTACATGAAGATTCAGTGAGAAAAAGTGATGGAAAATTTTCGACGTAAAGTGTTTTTGTCTGAGTTGACCTTGAATAATAGTCACTGTCGTGAGATATACTTTTTCTTCTCATTGTCATGAGTGCTGAAGCGTGGAATCTCAAATTTTTCACATTACTTGGGAGACGAGGCCTCCTACCAATAAAGTACAGTTATATGGACATAGAGGGCGCTGGAGTCTCCAATTCTCCAGGAGAGTATGATTAATTGATGATGGCCATTAATCAGCGAAGCACTTCTGTTGCGTGTCGTATCGAGGCGTGCAAGAAGTGCAGCATTACCTCTCGCCTATATTACGGCCAAGCTGAGAACGACAACGGCGACGATAATTTTGTATTAGTAGTTAGTGCTGCGGTAACCTTGTTTCTGGGGTACCGAGTCGCTGTACAATTTTCGTACAGTGCCACTGATGTTATTGGCAAGCGTGCCTTGCTTTTATCGGCTTTTGCATCGAGTTATCGCTCAGTGGTTTACTTGTTATTTTACTTCTGGAATTCTTTGAAAATAAAAAAATAATAAAAAATGTGCCTTTTAGCAAAATTACGTGGGTTTTTGTTTTGACAGTTTAGTGCCATTCAATGGAAATTTATTTGATCATTTATCAATGTTTCGATGAGAATGGAAATTAAGGATAGTTAATTTTTTTAGTGCTAATGTGGAATTTTTTTTTTTTTAATTGAGGAATGGTGGAATTTAATTTAATTTAAAAATGCGCTTACTTGTAAAAATTTAGAAGGAGCAATTTTTCAATTAAGGTAGTTCAGAAAAATATCCAATAGTTAGGATTTTTTTTTCTGTTGACAAAGTGAATGATCATAATTTGCCAAATGACTTATGCTTTTTTTGGTATTCATATTTTTTTCAAGGTGGAAGCCAAAAATGGCCATATGACTATTTTTTTAAAACATCTTTGTTAATTTTAATACATAATTGAGGAATGGTTGAATTCCATTAAAATTGCATCCAAAATTTTATTTTTTTATGAGACAAAAATTAAATTACTTGTAAAAATTTTGAAGTTGCAATTTTTTCACTTTTTTGGTTAAGAAAAATACCCAATATTTAAGATTTTTTTTTTTATTGACAAAGTGGCTTGACCATAATTTGTCAAATGACTTATCCTTTTTTGGTACTCATAGCTTTTTTTTTTAAAGGTGAAAGCAAGAAATTGCCATAGGCACATATAACTATTTTTTAAGCATCTTTGTTAATTGTAATAAACAATGTAGGAAAATTGAGAAGTTGTAATTTTTTCACTCATTCGGTTCAGAAAAATACCCAATACTTAAGAACTTTTTTTTTTTTTTGACAAAATGGCTTGACCATAATTTCTCAAATGAGTTATCATTTTTTTATACTCATAGATTTTTTCGTTTTCTTTTTAGGGTGAAAGAAAAAATTGCCATGGACACATGACTATTTTTTAAGCATCTTCATTAATTTTAATAAAAAATTTAGGAAAATTTAGAAGTTGTAATTTTTCAATTATACTATACTCATAGATTTTTTCGTTTTCTTTTTAGGGTGAAAGAAAAAATTGCCATGGACACATGACTATTTTTTAAGCATCTTCATTAATTTTAATAAAAAATTTAGGAAAATTTAGAAGTTGTAATTTTTCAATTAAGGTGGTTCAGAAAAATATCCAACAGTTAGGAATTTTTTTCTCTATTGACAAAGTGGCTTGATTATAATTTGTCAAATGACTTATCCTTTTTTGGTACTCATAGCTTTTTTTTTTAAAGATGAAAGCAAGAAATTGCCATAGGCATATAAAACTATTTTTTAAGCATCTTTGTTAATTTTAATAAACAATGTAGGAAAATTCAGAAGTTGTAATTTTTTCACTCATCTGATTCAGAAAAATACCTAATACTTAAGAATTTTTTTTTTTATTGACAAAGTGGGTTGACCATAATTTCTCAAATGATTCATCATTTTTTTATACTCATAGCTTTTTTAGTTTTGTTTTTAAGGTGAAAGCAAAAAATTGCCATGGGCACATATAACTATTTTTTTAAGCATCTTTATTAATTTTAATAAAAAATTTAGGAAAATTTAGAAGTTGTAATTTTTTCACTCTTCTGGTTCAGAAAATTACCCAATACTTGAGAATTTTTCTTTTCCATTGCCAAAGTGTTTTTACCATAATTGGACAAATTCCTTATCCTTTTTTGATACTCATACCTTTTTTAGTTTTGTTTTTAAGGTGAAAGCAAAAAATTGCCATGGGCACATATAACTATTTTTTTAAGCATCTTTATTAATTTTAATAAAAAATTTAGGAAAATTTAGAAGTTGTAATTTTTTCACTCATTTGGTTCAGAAAAATACCCAACACTTGAGAATTTTTTTTTTCCATTGCCAAAGTGGTTTGACCATAATTGGCCAAATTACTTATTCTTTTTTTGATACTCATACCTTTTTTAGTTTGGTTTTTAAGGTGAAGGCAAAAATTGCCATGGGCACATGTAACTATTTTTTAAGCATCTTTATTAATTTTAATAAAAAATTTAGGAAAATTTAGAAGTTGTAATTTTTTCACTCATCTGGTTCACAAAAATACCCAACTCTTGAGAATTTTTTTTTTTCCATTGACAAAGTGGTTTGATCCTAATTGGACAAATTCCTTATCCTTTTTTGATACTCATACCTTTTTTAGTTTTGTTTTTAAGGTGAAAGCAAAAAATCGTTATGGGCACATATAACTATTTTTTTAAGCATCTTTATTAATTTTAATAAAAAATTTAGGAAAATTTAGAAGTTGTAATTTTTTCACTCATCTGGTTCAGAAAAACCCCAACACTTGAGAATTTTTTTTTTTCCATTGCCAAAGTGGTTTGACGATAATTGGCCAAATTACTTATTGTTTTTTTGGTACACATCTTTTTTTTATATTTTTTTTTAGTGAAAGCCAAAAATAGCCTTGTGTGCATTCTATACAAGCAGTCCGGCCCTTTTCGTCAATAACCGGTGGGCGTATACAAGTGGAGGGGTTAGCTGTGCGATGGGATGGTCGATTAAATTGCAATTAGGATCAAATAAACGAGAGAAAGAGGTAGAATAAAATAGTGCGAGTAGAAAAGGGCTGATAGAAGTGAAAAAGCTTTAATTGCCCGAGGTGAGTTCAAGGTAGAGGAACCAAGTAAAAGAATGGCCGTGTGAGTGTGAGAGTGTGTATGTGTGTGTGTGAGTGTGTGTGTAAAGAGTGCTGGAAGGGAATTTAGCAGGAACGGCGGGTTCCTGATTGAATTCTTGAAGAAAGTCGGTGTTGGGAAGCTTGATGGAAAGTTTGATCATTCGAAGGGCAAGTTTTACCTTGACGGAGTTGCAGCATCGTTAGGTCGGCAAGTGTCGCGGTCGAAGATCATCTTGATTATATAAGGCATTCTTCGTCATCAGTCGCTTTTTATTCTTGATGAATAAATATTTTTTTAACCCATTTTGACATTTTTTATTTTGTTCTTAATTTTTTTAAATCTACGATAGTATGTACAGAAGGTATAGAAAAATTCGCAGAGAGCGAAAAATATATTTGGAGTGGCAAAAAAAACTCAAAACTTGCAAGTGGCTGAATTGACGCAGAATCAACGTTTCTGTATTATTTAATTTTTTTCACGTTTTTTGACACTTTACATTTTGTTTTCAATTTTTTATCACCTACAGTGGGATGTAGAGAAGTTACAGAAAAATTGACGACGTGGACAAAAAATATTTGGTGCGGAAGTTTAATTTTCAAAAGTTGCAGTACCTGAATTGACGAAGTAGCCACGTTATTTTTATTAATTTTTTTTCTCACATTCCGACACTTTCAATTTTTTAATTAATTTTCTGGAATCATCAGTGATATGTACAGAGTCTGTAGAAAATTTTTCAAACTGGACAAAACATATTTGACGGACAAAAAAAATGTCGAAAGTTGCATTACCTGAACTCACAGAGTAGCCACATTTTCTTTATAAATTTTTTTTCCCCCTCATTTCGACATTGTCAATTTCATTCTTAATTTTTGACAATCTACAGTGGTACCTACAGAATCTACAAAAAAAATTATCAAACTATTCAAAAAATATTTGGTGCATAAAAAAAGTGTCAAAAGTTACATTACATGAATTCACATAGAAGCTACATTTTTTTAATTAGTTTTTTTTTCCCCTCATTTCGACGTTTTCAATTCCATTCTTAATTTTCTATAATCTACGGTGATATATACAGAACCTACAGAAAATTTGTCAAACTGTTCAAAAAATATTTGGTAGGCAAAAAAAATTCCAAAAGTTACATTACCTGAATTCACATAGAAACCACATTTTTTTTATTAATTTTTTTTTCCCCTCATTTCGACATTTTCAATTTCATTCTTAATTTTTTACAATGTACAGTGGTATCTATAGAACCTACAAAAAAATTATCAAAATATTAAAAAAATATTTGGTGGGCGAAAAAAATTCCAAAAGTTACATTACCTGAATTCACATAGACGCCAAATTTTTTTTATTAATTTTTTTTTCCCCTCATTTCGACATTTTCAATGTCACTCTTAATTTTCTATAATCTACAGTGATATGTACAGAATGTACAGAAAATTTTTCAAAAGTGAACGAACAATATTTGGCGGGTAAAAAAAATGTTGAAATGTTGCAGTGACGAAGAATGCCTAATACATCGAAGGGAAGATGGACGAAGAAAGTTACACCTGGCATCGGCACGCGTTGGCTCGCAAGAATATCTCACCCTTCTTCCACACCAAGTCGAGCATGTCTAGAGCACGGTCGCGTGGTCCTTGATCGTTCACCTTCCCTTCGGTGGTAAAGAAAAAAGAACGTCGATGGAGGTGTATAGCTCTTGACGTGGGGAATCGCTGGTGAGATTTATGGATGGATACCAACTTTATCGCGCAGCGCGTCGCCGTTTTCTTGCTCCACTTGACTCGGTTTCCTCCCCCTTGTTGTTTTCCACCATTTGTTTGGCCGTTTCTGTTTCGCCCTTCGTTTTTTTAACGGCAGACATGAAATCAGAAAATATCTCCGATTTTACCACGATTTACTCACTTTTTCGATCACAAAAAGTCCGGCGAAAAAAATAATTTGTTTATCGTGAGGAAAATTAATATTAAAATTATAATATTAAATAATATTAAATAAAATAATAAATAATATTAATAATAAATAAAATAATAATATTAAAAAAATAAAAATTTTGTTTAATTTTAAAAAAATTCGAATTAAATATTTTTCATACTTTAGCATTTTTTACTATTGAATAATTAATTTAAAAAATTTTGTTCAACTATTTGAGGGAAATTATTATTATCATTATCTTCTTTATTATTTTAATAATAATAATTAATTTTTAAAAGTTGGATGAATAAAAATAATTTGGAATTAAATACCCCTTTTCACTATGGAATAATTAGTGATAATTTTTTGTAGTCGTCTTTTGGATATAGATTTTTATTATTTTTGCGATAACAAGATGCAGTTATGTGTAACGATGCATCTTGGAGATGGAAGAAAAGCTTGGAGACGATAAGCTTGGCGCCCGGAGTGACAGTAATAAAAATCGGGAATGAGATACCCGCATTGCAGGGCGGCATATGAATGGGTTAGTTAGTAGAATGGATGGAGTGTATTTACATAAGGGATGTAATTTACTGAAGTAATGTGATCGTTTAACTATCAAGAAAAAAAAAAAAAAAAATGTCAAGGGTACATTGAAGGGTCGAAGGGTCTGATTAAATTATGAAGGAAAAAAGAAGAAAAGGGACCGAGTGTGACAATAAAATGTCCAGATCAGAGAAAGTACCTGAACTGACAGAACAGCCACTTTTACTAATTAATTTTTTTTTTCAACCCATTTCCAAACTTTCAATTTTGTTTTTAATTTTTTATGATCTACATTGGTATGTACAGAACCTATAAAAAAATTTGCAGAGTGGGCAAAAATTTTTTGGCAGAGAAATAAAATTTTCAAAAAATATAGTAGCTGAAATGAGAGAACACCCACGATTTTTTATTAATTTTTTTCCCCACTCTTTTTAATACTTTCAATTTTATTCTTAATTTTCTATAATTTAGAGTGATACGTACAGAATCTATAGAAAAATTCGCTTAGTGGGCAAAAATTTTTTGGGGGAGAAATAAAATTTTCAAAAAATATAGTACCTGAGCTACGATTTTTTATTAATTTTTTTTTCAACTCGTTTCCATACTTTCAATTTTGTTCTTAATTTTCTATAATCTACAGTGATACGTATAGAATCTATAGAAAAATTCGTATAGTGGGCAAAAATTTTTTGGGGGAGAAATAAAATTTTCAAAAAATATAGTACCTGAGCTGAGAGAGCAGCTACGATTTTTTATTAATTTTTTTTTCAACTCGTTTCCATACTTTCAATTTTGTTCTTAATTTTCTATAATCTACAGTGATACGTATAGAATCTATAGAAAAATTCGTATAGTGGGCAAAAATTTTTTGGCGGAGAAATAAAATATTCAAAAAATATAGTACCTGAACTGAGAGAATAGCCCACGATTTGTTATTAATATTTTTTTCCTTTCATTTCTACCCTTTAAATTTTGTTCTTAATTTTCTATAATCTACAGTGGTATATACAGGATCTATAGAAAAATTGGCAGGTTTATCAAAAAATATTTGGCGGATAGAAAAAATGTTGAAAACGTAAGGGATATAATTTAACGAAGTAATGTGACCGTTTAACTATCTCAAAAAAAAAAAAAAAAATGTCCCGTAAGTATATTGAGAGGTCGAAGCATTTGGTAAAATTATGAAGGAAAAAAGGAGAAAAGGGACCGAGTGTGACAATAAAAAGTCCAGATCTGAGAAAGTAGTGGAAGTAAAGTTGCTGCAGCAAGAAAGTTAGTAGTCGTGGTGCGAATTGCACCGACGCCGACCAGCACGACCAGCCCGGATATGGAGTAGCTGCAATATATCCTTCTGTGTGTGTGTCCAAAGAAAATAACGCCAAGAATGAAAAGTGGGGGAGAAAAACATTCCTTTTTACGCGAGTGTGACGATTAAGACTTTCCGCAGAAAGTCGGCAAAGTTTTTAGGCGGATACTCAAGGGTATACTACATTTGAGACTCACGGTATACCTCAAGTATCGTGTGATACTAATTTTAAGTTTAAAAAATAAAAAATGGTAATTAAATTAATAAAAAATTATAAACTTTTTTAATACTTTTATTTTCAACTTAATTAATTTAAATTGAATTAGTAAAATGCTATTAATTAAAAATTAGTAATTTTTTAAATTCTTTTCTCTTCAATTCAATGAATATTAATTTAATTAGTACACTTTTATGAATTGAAATTAAGAAATTTATTTATTTTCTGTTCGTTTTAATAAATTTAAATTGAATTAGTAAAAATTGTTTAATTAAAAAGAAATAATTATTTATTTACGAGAAATTAATAAAAAATTAAAATAACTATATCTCAATTTTTATTGAATAATTGATCGTGCTGTGAATATAATAAAAAATAATAATTGTAATAACATTAATCTTGCTTACAATTTTTATTTCTATCATTCAAGATGCTAAGATTATTATCTTCAAGCTTTTTATCAAACTCCAAGATGTATAATTAATTACATCACATTATCGTAAAATAAAAAATTGACGTCTGCCAAAAAAATAGCAACAAAAGTTTAATGATCCTTAAGTCAAGTTTTCAACGCTGAGTAGTAAAAACATGTTTAAGCTCGGCACATTATTTGCTACACATACAATGTAGAGACATGTAATGTAACTGTTGAGGAGGTGTTAGACAATATCAACATGCAGCTTGTAAACCAACCGGGAACAAACCTTTCATTTTTCTTATGCCCTAGTATATCGATTCTCGGTAACCATAATAATATTAAAAAATATCGACCACGGAAATCGATCAGCTTCGACACGACTAGTACGGAGAAAAATTGTCTTACAATTTGTTAGGGTCAAGGTCAATTTTTTGTAATTTTTAAGCTCTTCACTCTTCGGAAAAAAATTAAATTATAGAAAAAATAAGCAAAATATAAAAAATAATAAACTTGATAATAATTATTCACGCATTGTTTAATTATTATAAAATATTATGAAATTTCATTTTATTATCATTATTTTTTAAATTCAAAATACAAACTACTTGAAAAAAAAATTCAAAATAGATTCAATTTTATTTGATTTTGCAGTTTTCGAAAAATGTCTGTACGCTCTCTAGCAACTGCAAATCTTTAGCTATTGAGCTAAATAATTTTTTATAAACAAACTTATGTTAAAGGAGAATCTTTATTGAATTTGGAATAAATCTGTAAAAAATTTCGATTTTTACGGGATTTTGAATTTTTCACAAAATATTCGTTTTGCTCTAACTCACGTAAAATCTCACCAAATCAACTAAAATTTTCTACAGATGAAAAATAACATTCATCGCTGCTGTCTACCAATTTGGTCGTGAAAATGAAAATATGTATTAATTTTACTTATTCTTAATTATTTATTAATTTTATATTTAAAAAAAATTATTATTATTGTATTGTGTATTGTATGTATATATATACACGACACAATATCGTATATACTATAAAGTGCAATGTGCAAAATTATACTTTGCAACTTTTTAATATTTATATAAATAAAATATTATATTTATATATATATATATACAGGACACAATATAGTATATACTATAAAGTGCAATGTGCAAAATTATACTTTGCAACTTTTTAATATTTATATAAATAAAATATTGTATTTATATATATATATACAGGACACAATATAGTATATACTGTAAAGTGCATGTGCCGTTCGGCGTGTGAGGTGGAGGCGGACGCTTGCGCAGTTCCGGAGCTTTGCCAGACAGCTCGCCGCTTCTCGGGCGCATCTCAAACAGTGCGCGGTCGTCTCCTAAAGCGGACTCATTAGTCCCGCAGCATCCGGCCGCGATAAAAGTTTTTCCGGATCGAGTCTCGTTCGTCTGTCGTTCCCTCTCTCTCTGTTCTCTCCCTCAACCCTTTCTATCCGACCCTCCGACTATTTTTTTGTCTTCGCAAACATACAAAACAATTCCTCAAATTTAATATTTAAAAAAAAAAAAATTATCCACAATCGAATTTAAAAAAAAATATTATAGTGGCAATCAAGAGATTGAAGAAAAATCTCATCAGACTTGCCAATACAAGACAATCTAAGTAAAAAAGCACGATTTTGGATTTAAAAAAAATTATAATAATCATAAATAAGACGTTAAAAAAATTAATATCGCGGGTTTAATTACGTGTATCGATTTTATCATTGATACAGTAATTGTTTTAGTGCCGTCCGCGTTTCCGTAGATGAGGCGGCGACGTCGTCGCGATTCGGCGTCGAAAAGCCGCGGCGACGGCCACGTGAAGGTGCAACGTAAAGTTGGGTCAGTCCAGGTGGTTCAGGTGGTGGTTACCATCGCACCGGAAGCGTTGATACTCCAGGGAAAAATCTCCAGTGTGTAAACAAGTGTTTCGTGGATTAAAGAGATAATTTCTCGCAAAAAAAAAAAAAAAAGATCGGTATCATACCGATTTTTTTTTAAAGGCAAAACGATTTATTAAATATTCTACTAATGAAGTCACAAGATTGCTAAATGGTAGACACGACGTTACGCGATTTCGCGCTGAAAATTCAGCCGATGCTCGAGCAGCCATCGCGATTGTTGGAGATGGCGTCTCTTCGACTGCCGGACTCGGAGGAATTGGACATTGATACCCGTCGAAGAACAAGTGGTAACGGTGCGTTAACGACGGCGAATCCATCGCCGGGATCGGCGGGCAACAATGTTTTTGTCCAAACGAATAACGATCTTCGGGAGTATTTCAACAATTCGCTTACCGATCTCGTTACCGCTGGCTCGAGATCGACGATGGAAGAGCCTGCCGGTTCTTCCTTATTCAACGCCAGTGACGACGGCAATTTACCGGTCGAACAGGTGCCCGATCGGTTCTACCGGCACAGCATAGCGATGACAGCGGTTTATTGTATCGCATACATGCTCGTTTTTGTGATCGGTCTTATTGGCAATAGTTTTGTAATCGCTGTCGTCTACCGATCGCCCAGAATGCGCACAGTCACTAATTTCTTCATCGTTAATCTCGCCGTTGCCGATGTGCTTGTTATCGTTTTTTGTCTTCCGGCTACGCTCGTTGGCAACATTTTAGTCCGTAAGTATTTTTTTGGAAAGTTGTATGCAACCGATTTCTCGATATGTAATATTAATTTAGATTAAGATCGACTTTCCACTGAATCGTTGAAAGGAATACCGATCATTTGCCATTATATCGATAAAGACAAATTTTTATTTTTATTTTATTTATTTATTTTTTAATAGAGCCAAAGTAAATTAAGAACAAATTTTTTAAAGGCTAAAAAAAAGTGGTGCCGATTTTTTTTAAAACCGATGATTTTTGGTGAATTTTTATTCATTTGCTGGTGATTTTATCCTATTACGTTTAAAATTCCTATCACGGATTATATTCCGAGAGGTTCTGGCAATAGTAACTCAATCGTTATCGGGTCAATGCGCCATTCAATTTACTTTTTTTCAAGATTTTTGTTTCTTCGATTTCTCACTTAATTGCTTGCCGACGTCGTCCCCACCCACTATCGCTGAAGCCTTCGAGAAGATCATTCCTTTCGGAATGTGACTTGAGCGGAAGTTCCGGAATGTGTAGTCAAGAGTTTTCGCTGTGGTTACGGGGGTTATGGGTATCGCGATGTACTCCCGATGCTTCAGGCAGTTCAGGGGTGCGTAGGTAGTTCGTAGCCTACAGGAAGGCTATTTATAAACACGGCAGACGTAAACGAATTATTTTGTATGCCACAGGACATAAAAAACGAGTATCTATAAAGATACGTCAAATCATAACATCCACTAAAAACAGTGCTAAAAAATATAGTCCCTCTTCTAAACAAATAATTTTTTTCCTGACAGTATCAAAAAAATTTCTGACTTTTTCAGAACAAATAATTTTTCTCTGACAATCACAAAAAAAATTCTCTTCATTGCTGAATATTTTTTTTCTGACAGTATTTGAACATTCCTGACTTTCCTGCAACAAATATTTTTTTCCTGACAGCGCAAAGAAATTCCTGACTTTCCCGGAACAAATAATTTTTTCCTGACAGTATAAAAAAAATTCCTGACTTTTGCTGGACAGATAATTTTTTCCTGACAGTGATAGAAAATTCCTGACTTTCCCGGAACAAATAATTTTTTCCTGACAGTATAAAAGAAATTCCTGACTTTCCCAGAACAAATAATTTTTTCTTGAGAGTAACAAAAAATTCCTGACTTTCCCGGAACAAATAATTTTTTCCTGAGAGTAACAAAAAATTCCTGACTTTCCCGGAACAAATAATTTTTTCCTGAGAGTAACAAAAAATTCCTGACTATTTCCTGATTTCCTGGACGATTTTTCAAATTCCTGACAATTCCACAATTTTTTTTGCATTATCTATCATTTAGTAACTATATAATTCAATGACTAGATACTGAAATGATGTGATCCCAATATAACCTCCACCCTTCCACCTTGACGTCAGTTTTTTGGAGCATATAGTTACGCCCAACTTAAACTTGACTTTATATAGCAAAAATTGGCTTTGAAGCAAAACTCATTCTCTTCTATTATTCTATTCACAGAAGTGTCTTCTTGTCACCAGACCGTAACTGACTTGTAGCCATTCCGCAAGAACTTTACATGCGTTTAATGCATCTTTTTTATCTCTTTCTTTTGTATCCACTGCCTTATTTCTGTATCACTCTTTCATCTACTTACCGCATCTTTCCTGTCTACTTAAGCCATTCGAGTGGCAATATAGTGTCTTCCGGGATTTGGAACACCCTTTTCTGAAGACTGGAAGATTTTAGCCCGAAGCTGCTGATAAATCTCCAGAAGGCAAGCAGAACTACAGATCATCATGATAATATTATCTGCGAGTATTGATGGCACATTTCCCATCAAAGTTTGCTGAATTTGATCTTGCTTAACGATTGGAAATAGAGATATGGTTTCGAGGGAAGCATCTGTCATTTTTTTCGCTTATCACTTGTAATTCACCAAACTTTTGCTCTGTGGCGTCTGTCTATTCGTTGCGAAATGTTGCAAAGGCCAATGTGTCGTTTAACACATGCTGTCACTAATTTAGCTTAGTTCGAACGCGCAATATACGTACGTTTAAGTTGGAAACGACTACGACGATCGCATTACGACGTTGTTTCACGAGTCAATTGTCATTCAAAGTCACGTGGATGATGACACGATACATTATCCCAAGCGATATGCGCCACTTATCTTTCGACTTCTTCCTCTTTTTTTCCCTCTTCTTCATATACCTGTACAACGTATGTACAGCATGGAAAGTGCGTACGTCAGTCTTCAAGAGCAGAGAACAGTACAGAGGTTCTCCTATTCGAATGCAAATCATTTTCCACCTCTTCATCGTTATACTCCTGTTTTTTAGTGGCTCTTCTCGCATATATTATTTTTTCAAACTGTAGCTACTCGATTTGAACTATTTTGTCACGAGAAGTAAAGTAAACACTTAAAAGCATTTTCCTTGTGTAAATTTTGGAAGAAGTTGTGATGATTATGAAGAAAGTCTTAGGGTAATAGCAACTTCTCTTTTTTGATTATCAAGTCAATTTCCATATTGCGTTCGTCTTCATTCGTCAAGACGATTACAAAAAATCGATTGATCGATAGTCGGACACTTTTTTGGATGAAATTAGTGGAAAATGGTACTTTTGGGAATCACATTTTTGGACTTTTTCGGGAAATGCATTTTTCGTTAATGAAATAAAAAAGTGCGATGCATTCGCAGTGAGTTGGCGCTACTTGCCAATTTTTTTCAGATTTTTTTGATGAAAATTAGTAAAGATATTTTTGATAACAAGAATTCCTTGAATGTAGCAAATGTTCTGCAGCCTAAGTATGAATTTTTTGACTTGTAGACATTTTACCGACTCGGTATATTTGAATTATTCAATTGATGAAAATGACGAGATTTCGTTGCCTTTGATAGAAACATTATAATCACGACCCTCTTCAAACATGATAAGAATCCGTTATCTGGGTCTTCATCGTTCTCCCCTTTCTCCAAAAAGCACTTGTTTCGCCTTGATTCCGAGCTTTCACTCAACTTCCGGAGTTCTAGTCGCGTTCCATCCCCATTCTGTTGTATAAACACAGACTGGAAGGAGGCAAAGCTACTCTTGCCAGAGGCTGACGAAGATTCCACAAATTCCTGTATGCTTAAGAGACCGGACCGCGTCTGGAGTGAGCTAGGAGGGGCCGAGGACCGTGTTTCTAACAAGTATAAGCAAAGGTCGAAGCAAGCTGTGGAAATGGAGAACTCGGAAAGCAGTGCAGCCTTGAAATTGCAACGAATTTCGAGTGAAGGGTTCCAGCACTCAATCCAGGGATGTCGATTCAGGCGTGCAGGAATTCAACGCGAGCACAAGTTTCTCTTGATGGTGGGTCTTCTAAAACCGTGTACATAATGTACATCCAACTATATCCAACACTCTGAAAGAAATGGAGACACAGACACTGGAACTTCAATTTCCACGCCATTTCTTGAAGTGACAATTGGTTACCAGATGTTCCAAAAGTTGGATCTATCAAAAGAGGTTTAGGTCAAGAAAAAGCTTTGATTATGTCTGAAGTGTCTCAAATTTTGTTGATCTCCTAAGGGTCGGATTTTCAGTCGCAAGGTCCATCTTAATTTTGATCTTAAAGTCGGAAATCCAGGTCGAAATTAGATCCTAGCAGTATTTGTATTAGACCCATGAACAAAATTAAGGCTTCGTAAACCCTAGATTTTATATTCGACTGTTTGACGTCCTGTCATTTGGAGAGCGTGATTTAAACTTCAGGAAATGCATTGGAAACGTCTATTGCATAATGCAAGGGTCCACAAACAGGGCGCGTATATCGGACGTCCATCAATTTATCGGAGTGCAGAATTGGTGGGGGTTGTAATAGTACTAACGGTAATAGTACTAAGTTCTAGTGGTAGTAGTGTGTACAAGTCGGAAGGTGGAAGATGTAAAATAAGCGAAGGGTGCAGCTATCCAGTGCAGCAAAAGCCATCCAGCACTCTCCCACACGTTATGCTTCATAGAAACAGCCCCGGTGCAACGGATTGTACCTAGCGGGAGCTCGTGGTGGCGGCGCAGCCTGGTGCTGATCCTCCTCATCCCTGATCCTGATTCTGCGTAGTCTCGAGCAGCTCGGGGATGCGTTGTATACAGTCTGAGGGCACGGGAAGCCCTTGCTTGCAGCTCGCCCGTTTATACGCTGGGAGTGCCGGCTGGAAGGGTGCGGAAATGCTGGATAGGCGGCATATATAAGGCTGAGAGAGAAAGAGACATAGCGGGCAAAGCAGAGAGAATGGCGGGAGAGGGTTGGCCCGGTGAGTATCGAGTGCGCCAAGGGGTGAACGACCGATGGTGACCGGCTCACAACGCCCGGCGCTGCGCTGCTCCAGTCCCACCCTCTTATTCCTTCACCCGTTCGGTTGCTTCTCCTATTGTAATATCCATCGGTAGTTTCCCCTATGTGGGCTTCCACAATGAGGTGCAACTTCCTAGCCTCGTTACTACACGTAACCTTTTTGGTTTCACACTTATCCTTCTGTTGTGCCATTGATTGATCACGTCGACGCGATTAGGGCTGGATATTATAAGATTGGGGATCTTTACCGAATAAAGGATTATAGTCCACGCGAATTCCAAATTGAAAGATATTTATTGAAATAAAAGTTGAAAAGGCAGTATTCGTCGCTTGACAAAATATTACATGAAATTACAATCCTCGTTATAATCGTTCGATTTTTTAACTTGAGTTCAACCGTTCTCCACCGAGATTCTTTCTAGACTCAAGTGAATTATGGTCTTCTCCTGCAATTCACCCAAAATTGAAATGTGCTGACGGGCCTGAGTCAGCAGGTGACTTTGTTCGATCGCTCTGTTTTAGAGCTTGAAAATAATTTTCACTGGGACTTATTTTCAAATATTGTAAATATAAGTCCAGTGACAATTTGGGTGCAACACTTGTCTATCTCTGAGTAAAACTGGGACACGGGACATTTTTTTCGGATCCATTTGAGGGTACGTTGGTCGAAATGCTCAGGGTGAAATGGGTTGAAGTATAGCCTATGCCGGATAATATGGTTGGATTTTGGTGGATGGATTTAACTTTTGCAGCGGTGACCACCCTTGGACTTCCAGTTCCAGTGTTCACTACTGTACGCGACCCCATTCCCGTGAAGGCAAAACCCCCAACAGTGGAGAGCTGCACTTGCACTGCCGGATCCTGTTTGGGTGGGTCGCCGTCGGGTCACTCGGGTCAAGCTTATAGACATCGTTTTATATTTACTACTACTATTTATGTACTATGGATATGACGTGATTTATCACTTGGAGGTTGGCAAGATATATCCGGATTCATCACCGGTTTTAACAACAAAAAAATCAACATTGATGATTGTACCATTTTTGGAAATCTACCATATAGATCTTACCGATGGCTTTTGATTTGATGTTGATTCAAGAGAATATGTATCGAATTTCTGGATTGATCTGAACTTATAGGTGGATTTGGAACATTTTAGAATAATCCAGGACAGAATTCCGAATGGATTCTGGGCTGTCCAGAGTCCAATCCAGGTCAGAATTCGGGATGGAGTCTGGACTGTCCTGAATCGAATCCAGGTCAGAATTCAGGATGGGGTCTGGGCTATCCAGGATCGAATCCAGGGCAAAATTCAGGACGGAGTCTGGCTGTCCAGTATCGAATCCAGGGCAGAATTCAGGATGGAGTCTGGCTGTCCAGTATCGAATCCAGGGCAGAATTAAGGATGGAGTCCGGGCTGTCCAGGATAAATTCTGGGCAATCCAGCATGGAGCCTAGGTAGTCCAGAATATAGTCCAAAATGGACAATGGGATCGAATCAAATCCCATTTTCAATCCTGGACTATCCAGACTCCGTTCTGGATACATAATTTTTAGGTGGATAGGACTTGGAATTTTGAGGGCTTATGTGAATTTAGAATAATAGGGATCTGGAAGGGTAATTTTTGGAAATGCTATTTTGGAGAAGCTTTAATATTGATCTTGATGACAACTTCGGATTCATTGTAGAACCAAGCGAATTGCTAAAAAAAATTCGATGTTGAGGTTTTCTTGTATAAAATTAAGAACAATATTCATAAGTACGAAAATATGTCAAGACAGTTCGGCATTGTTGACGAGCGACGAGTTTCCTCAGGTGTGAATGCCACAGGCGAGCGTCTTGCGTGTGTGTAAACACAGCTGGTTGTTCAAGCCAGCGAGCGATCATTTCATGGTAGTATGAGAAGATACTGCATGAGTTCATCACACATTTGTGCGTATTTTTATATTTTTAATGCACTAAATGTGAGCGTAACTCTTTGCCATTGACACGATGTCGCCACCTTGGTAATTGTCAACATGTTATCAGCAAAATAATGCGTGCTACGAATATGACGAAGCACCGCGGAAAGAAAGAACCGCTAAACTCGACAAAACCTCAACAAGACGGCTGCTGCCAATGCAAGCGAATAATTTACCATAAGTTATATGAATACTTGTGTATATGTATGAATGTGTGCAAGCGATTGAGTCAGCAAAACAGCGCCAACTGATCGAGTGTCTGTGTCAATTCTTTCACGTCATTCGTGGTTTTGCTTGGATGAACAAAATCCTCGTTACAGATCATCATCCTCGTTATTCCAGCTACTCCAGCTCAAGAAGTCTCTTGATTCTTGGAAAATGAAAGAGCTTACAAAACCCATCAACCTTTCCAGTCAAGATGATCTTTTGATCATGACATTACAATTACAAGTTTAATTCATTCAACTGTCTCTTTTGAATTACCAAAGAAGCTGAAAAAAAAGATGATTCCTTTTCTAGTTATGTTCACCGATTGTTATTATTGGTGATATTCGCATGCCGTGAAGCACCACCAGTAGTAATGCAGGAAGGAGTGCATTTCTGATGGAACAGCACGCGGCGGTAAACTGTACCACCACCGAGAAGTAGCGGGGTAGAGAGCTAGATAACCCGCATCCGTGTCAAGGCGAGTGAGGGGCCAACACTCTCGCCCGACCTACATTGAATGCTCTCGGTTCACACACCTACCACCCGCCCATCCACCTGGCCACCTACTCCTGCGGGTTTCCCGACGCGAAGTCGCAGAACGGGGCTGGCAACCCTTGTGCCCCACTCTCGACGACATCTCTTTCCTTCTTCAACCACCTTGTGCTGGTCGTACCTGTATTATCTGAGTTTCTACTGTCGCCGAGTCGATGGCAACAAAGCAAACCTTGTGGTGCTTGGCCTGGCCTGCCACCAATACTCTATGTAGTCAGTATAGGTATGTAACACTGCAAGCACAATTATCCTCAACTCTCAACCTGACAGCCCCGTGAGCTTCGATCCACATTCAGCCAGACTGTCGCCAGTAATTTGCAGTGACCTGCCGCAACCACCTTTACGATGAATTATAAAATCGACTGCCGGTGAATATCGCAAAGACATTGATGATTCTCCAATCATATGGAATATAAGGCGATTAATGATACTGGTACTGAATTCACTCACACTTTTCCACATCTTTGTCACGGATGTTAGCATACTGGATATAAAAATGACTGGGTTATTTATATGCTAATAAAGGAAGTAGTATAGGGCAGAATCCAGGACGCAGTTCAGGGTGGAATCCAGGAAACAGTTCAGGGTGGAATCCAGGAAGCAGTTCAGGGTGGAATCCAGGACGCAGTTCAGGGTGGAATCCAGGAGGCAGTTCAGGGTGGAATCCAGGAAGCGGTTCAGGGTGGAACCCAGGAAGCAGCTCAGGGTGGAATCCAGGATGCAGTTTAGGTTGGAATTCAGGAAGCCGTTCAGCGCGAAATCCAGGAAGCAGTTCAAGGTGGAATCCAGGAAGCGGTTGAGGGTGGAATCCAGGAAGCAGTTCAGGGTGAGATCCAGGAAGGCGTTCAAAGTGAATTCCAGAAAGCAGTTCAGGGTGAAATCCAGGACGCAGCTCAGGGTGGAATCCAGGACGCAGCTCAAGGTGAGATCCAGAAAGCAGCTCAAGGTGGAATCCAGGAAGCGGTTCAGGGTGGAATCCAGGAAGCTGTTCAGGGTGGAATCGAGGATGCAGTTTAGGTTGGAATTCAGGAAGCCGTTCAGCGCGAAATCCAGGAAGCAGTTCAAGGTGGAATCCAGGAAGCGGTTCAGGGTGGAATCCAGGAAGCAGTTCAGGGTGAGATCCAGGAAGGCGTTCAGAGTGAATTCCAGGAAGCAGTTCAGGGTGGGTTCCAGGAAGCAGTTTAAGATGGAATCGAGGAAGCAGTTGAGGGTGGAATCTAGGAAGCAGTTCAGGTAGAATCCAGTTTGACTATGGGTATCTGCAAGCACAATTATCTTCAATTCTCAACCTGACAGGCCCGTGAGCTTCGATCCACATTCAGCGAGACTGTCGCCAGTAATTTGCAGTGACCTGCCGCAATTACCTTTACGATGAATTATAAAATCGACTGCCGCTCAATTTCGCAAAGACATTGATGATTCTCCAATCACCTTATGGAATATATCTTTCTCACAGATGTCAGCGTACTGGATATCAAAACGACTGGGTTATTTATAAGCCAACAAGAAGTGTTTTGGAAAAGGGACGAAATACCATAGGTTGATGATGAATAAGAGAAAGAGGGAAAGAAATCGAACAGATCGAAGGCCACACTCTTCCACGGAGTAAATAACTGGGTCGCCGGCCGGCCCAGTTGATGGGGGCTGCGGTTGCCGATTGGTCACCGGAACGCTAGAACCACGGGCTCACTCGATGCCTGTTAACCTCACCAGAAACGCCTCGAAACACCAACTTTTTTTTTCTGTTTGGCTTGTCACAATTGTACACGACAAATGTTGACTTTTCCAATGATGATCATTTGGATCTTGAATAGGTTTTAAGAAAAAAAGATTCAAAGGACATAGGCATTCATTATCTGCTCCAGGACAACAGCCCTTCATTCCCTTATCCGTTAGTTCACTGTATCTACAATAGCACTGGAAGTGGAACATAGATGAGTCCATTTTTTCTCACCAGTTCAGTAGGGCTCTCATGTTGAAGCTGCGTAGAGTCGCTCACGAGAGGGTAGGGTGTGAATAGCCAAGGGCGCGCGACTAGTGGCTGCTGGAGAATTCGATCATCACTTGCAGCACGCGATATCGGAAGAGGAAGGGAACGCACGAACAGAGAGCTGCATGACGAGCTTGGCAATGGGGATGTGGAAGTGTGGTATTGCAGATGCGGCTTATAACTCTCAATGATATAGGGACGGGCTTTATGAGAATTCCTGAAGCACCATGTGCCAGAATACAACGCAATCCACAGGAGGGTACATCGTTGAGGGAGTATTGCACTGATGGAGTAGAGAGAGAGTAGAAGATTACTACACAGAGATTGGGCGGTTTATGGGTTAATCACGATGAGATTGCCTTGGAATTACTGGAAACGGATCAAGCGTAGAAAATATGAGTCCAAGATAGGGTTTTGACAGTCCCGGATTGGGTCAGGGCTGTCCAGGATGGAAAATGGGTTTTGATCCGGTCCCATTCTCCATTTTGGAGCTCCATCCAGGACCGTCGAGACTTTATCCTGGATTGACCAAACTTTACCCTGGATTTTCCAGACTTTATCCTGGACTGTCCAGACTTTGTCCTGAACTGCCCAGACTTTGTCCTGGACTGTCCAACTTTTATCCTGGACTGTCCAGATTTTATCCTGAATTCTTTGACTTTTCTACACGGGCTGTGAAAGGCAGACAAAAAGTACGTAGGGTATGAGCTGAAAAAACGAACTGGGAAGACGCAAAGTTAGCTGTACCAGTTCGTTGCATTGTACATTTGCTTTTAGGTAATAGGAAGTGACAAGGATAATTAAGGTATAAAGGTGTGAATCTATACAGAGTTCAGGGTTCCCCATTTTCGTATAGGCCGTTGCCGGGTGCCCGGTAGGCGCAGCAAACGGAGACATGGCCCAGTTTAGACTTGGTCTGTCCAAGGTCGGGCCTCGTGAGAAGATAATTATACGTATCTGGGTCGCAGACGGATATCCGGTGCGTTCCAACAGCAGCACCGGCATCAGTCACCACTATAGGACACACCAAATGCCGTCTGTCCAATTCGTCTATAAGAATATATTTTCGATTTATCACTCGTTGCCCTTGTCCACATCCGTCGCTTCCAAAAAAGAAGATGCTTCATCCGACCTTTGCTTGCATTACAAGTGTAAACTTTTCGACAGTATTTTCATCTTCCATCGACGTCCACTCGTTTCCAAAAGACCAGAAAAGATTTCTTTGGAAGTCATCGGCCCTTTGCCTCCAAATTTAAGCCTGATTCTCAATGGTCGCAAACTAATGATTCCCGAACAGTATTGCAGGGAGATTCGACGTCCACTGATCAGTTCCTCACTGTCCACCACCCACGAACTCTCTTTGGTTATTGGTCAAGGGTGTATATTGGTGAAAATTTATGACCACGACCGCGTGGAACCCATGGCTCGTTGGTCAATGTCAAAAGCGATCAAAATTCGCACGATCACCAGGATAGCCAACTGAGTGTGTGCAACCACACGTAGAAAGACAGTCCTGCAGCCGCAAATCCTGCAGTACAACTACGTCCTGTTCTGTTGTGTATTGTCTGTGCGAACAATATTACCCTCGATTACTGGACAAGCTCGCGATAGCACCAGCATATATGTGCATTATCTTCATACGGACCATTCCAGTCTATAGTACACGATGAATTTATTCCCAATACATTGGAATATAATTGGGATGTGTATTAATTATACATTGAAGTGTCCATAATGCCATCAGTTGTCAAAAAATTCATGTCCATGGTTTTGTAATCAAACAATCTTTCTACATCTATTATAACTCATGCATAACCTCCTACATATGTCTAACAATGCCGCAAGCTCAACCCCCCAAAAGCGCGAACACTCGCCATGAGCATTTGTCGTTTCGTGACCTTCTACGTTTTGGATTATTCGTCTCGTCGAGCGGATACGCAACGTGCCCCAGTTTGGACTTTGATCCGAGAGCAGACCCCGAAGCCCCTGCATAGCCCCTGCCCCTCCTGACCCGACAGCCAGGGTCGATGTAGCAGCACTGCGAAATCTGTACGTTTCCGCTTGAATTTCCTTTGACATTTTACTCTTTAGCTTCATTCGGTATCCCTCACACTTTTTTTTATGTATTCGTCCCTTTCTGTGTGATGGAAGACACTGTGGATTCACTTTTTCGGAAAGATCCGTTTTGATGATTTGTCTTTTGATGAGTGAAAAGAGCATTGTTCCAGCGAATGACAATTGAAAGGTTTCAATTGACGTTCTCGTGAATTCCGCCAGGAGAACAGCCATTTTCCAGAATCTTGTAAGCTTGGAACTGAGAGATGCTGTAGTCTTATGTATCCTATAGGTCGCATATTTCTAGGTACCGTGAATATGTACTAAATATACTAACAAAGTACAGTAATACATACAGCTGTGCTACATCCCACTACTACAGTATATTTCAGTAGGAGTGTGTTGGGGTAGAGGGCAGTGGGACACCTGTACAGCATAACGGTATTCAGGTCATGCATCTCGTCCACATCGGCCGCACTAGGTCACTACCTCTCGGGTATACAAGCTCCCCGTCACCTTTCCGCTCATACGAACAAAACGCAGGGTAGGAAGCTAGCTGGCAAGTCAGCAACAGCCTCAGGGTATCTACAATGGACGTTATCGAGACTGGAACATACCGATAACCTAAGAATCAGTTGTCGTAGAAAATTGTCATTTGAAAAGCACTGAATACGATTGCTGAATTTATGGAAACACAATAGTGGTGTTTAAGAATATCCTCCTGCGTGGAAGAAATAAGTCAAAGATGGTACAGTTCAGGGTGGAATCCAGGAAGCATTTCAGGGTGGAATCCAAGAAGCAGTTCAGGGTGAAATCCAGGAAGCAGTTCAGCATGAAATTCAGGAAGCAGTTCAGGGTGAAATCCAGGAAGCAGTTCAGGGTGAAATCCAGGAAGCAGTTCAGGGTGAAATCCAGGAAGCAGTCCACGGTGGAATCCAGGAAGAAGTTCAGAGTGGAATTCAGGAAGGAGTTCAGAATGGTATCCGGGAAGCAGTTCAGAGGGGAATCGAGGAAAGAGTTCAGGGTGAAATCCAGGAAGTAGTTTAGGGTGAAATCTAAGACGCAGTTCAGGGTGAAATCCAAGAAGCAGTTCAGAGTTGAATCCAGGAAGCAGTTCAGCGTGGAGTCCAGCTAATAATTCAGGGTGAAATCCAGGAAGCAGTTCAAGATGGAATTCAGGAAGCAGTTCAGTGTGAAATCCAGGATGAAGTTCAGGGTGGAATTCAGGAAGCAATTCAACGTGAAATCCAGGAAGTAGTTCAGGGTGAAATCCCAGAAGAAGTTCCGGATGGAATCCAGGAAGGATTTCAGGGTGAAATCCAGGAAGCAGGTTAGCGTGGAATCCAGCAAGTAGTTCAGAGTGAAATCCAGGAAAAAGTTCAGTGTGGAATCCAGGAAGCAGTTTAGGGTGAAATCCAGGAAACATTTCAGGGTGAAATCCAGGAAGCAGTTCAGGATGAAACCCAGGAATCAGTTTAGCATGAAATTCAGGAAGCAGTTCAGGGTGAAATCCAGGAAGTAGTTCAGGTTAAAATTTAGGAAACCGTTCAAGGTGGAATCCAGGTTGACTGTGGGCATCCCTGTAGGAGCAAAAGAAATTGATCTTACAGAATGATCTGTAGCTTCATGATCAAGAAAAAAAATGGTCGCTGAATGTGACAGTTGCCATTGTCAATAACTTTCGTGACAGCAAAGTTGCTAACATCCATGTCAAAAGTTAATCTCGGAGTGGAACTTATGCTGTTGAAAATCTTATAATCTTGGCTGCCAGTCTTACCAGCTTGACAAGATTCGTAAAAAATTAATAGCGGCAACGCGCTTGATATCCGGCTAATCCCGACCTGCTCACTGGGTCGTTCAGGCTGCTGAAGGCAAAAGGGTTTGGTAGTTTTGTCGGCCAGAGGTTAAAGAGTGACTGAATATATTATACATATACGTATATGTGTGTATATATTCCGTCAAGTATAAGAGGATGACATTATATATAGTTAACCATTGGTATACCTAGGATAGTAGTACCCTCAGAGTAGGTAAAGGTGCAGAAAACGGTGCTAGTGGTTGTAGCGGGGCAGCGAAACCTTGAAGGTATTCGAAACCGGGGCACTGCCCCGAAGAGGGGTTACGCGCAGTCGCAATCATCATAGTCACACTCGCACACATATATATATATTCATATGGGGCATTCCATCCCGATTCGTCCTGGGTCTGACCCTCGACAACCCCAGTTTGGCTCGTTATTTTTTGTAGGATTGGTTAGACCCTCAAATGCACCAAATATTTATTTTTTATTGCTTCAATGAAATTTTTTTTTCATTTTCAAAAAAATTTGAAAAATAGTTTGTTGAATATAAAAGTGTTCTAGTTTATAGTCAAAGCGGGCAAGATTTTTCTTCTTATAAGTTTTAAGCTTTTTTAGTTAAAAATAATTATTAAAAAATAGAAAAAAAAATTAATCCACTACAGGCGACTGGTCAAACGTTTATTTATGTAAAATCGGATTTTTTTTTAGAATTTTTACCGATTTTTAGGAATTTTTCAAATTTTTCTGAACTAAGACTATTCCAACACCATGGAATCTAAAAAAAATTCTGAAAAATGCAGTTTCATATACAAAAATGTTTGACAAGTCGTCCATAGTAGATTAATTTTATTTTCAATTTTTTTCTAATTTTTTAAATCAAAAAAGCTTAAAAACTATATGAAGAAAAATCTTGCCAACTTTGGCTATAAGCTAGAAAATTTTGATATTCAACAAAGTATTTTTCAGAATTTTTTCCGATTTTTAGATTATAGCATTCGATATGTCACTTTAAAAAAATATATATAAAAAAATTTGCATTGAAAAAATTAAAAATAAAAATCTTGTGCATTTGAGGGTCTGACCAATCCTACAAAAAATTACGAGCCAAATCGGGGAGGTTGAGGGTCGGACCCAGGTCGAATCGGCATGGAATGCCCCATATATATATATATACACACTCGTGCACCGCGAAGCCGCCGAGTAGTACTGCTAGGCGCAAGCCGGGGAAGCTCCAGGTTTGCCCTACATCGTGCCAATCTACTACTACTACTACTACTACTATTACTACCACGAAACGAATAAATGCTCGGTACAAGAGAGCCTCGCAGACTGCGCGCCCGCTTTTCCAAGCACGAATGTGGAACGGAGCGAGAGCGTGGCCACCAGCCCCGGTCCTATCAACCCTCACTTTCACACTGTTGCTCACACGCTTCATATGTCTATACTCGTGTAATCGAATGTATATAAATAAATCACTATAAAATCGAACGACAATTTTTCATAATTTCGGGTCGAATTGATTGAAGTTGATTTATTGGTTTACAATACCATTATTATATTATTTTTTAATAAAGTACATGTCCCATATAATGCTTAATAAAAATTAAAAAATACAAGTCGTGAAAAAATTATGAAAATATTTCAAAAAATAATATTCAATAAACAAAGTTGATCGATTTATTGGTTTATAATTCCATTATTATTTTTTAAAAATAAAGAACTATTTGCGACTTAAAAAATACAAGTCGCGAATAAATTATAAAAATATTTTTAAAAAATAAATATATGTATATTGATAATAAAAAATTTAATCGATTTATTGATTTATAATGCCATTATTATATTTAAAAAAATTATATTTGTTTATAGAAAGTGGTTTTAGATTGTGAAACATTGATTCATCGAAGGACTTGGTTATATTTCAAGTAGTTTGACAAATTGCTTTTTTTGTTATTTTAAATCGCTACTGTCTGTCATAGATTTTCTAAGGTCATTATGAACCGCTGCCATAACGAGTACCTTTCTACCTACCCACGTGTTCTCTACCCTGTTCTCCTTCACCCTCACAACTTTATTGCTCGTTAAATATCTACGCCCTCGTTATATTCGCCAATAAATAATCGCCCCTTTTCCGCTTTCTGTTCCGTCGAGGATTTATCTATAATTACTCAATATGTTTTATTACGTCTTACTGTCTGTCCCCTCTGTTAACTTCTACCTACACTGGAAACTCTGTCGTAATAGGGAAATCGATGATTTTTTACAACCAAAAGAAAATCATGGACAAAAAATAAAATTATAAAAAACGTTAGAATTTTTTTTCTACATTAATTGACTGCTCAATTATTGTTTTGAAACTTTATACCGACAGCTTAATGTCTTTTGACAAAAAAAAAAAAAAAATAAATAAAAACAAAAATAAAAATAAAAATAAAAATGAATTTAAATAAATCGTGAAATTGAATTTAAAATCGATTTTTTGTTTTTTTTTTAACCGGAAGTTGGATCTACTAATTCTGATATTAGAAATATTGACATATTTTTATATTGAGAAAATTTTTAGGCATTTTGCACACTTTTCAAAATTTTCAGCCTCCATTATGGAGGTTGAAAATTGATATTCTGAAAAAAAAATACTTTGTTAAAAATAATAATATTTATTTTTGTTTTTATAAAGTTATTTATGTAAATAACCTATTGAGTTCGCTGCTTTTGCATATCTGATAGTGATGAAGAGAGAAAATTTAGCGATCGCGACAAGTAGTAGTTACTGCCTCGATAGCCTAGATACCGATCTCACGTACGATACTCGATCCTCTTTGTCTCGTGCTTCGAGGCCTTGCGATAGGGCAGGAAATTGCCTCGAGGATCCCTGCTGGCCAACAGCCCCTATCCACCATCAGTCTTGACATTAAGGCGGTCAAACGAACGCGGCCATATTGAAGATCGTTAACAAACACTCTTAAGGCTTCTCTTCTACGTGTCACATTATAAATCAGTTCGATGACCCAGATTGTAGGCGTCGGTTAATGTACCGATCATATAAAGTGATTTTCGTGTGAGGGTGAGAAGATGTTCAAGTTGCAGCGAAACTTGAGTATTTCAAAGAAAGCGAACGAGGCTAAAAAAAAAGTGTAATAAGAGCTGCAACGTCTTCTCTAACTTATTTATTTATTTTTTAGTATATTTATGAATATGTGTATATATTTATTTAAAAAAATATCCGTATGAATCTCGAATATAATTTTTTTTAAAATTCAGACCGGAAATAAATTTGGAAATAAAATAAGAATAAATTTAAAAAATCGTTAAAACATTGATTAGTGAAATTGGCACTAATTTTGTCACGTAAAAAAAAAATAGAACAGGAATAAAAATTTTTGAACTCACCTTTTTCTCAATTAGTGGAAATGGCCTTACTTCGGTCAGACACTCTGAGACTCTGAATAGAACTTTAAAGCCTAAAAAAAAATATATATATAATTAAATTTAAAAAAAATCGAACCAGTAATAAATTTGGACATAAAATAAGAATAAATTTTCAAAGTCGTTAAAACATTGATTGGTCTGATTGGCACTAATTTTGCCACACAAAAAAATAGAATAAAAATAAATTTTTAAAACTAATTCTTTTTCCCTCATTTAGTGGAAATAGTCCGGCATCGGTCAGACAACCGTGATACACGTGGTCCACGAAGTATATTTTGGCTCTACCGTGAACTCACGTAGAACGCTCGCATACATACGTTAATAAATAGAATTTTAAACCCTCAACAAAAAATGTATATATATATCAAATTTAATTTTTTTAAATTCATACCGGAAATAAATTTGGAAAAAAAAAGAATAAATAAAAAAATCGTTAAAACATTGATTCGTAAAATTGGCACTAATTTTGTCAGATAAAAAAAATACAATAAAAATAAATGTAAAAAACTCACTTTTTCCCCTAAATTAGTGGAAATGGTTCTACTTCGGTCAGACACCTCGAGACACACATGGTCCACGTAGTTTATTTTGGCTCGACTGTGAACTCACTTATTACATCCGCATACGTACGTTAATACATAGAAGTTTAAACTGACGAAAAAAAAAAAATATATATATATATAATTAAATTTAGAAAAATTTAAACCTCAAGTAAATTTGGAAATAAAATAAGAATAAACTTAAAAAATCGTTAAAACATTGATTTGTGAAATTGGCACTAATTTTGTCAAATAAAAAAAATACAATAAAAATAAACTTAAAAACCCATTTTTCCTGAATTAGTGGAAATGGTCCTATTTCGGTCAGACACCTCGAGACACACATGGTCCACGTAGTTTAGTTTGGCTCGACCGTGAACTCACTTAACACATCCGCATACGTACGTTAATACATAGAAGTTTAAACTGTCGAAAAAAAAAATATATATATATATAATTAAATTTAGAAAAAATTCAAACCGGAATTAAATTTGGAAATAAAACAAGAATAAATTTTAAAAATCGTTAAAACATTGATTTGTGAAATTGGCACTAATTTTGTCAGATAAAAAAAAATATTAAGAATAAACTTTTTAAAAAACCATTTTTTTCCCTCAATTAGTGGAAATGGTCCTACTTCGGTCAGACACCTCGAAACACATGTGGTCCACGTAGTTTATTTTGGCTCGACCGTGAACTCGCGTAGCACGTCCGCATACATACGTGAATAAATAGAAACACGGGGCTGCCAGAAGCTATTTTACTTGATACGAGAGTTTTCCTAAATTTTACCGAGTTGAGAGAGTCAGGCGAGGGAATAAAGGTCTGAGTGCAGTGCGTATCGTCGACAACGCGGGCAATGTGCTTCCTTGCTCGGAAAGATACTCGAGAGGCTCAAGTATCTCAGTATTCTTTATTCTCGATGCACCGAATAATATATAGAAGTGATATATAATTCGGTTTCGTGAATCGTCGAAATATGATCAGGGCAGCCATTTTAATTTTTATTTATACATAAAAAAATATTCCTTGAGAATTAGCAAACTTTTAGTATTTCTACTTATTGCATTTGTAATTATAAAATAATAATATTAACTTTCGACAAAATTTAAAAAAAAAATTTCCAAAGTACAATGTCTAATAAAAATTGAAAAATACAATTTGTTAATAAATTATGAATATTAAAAAAATATATATATATATTAAATTTTTTTGAATAATATTTTTTTATAGAACGTTTTAACGTTTTAATAACATTTGTTATTATAAAATAATAATATTTCCTTTCGACAAAATTTGTATGTTTCGTAATATTTTTTATTTGTGTATTTTTTACCTTGAATTAAGGATATATTTTTGAATGGAGAATCTGTGCATAGAAATGCTCGCTGAAAAGATCCAACGAGTCATAATGAGCCATGGCCACTCACTGATTTTCCATTGTGAAGAAAAAAAAAAGACGTCGAGAGGATTTAAGAAAGTATTAAAAAATTGTGAAGATCTTGGCACACTTTTGATCCTCCTGGTGGGATTTTTAGGTATGAATAGTATTCAAAATTATCGACTGGAAGGAGAAAATAGAGCAAGGCCAGAGAAAGTGAGAAAGGCTCACAAAATCCTGCACAGTAATCGGGTTCCCATTGATACTTAAGGAAGCTTAACGCGTACACTCCCAAACTAAAGTTTAACTCGATCAGAATTCAAGTATTTCACGACATGAAAAAAATTTAAAAAAATTAAAGTCATTAAAATCGATTTAAAAAATAATTTTCGGAATAATAATCATCACAAAAATCTATTTGAAAAACCAATTCCTCAATTTTAAGAGACTTTTTCTTATAAATTATTGATATTATTATTATTTAATTTTATTAATTATTAATTATTTTTATAATTATCTTTTCGCTCTCGAAATTTTTTATTAAACGTATCAATAAAATTCAAAATTTATTTTTAAAAAAATTTCAGAATATCTTGGAAATTACAAAACAATTTTTTTTTCTAAGTTATCAATTATTATATTTTCCCTGTGTTCTTTTTTTTCGGCATTTTTTTTTACTTTGTATACCAGTAAAATTCCCAGAACACCAAAATTTATTTAAAAAAAAACGAGAAATTTAAAAAATATTTGGAAATTTCAAAATATTTTTTTTTGCTAAGTTATCAATTATTATATTTTTCTTGAGTTAATTTTTTTCAGCATTTTTAAAATTTAATATTAGTGAAATTCTCAGAGCACCAAAATTCATCGAAATTCAGTATCTCCGGACGACAATTTTCGTTAAGCTATTGTCATTTACCAAATAATACTTGATTCGGTTTCCGCCTGTCTAAGCTTCGCCCTTCCCACCTTAGGATTATTTCGATATATCCGTTTTCATCCGATATTCATCCCCACAGCAGTATCAATATCCTTGTGAAGATGATACTAGACCGAAGACTAGATGGAATATTCGATACATATATTCTTCATTGATATATCTATATAGTATCCGGACAATATGGAGTCCGGACGTATTTGCAGCATTTCTCTCACTGAGAGGGAAAGAGAAATAAAGTACACTCAGAAGTACATTCTGAGTGTACTTTATATATTATACAAATGTATAATTTTAATATTAAATAAATGAAATTATTGAAAATACAATTTTAAATCATTTTTATATATTGACAGAAAAATTCTGTTTAAAATTACAAACTTTTTTAAAACTGTAATTTACTCGGATATATATGAAATCTAAAAAATTTCGTAATTTTCAACAAAATTTTTATGTAAGTGTATATAAAATTACTAAAACTAAAAATGGCGTTTTTCCACAAAATTATATTTTGTTACTTAACGTCACATTACAAAATTTGAAGAAAATTAAAATAATATTTTTTGCATACATTATGTAGCTTATTACAAACTGAACAAATTTCATCGTGGACATTTCTTGATAAGTCTATTCATTTCCAAGATATTAACGTTAGAAAAAAAATAATAATAATACATACCGAAAAATTCAAATTTTTCCATAATTTCCTCTACCGAAAATATTGGTCGTATCGGCAAACAAAAAAATACGTGTCTCTTCTTTTTCAAAATACTTTACGATAAAAAATTGTCAAAATTATTGAAGGTTGTCAGGGTCAGAGGATTAAAAATTCAGCTGGAATTCCCCGTATACTTTTTTCCATGGCGAAAGAGACGGAGAAGGGGGGGATGAGAGGGGGTGAGGGGAGTTTATTTGACTTGGAACTCGAAAGTGTCCTCGGGAGGGAAGTTTGGATGAGCGAAACCACGCGGAGCTAGAGAGAAAGCGATGCCAAACGTGGGAATACGTCTCTGGCGTGTGGTTCAGAGGACATGTAGTCTTCCCTGGAGTCTATCTCGCTCAGCATTCTCCAGCGCTTTACCTCTTTCTCACTCCTACGTGAACGGAATCTCTGCACCCCGAAAATCCACCATCCCTACAAGTTTCCATTTAGTTATAGGCATTTACGTTTATATAGGTGCTGACAGGTTTAAGGTAGTCCTTTCGTAGTACAGTGTGACCTCGCATGAGATTCAGAGATAATCAAGAGGGCCACAATGGAATAAAAATCTAAAAAAAAACTCAAGCACATAGAAGGTGCTGAAAAACTTGATCTTGCATAATAATAATTCCAAAATGTTTATTGACAAATTGTTTCTGTCATTTTGTAACACTTGAGATCTAAATGAAATTATGAATACAATCTAAAAGGACACGATAAAAAGACTATTCGCTTTGTTTCAAAAAAATCTTTCCAATGAAAAAAGAAAATTGAAAATCTGTCGATGTGAAAAAAAGTTATGACCAGTTGAAAATTGCGAATTTTGGCACTCCTGATCAGTCAGGGGGTCCAAAGTAAAAAAACTAAATTTCGACTTTTCGCAAATTTTAAAAACCTATCGGATAGGAAATTTCCCGCTGATTCCGAATTTGACAATCTTTTCATTGGAAACACAAAAATTCCAAGTGAAAACCACTTAACATGAAAAATATTAACTTCATTGATAAAACCAAGAACTTGAGATCACAGTTTTTTCAATCAATGAACCATGAGTTAATACAACCACGTTTATGGTTGGGTCTCCCAAGTTTTACGTCTTGGCACAACAAAAAATTTTATTTCATCGAAATTTTCTCTCGGAATCTCACGCGGGGTCATACTGTACCTTAAGGTAGTATCGGAGCGTAGTAACTACACTAAATCTTGCTTCGAGAGTTAGGGTGGTAGAAATGGTTACATTCTAGCCAGTCTAGTAGTGGAGTTGCTACTAGTACCAATAGTAGAAGCACGTATATGGTATAAGTACGTCGAGGGAGGGTATAAATCGTTTTCCCAGGACGACGAAGAAGATGGTGAGGATGGTGGAGGTACACGTGCCGTGTGTGCCCATCGCTGTATGTCCTTCTCACCCTCTCCTATCTCTGAGCTACTGCCACACGAGTAAAAACAATTTCGTCCTTTGCGTTTCCCAACCCAAAGGAGGGTAATAGGGGAGGAAGGGGTCGGGGGTTAACTCACCCCCTGACGATATTCCGATGAAGCAGCTACAGGAAGATTTCAAAGCACACGAATAGCGAAATGCTGATAAAGCTTCCGTCGAATCCATTTGGTTTGCAGCCCACGTTTGGTAATAGAATTCGTCGGGTGTATGTAACGTCCAACCAAGGCTACTTATCAACGACGTTTTCGTGAATATTGCTGGCCCCTCCTAGACCTTTCGTTTCTCGATTCAACCTCTACGACTTCACTTCGAAAGAGTGGAAATCTTCACGCCGGTAAAATGACAGCATTTTTTTTTTTTTTTTTTTTTTTTTTTTTTTTTCTTCTTAGTGGTCGTTATGATATGAAAAAATCTGTAATAAATTGGTGCGCACTCCTGGACCTTCGTTTCTTGATTCACCTTCTATGACTTCACTCGAAGAGGGTGGAAATCGTAACGCCGTTGAAATGAGATTTTTTTTTTTTTTTTTTTTTTTTTTTTTTTTTTCTTCGTCGAGGTTTTTATTATATGTAATTTTTTATGCGCCTGTGAGATCTATTTGAAAGAAATAGACGAAAAAAGGGTAAGAGATAATTATCAATTTTTGAATAATAAATTTCTCGATTCATCTTCTACGATTTCACTTGGAAAGGTTGGAAATCTTCACGCCGTTGATATGAGAGTTGGTTTTTTTTTTTAGTTAATAATTTTAAAAACAACAAAAATCCAGACATGACCGAAGAATTATAGAAAATAATGGCGTTTTTTTTTCAACTGACTATAAAGTGAAAATCAGTAAAATGCAAAATTTTCAATTGACGACAACATTTTTTGGATTGAACAATTTTTTATTTTCTTATTAGATATGGTACGGGTTTTATATTTATATATGTAGTTATATGACTACAATGACTTTGCCAGTATCGTAGCTTTGTAAAAAAAAAAGCTATTTCGTAGTCTACTACGTAGGAGATCGCGAAATCTTCTCCTATAAGTGCACTTCGATGTGACCCGACGCGGTGGAGAATATAAAAATTGATGAATGCCGACGGAGTGGTTCCAATCGATGTCGATGGCAGCTGAGCTCAGCAGTTATCAGCATCTTTGCCCAACACTCCCGAACTTCGGAAAAGCCCAAGTTGTCGAGTTCTGATATTTTATGCGAGACCATCAATACGCTTTGACACAGCTCGTTACACACGGCCTCCGAAAATATCAGACCATTCAACGACTTAGACCATCGACATTGTCTCGGTTGTGGATCGCTTGACGGAAAACGATTGTCACCACAAGACGTCCCACTCGATCATCTTATGTACTATATTTTATACCTTAGTTCCTCCACATAAAAAATCCATTCTGCACACTCAATATTGTTTCCATCATTTTGTAACACTAGGTCGAAAAATGAAAGTGAATCGCCTCTAAATATATGATTATGGCACAACAAGGTAAATCCATACATGGGAAATATGTTAAGATCTAAATGAAATCATAGATACAATCTAAAAGGATACGATAAAAAGACTATTCTCTTTGTTTTGAAGAGATTTTTCCAACGAAAAAAGAAAATTGAAAATCTGTCGATCCGGAAAAAAGTTATGGCCTGTTGAAAATTGCGAACATTGGCAATCCTGATTCTGTCAGGGGGTCCAATGTGAAAAAACTAAATTTCGACTTTTCTCAAAATTTAAAAACCTATCGGATAGGAAATTTACCGCTGATTCCAAATCTGACAACCTTTTTATTGAAAACTCCAAAATTTCAAGTGTAAAACCACTTTACAGGAAAAAATTGGCTTCAAGGGAAAAATCAAGAACTTGGGATCATCATTTTTTCAATAAATGGATCAGTTGAGTTAATACAGCCAAGTTCATTGTTGGGCCGAGTACATTTTTTCTGTAGCATTTTGAACCTCGATTCTGGTTAAGCCAGTTGAACGTTTTTCTACGTGCAAAAAAATATCGGTTCGTTTAATTAAAATCTGAAGGTTACCGAGGATTGAACTTGGAGGTTAGTCATCAGCTACAGTTGTTCGTATTCGGACAAAACCTGTATCGTATATAAATTTTCATAGCATGAATTTCGCTGCGTGAGCAATTTTCAAGGGAAATCGAGCGTGACAAGCTCACAAATCTCTTCGCGCTTGATAAAACATTCCGTGAGCTCGAAGGCTCGATAGTGACAAAAATGCTTTATAAATTCTATAGATTTATAGTAGTTCGACGACCGGTAGACTGCAAAAAAAAAAAAAAAAAAAAAAATCTGAGGCAAAAAAATAGAGAGGGTTAAGATGTTGACAAGAGGGAAAAAAGGGTTGTTTGCTGATGAGCGAAAGTTCACAGCGCGCCAGAAAACAATCAAGGAGTTAAACTTGGTGTGTTTATAGAACGAGCCTATAAGCTTCCTTATCGAATTCCCTTTTGCCAACAGGAAGTTCCTCTCGTCAAGCCTTTTCTCGAGTAGCTAAATCCGATCAACGGAAAGCTAATTAATGACGACTTCCACAAACTTGGTGAGCCACGTAGTGTATTTACGGAAGTGGTGAAGCATTCCCTAGGGAAAAAACTTTTGATGCGATTACATCCAAGAAAATCGATCATGTGTTCCTTAAGGAGGTTGGAACGCTTCACACTTGATGTAAAATGTTTTTGTTTATATTCACATTTTACTTGTTTTCTTCGTAATTAATCAAGTTTAAAAAAAAATGCAATATTGGAAAATTAGACTCCGTTGAGTTTTTAATTTTTTTGCAGATTTTCTAAATTGCTGCAACTTAGATTTTTAGGAAAAAGAAAATTTTCAATTTTCCTTTTTAAAATTTTCAATTTTCCTTTTTGAAAACTTAGAATAATCATCAATTTTCCTTTTCGAAAATTTCGGAAAATCATAAATTTTCCTTTTTGAAAATTTCGGAAAATCATAAATTTTCCTTTTTGAAAACTTCGGAAAATCATAAATTTTCCTTTTTGAAAATTTCGGAAAATCATCAATTTTCCTTTTCGAAAATTTCGGAAAATCATAAATTTTCCTTTTTGAAAATTACGGAAAATCATAGATTTTCCTTTTTGAAAATTTCGGAAAATCATAGATTTTCCTTTTTGAAAATTTCGGAAAATCATAAATTTTCCTTTTTGAAAATTTCGGAAAATCATAAATTTTCCTTTTTGAAAATTTCGGAAAATCATAAATTTTCCTTTTTGAAAATTTAGGAAAATTTTCAATTTTTTTCATTTTTAATTTCTTAAAGTGATCTATGCATCTAAAAATTGACGAAAAAAATTATCGATAATTAAAAATGCGAAATTTTCCAAGTATGCAAATATTTTCCATGTTTGATGTTCCCAATGATAAAAAATGTGTAAAAAATAAAAAATTCAACTGATCATATTTTATGGAAAGGATATTGAGGTTTTCTATTAGGTGGCCATTATATGGCTATTCTCCCCTAATATCATTAACACACCATCCACAAGACTATTACCATAGTCTGGAAATCGGACGGGAGGACATTCTCGTGGCTTCTCGCAAACAAGTACTTTGCCTAGGCTAACGGGAAGGTGAATATATAGTTGATTCGTTAGTGTTTGTAGTATATGGTGCAAAGCTAACGTAAATTGCAGGCACAGATCGATATGTTGTTAACCACCACATTCGCATTGACCTCATCAAATACGCGTGCAAGCAAACCGGCAACCAGCCAGCAGCAGCCAGGTTGGAAGGTTGGAAGGTAGGCGGGTACAGGGAGTAACGAGCAAAAGCAAAACCAAGACAGAAATCGCAAAGCTGCTGTTGTGTGTCCGATGCTGGTACTGCCACGCAATACTATTCCGAGCACACTTATTCTTGCTTGCAATTTAAAGGCGGAGATCGATTATCTCTAAAGAATTCTAGATATTATTATTTTTTTTATGTTGTATAACATTTTGTAGAAATATTCACTGCTAAGATTCGGAGATACTACGACGACTTATTTAAATTATAGCAAACCTGAAATCGTTATCCTACCAACAAAAATTTAAATAAATAAATTTCTGCTAAATTTATTTATTTAATTATTATTATTTTTTATGCTAAATTATATTCAATAAATTTATTATTGTAATAATATTTTATTGTTTTATTATTTTTGCTATATTAATATACTGTCATAAATCATATATTTAATAATTATTTTTATTTAATATTATTATTATACTAATTATAATATTATTATATTATATTGATTTAATATTTCTGTTAAATTAATTTGTTATAGCAATAAATTATTGACTCAGGTCTTGAACCATAATTTATGCAATTTATTCATGCAAATTGTCTATAATTGGAGAATGACACGAAACGTCCGAACAAGCGTATAGTGTAGGAGTGAAAGTCAGATACATATACATTATAGGCATGTACGCGATGAGTGCATCAGATACGCACTATATGTATGTATACTAATGTACCTATTATTGTGCACTATTGTAGAGGCGTTCAACTTTCCGGGAATATCAATTAGCAAATCGATCGTTTGAGAATGAATATAGTTATGATGAAAAATTTATATGCAAGAAAATTTAAAGATATAGAGACGCGAAAAATTTGTAATAAAAATCCAAATTTGAAAATTTGTTCTTAATAATAATAGTAGTGGAATATCATTAACAAATTATTGTAATTATTGTAAGTTTCACAATTTAATTGAATGTTCTTTTTTTTTAAAGATTTTTTTTACATTTTTAAAAATTGATTTATTTATTTTCAAAGGTGGTTGAAAATTTTTCGTTAATATCAGAGATAAAATTACCTTTATAAAATCTTGAAAAACGGTACGGACAAAATTCTCAAAAAAATCACAGTACGAATTTTATAAGAAAAAAAAACGAAGTAGTTGAAATGGAAATCCCTATGCTCATACAGGACAGAGCCTTCTTTTTACGAGAACACGACCCTGCAGAGTTAATTTCGTCCACCGGTGCAACTTGAAACTTTACGACAAGCTAAAAATGGAAAAAAAAATATTTGCACCAATGAACTGAGCCACAAAACAAAACAAAAAAATCCATCCTATGACAGTGTTTTATTTCTGTATTCTCTTTTTACAAATTTTCAAAACTTTTTTATTTTCGATTTTTAGATCCGTTAATTCGCTTAATAAAAAAACTTGGTACTATAATTTTGTGGAATTTTTGACATACATATATTTCCACATTTAAAATGGGGAGGGGGGAGGGGGGCTCAGTGCAACACGGATTTTTCAAAATTTCACGAACATCATTTTTCTGGCCCTTAACAAAAAAAACTTGGTACTATAGTTTTGTTGAATTTTCGACATACACATATTTCCAAATTTAAAATGGGGGGGAGGGGGGCTCAGTGCAACACGGATTTTTCAAGATTTCACGAACATCATTTTTCGATCCCTTAACAAAAAACACTTGGTACTAAGGTTTTGTTGAATTTTCGACATACACATATTTCCCAATTTAAAATGGGGGGAAGGCGGGGGGGGGGGGGGGGGGGGGGGGGAGGGCTCAATGTAACACGGATTTTTCAAGATTTCACTAACATCATTTTTCGGTCCCTTAATTTAAAAACTTGGTACTATAGTTTTGTTGAATTTTCGACATACAGATATTTCCCAATTTAAAATGGGGAGGGGGGGGGGGGCTCAGTGCAACACGGATTTTTCAAGATTTCACGAACATCATTTTTCGGTCCCTTAACAAAAAAAAACTTGGTACTAAGGTTTTGTTGAATTTTCGACATACCCATATTTCCCAATTTAAAATGGGGAGCGGGGGGGGGGGGGGGGGGCTCAATGCAACGCGGATTTTTCAAGACTTCACTAACATCATTTTTCGGTCCCTTAATTTAAAAACTTGGTACTACAGTTTTGTTGAATTTTCGATATACACATATTTCCAAATTTAAAATGGGGAGGGGGGGGGGGGGGCTCAGTGCAACACGGATTTTTCAAGATTTCACGAACATCATTTTTCGATCCCTTAACAAAAAAAACTTGGTACTAAGGTTTTGTTGAATTTTCGACATACCCATATTTCCCAATTTAAAATGGGGAGCGGGGGGGGGGGGGGGGCTCAATGCAACGCGGATTTTTCAAGACTTCACTAACATCATTTTTCGGTCCCTTAATTTAAAAACTTGGTACTATAGTTTTGATGAATTTTCGATATACACATATTTCCAAATTTAAAATGGGGGGGGGGGGGGGGAGCGGGCTCAGTGTAACACGAATTTTTTTTAATTTCACGAACATCATTTTTCGGTTCCATAATAAAAAAACTTGGTACTATAGTTTTGTTGAATTTTCGACATACACATATTTCCCTATTTAAAGTGGGGAGGGGGGGGGGGCTCAGTGCATCACGGAATTTTCAAAACTTCACTACCATCATTTTTCGGTCCCTTAATTTAAAAAACTTGTTACTATAGTTTTGTTGAATTTTTGGACGTACATATATTTCCACATTTAATATTGTGGAGGGGCGGGGGGGGGGGGGGGGCTCAGTGCAACATGGATTTTTCAAAATTTCACGAACATCATTTTTCGGTCCCTTAATAAAAAAATACTTGGTACTATAGTTTTAGTGAATTTTGGACGTACATATATTTCCACATTTAATATTGGGGAGGGGGGGGGGGGGGGTGCCAGGGCGCAACAGGGAATTTTCTTCTCCATGGAAGAGCAACTGAAGTGTCTCATTGCACACGATAACGTGTACCCAGAGCGCTCGTATTCCTCCCTCTTTGCCTTACGATCTTGCCATAATCCAGCAGCATAGACAAACTCGTATCTTCACAATCGAGATGTCGACGTTGTCGTCGTTTTCGCTGACGACGGTTCTTCGATTTAGAAGCAGACGTCTTAGTAATAACGTTATTCTTATTGAATTACTATTTACTGATCGACACAGCGATAAGATTACCAGAGTCAATCAATTGGCAACAATTGGCCTTTTATTTTCGTGTCGTTTTCGACAATTGTTTTAGTAATTCACTCAGACAAATTATGGTAGTCCTGGCAACTATGAAAAAGACAATTATCTATTTATTGTCCATAATACTATTTTATTAATTGAAAACAATATTACCATTTTTTTTTATTGAATGTTTATGGTTAAGCATTATATAATTTTTTATAATTTTTTTTCTCAATATTCGGTTTAGTTATTAACTTAGAAAATTGTGGTATTCTGGAAACTATAAAAGATTCAATTATCTATTTATTGTCCATAATACTACTTTATTAATTAGAAACATTATTACCATCTTTTTTAATTATTGAAAAAGTATCATTAAAAATTTATGGTTAAACATTATATTATATAATCTTTTGGAAGTTTTTTTTTGGTTAATCAGAAAATTCATTAACTCAGAAAATTGTGATATTCTGAAAACTATAAAATAGTCAATAATCTATTAATTGCCATAGTCATATCAATTTTTGTTCCTTAAAAAAATACATTTTATTAATTTCACACAAAATTTCCGCTATATCAATTTTTCGTTATTTAACAAATATAGTGTTGAAACTTTTGAGCAAATAAATTTATATTTCCCGTGACTGATAAACGTGCATAAATAATACAGCAAAGTACCACTTAAATATTGAATATACTATAATTTATATAATTTTTTTATTCCCACCATAGTATTAAATTAGATTGTTACCTAAATGTAATGGGTTAACCGTTTTACCATTAAACCGGATTTGATACAAGACTTGAAATTTTTCTGAAAAAAAAAAAAAAAAAAAAAATTCTTCAAAAATATAAGAAACTGGATGCGGATTGCGAGAGTTGCGAATATCAATGAGGAAAAAGGGATTGTGAATATCGACAAAGGAGACACCGAGAGAAATAGAGAGATGGAGACTGAGACGAATTTAACACCCCTGGCGCGTATTCGTAGAGAGTAATATATATATAGAGTAATATAATATATATGTATAGGTAGTATATATGACATAAAAGTTTTACGTATATACTTGATGTATGTGGGCTATACTCACATATACTATTTCCCTTACCATGATGGAGCACTCGACCAACACAAGCAATTCAATCCACGTTCGTAAAAATAATTAAGCAGCACGTAATATCCATAAACCTGCTTCTGACCCTTGGATTTATAATCGACTCGGAGTGCTTCGTCGTAAATTCGCGGAGAATAAATCTGCATCAGTCCACAGAAGATGAGCCCGAAGTTTTAGTCGTGAAAAATTTTTTTTTCTAAAATTTATAAAATAATAACGCTGAAAAATAAATTTTCAAAAAATTGGTTAATAAATTCGAGTGAAAAATTTTTTCTTAAAAAATCGAAAAATAATAATAATGCGAGAAAATTAATTGGAAAATAAGTTTGGAAAAATTGTTGTATGAATTCGGGAGAAAAATTTGTCACCAAAAATATTGAAAATAATAATAAGCTTCGTTGTAAATTCGCGGAGAATAAATCTGCATCAGTCCACAGAAGATGAGTCCGAAGTTTTAGACGTGAAAAATTTTTTTTTCTAAAATTTTGAAAATAACAATAACGCTGAAAAATACATTTTTAAAAAATTGGTTAATAAATTCGAGTGAAAAATTTTTTCTTAAAAAATCGAAAAATAATAATAATGCGACAAAAATTAATTTGAAAATAAGTTTGGAAAAATTTTTATATAAATTTGTCATAAAAAATATTGAAAATAATAATAATGCTGAAAAATAAAATTTGAAAAAAATTGTTGATAAATTCAAGGAACAACTTTTATTTATAAAAAATATTCGTCAAGAAATAATAATGCTGAAAAATAATTAGAAAATACATTTCAAATTATTCTTTGACAAAATCGAGAATTTTTTTTTTTTCTTAATTATTTCTCTGACCTTCCCAAAGATTTTATTTTTTAATTTCTTAACATGGAATAAATTTTTAAAAATGTATTATATATTTTGCACAATTTCCTCCTCTACTAAATTATTCATAGCTTTAAAAAAATTATTATTCATAATCAATATTCCCATTATCTTGTTAAGAATAAATATGCATTATCTTCCGAAGATATTGAACATTAACAGAAAAAGGTTTTAGCGTCAATTTGAAGCGGAATTACCTAGTTATTAAAGCGTTAATAAATTGTCGTTTTTTTTTCAATTATTTTCGACGAATGCATATCTAAATTATCGCTTATCAATTGGTATGATTGAAAAAAATAGTGCAAGGCTTACATTATATCCACGATATCGCGATAAAGAGATCAGTGTGTCGCGCTGTTGTATACATTACGTACTCAGTTGTATAATGATTACCATTTAACGCTCGATCGCTGATTTGGTTTACCTTTCTATGCAAGCGATTCATGCGCCCTTCACTTTTATACAATTACTTGGTATCGTACAGCAGCACTTCACCGGTTGTGCGACTCTCTTGTCGTTGCCGTTCTGGCTTTAATCTATGTATATACATACATGTATAAAGAAAATCTCTAGTTGTTTGCACTCTTAGAGACGTTGCCAGACTACACAGCATTTAATATGTTCGATTTTTTCGTTTCTTCGCTCGTTGACATGCAACTTTTATATGAGCATTCTTCGTCAATTCCAATTTTTTTTTCGATGTCTTAATTTTTTTTTTACAAAATTTCGTAGATTTTTTTTTTACAATTTTTTTTTCGATTCTTAAGCTTTTTTTTACCTCTTAATTTTTTTTCGAAATTACGTAGCTTGTAATATTATTTGACAGAATTTTTGGTTATTTTTTTTGGAAGATTTTTTGAAAACAACTTTCCAATTTTCTTTTTCTAAGGAATTTTTTTTTTCGATTCTTAAGCTTTTTTTTACCTCTTATTTTTTTTTTCGAAATTTCGCAGTTTGTAATATTATTTGACAGAATTTTTGGTTATTTTTTTGAAGATTTTTGTAAAACAGCTTTCCAATTTTCTTTTCCTAAGGAATTTTTTTTTTTAATTGGTACCAAAATAATAATTGTAAACGATTTTTTTTTTTGGTTTTGATGTTGAACATTTTTTTTACTATTCTTCATATGCTTTTCTACGAACTCTTTTTTTTTTTGTTTAATTTCGCGATACTAATTGACAGAATTTTTGATGATTTTTTGAAGATTTTTTAAAAGAACTTTTTAATTGTTTTTTTACTAAGCAAATTTTTTGTGTTTCCAATTGGTACCAAAATAAAACTTGTTAGTGGATTTGTTACAATTTTTTTTTTACGTTTCTTCTTAAGCTTTTTTCCAACCTCTTCATTTTGTTTTCAAAATTTCGTTGTTTGGAATATTAATTGACAGAATTTTTTGATAGTATTTTAAAGATGTTTAAAAAACTTTCCATTTTTTTTCACTTGGCGAATTTTTGATGTGTTTATACGACTTCATATAATTTCGAAAATTTTCTAAAATTGGTACCAAAATAAAAAGTGTATCGAGTTTTTTTAAGGAGAATTATGTCACTGTCTTCATAAGGTAGTGAAAAAAATCATTAACACACCAATACATATTTTTAAATAAAATAAAAAAATGTATCTACAATTTTTTCATATCTATTCATATTTTTTAATAAAATTTAAATAATGTATCTACAATTTTTTCATACCTATACATATTTTTAAATAAAATTAAAAAATGTATCTACAATTTTTTCATACCTATACATATTTTTAAATAAAATAAAAAAAATTTATCTACAATTTTTTCATACCTATACATATTTTTCAATAAAATAAAAAATGTATCTACAATTTTTTCATACCTATACATATTTTTTAATAAAATTAAAAAAATGTATCTACAATTTTTTCCCACCTATACATATTTTTAAATAAAATTAAAAAATGTATCTACAATTTTTTCATACCTATACATATTTTTAAATAAAATAAAAAAAATGTATCTACAATTTCTTCATACCTATACATATTTTTAAATAAAATTTTTAAAAAGTATCTACAATTTTTTCCCACCTATACATATTTTTCAATAAAATAAAAAATGTATCTGTAATTTTATCAAAATTGCCAAAAATTTTCTCAAATAGTGCTACTATAAATTAGCAAATTTTAAAAAATATTCTGGAAGTCGAAAAAAAAAATGTTTTGGTTGATAAAAAATGCCTCATAATGTTTCATATGTAAATACGAATAAACATATAAGGATGAAAATGTTGACGAGGATCAATTAATGTGTACAATGATGCTTATACTCTTGTATAGTGCTACTACTATAAGGATGGCATTTCCCACCGCGTTCACCTGAACACCTAGACCTCATTAATTATTACCCTCACTGTTCGATAGCGAAGCTAAGGTTGTGCTCGATCTTGACTCAACGACTCTTATAACAACAATGATAATAAGATAAACACGTTCGTTGCATGCATGAATTCCTGGGTAATGCCTGTAAAAATAAGTGTAATCGCTTATTATCGAAAGTGACTCGTACATATAATCACAATATTTACCATGTAGGTTGATATGTATGTCTAGGTAAATGATTGCATTATGTTTTCAGCTTGGGTCCTGGGAAGATTCATGTGCAAGACTGTATCGTACATTCAGGGTGTCTCGGTTGCCGCATCTGTTTACAGTCTCGTCGCTGTGTCGTTGGATCGGTAAGCTATTTTTTCATTAATTACATTCATTTAATTATCGAAAAAAAAAATTTATTCATTTATATTGAAAGTAATTACCAATTTTTTTTCCAGATTTTTCTAACGTATTGATAATAAAATGTAGACCGTCTGTAATATATTTAAAAAAAAAGAAATTTACATGAAAAATTATTACAAATTTTTACGGAAATTATAAAAGTAAATAAAAGTAAATAAAAATAAATAAAAATAAATAAAAATAAATATAAATAAATGTAAATAAATATAAATAAATATAAATAAATATAAATAAATATAAATAAATATAACTAAATATAAATAAATATAAATAAATATAAATAAATATAAATAAATATAAATAAATATAAATAAATATAAATAAATATAAATAAATATAAATAAATATAAATAAATATAAATAAATATAAATAAATATAAATAAATATAAATAAATAAAAATGAATAAAAATAAATATAAATAAATATAAATAAATATAAATAAATATAAATCAATATAAATAAATATAAATAAATATAAATAAATATAAATAAATATAAATAAATAAAAATGAATAAAAATAAATATAAATAAATATAAATAAATATTTTTACTGGCAAAATTTTGTACAATTTCTCTGACCTTTCTGCGTTGCTTTGGTCGATCGAAAGATAGGGAAAGTCGGATGCGCAGAGGAAAATAGGCACCCCGAGCATTCTACGGTACTGAACGGCTACTATGACCGATAAAGCGTATAGTGCGCGGGATTTGAGCCCTTGACAATCGCCTTATCCCTCCAAAACTGTATATGCGCCCATGCGGGACAAATATTATACTCATAAAATTTAATATTCCTCGGATAAAGATGCTAGAAAAAGAGAACAGCATTCCGCAAGGCGAAAGTACATATAAACTTCGTGTGTTTATAGGCTTTACATGCCCGATAAAAATTGCTGGGTCCAGGCGCCTACGCGCTGTAAAAAATCTGATTCGAATCTTCTTACAAGAATATCGTGTAATCAATGCACAAATGCATCGAGAATTTATTCCCTCCAACGAAAAGCCAACGAAATATACAATAAAACCGATTTATACAACTATTTTCAAAATACAAAGCTGTCAAAATTTTTGACAATTTTATTAATGTACGAACAAAAATTTCGCATGTGCAACATTTTTTATTTAAAGCATTTAAATTTTAATTAAATTTAATTAAATTTTATTTTCATTATTATTATTATTTAGCAAAAATAAATTGGAAAAATTTGCCATGCAAAAACAACCAATGAGCAAAAAAAATTATTATTTAAATCAACATTAATTTAATAATTATGATTTAAAAAAAAATAAATCAATTTATTAATTTATATATTTTTTAATAAATCAAGTTTATTTTTATATTTTATTATTTTTTAATTTTATTTTATTAGTTTAGTTTATATTTTATTATTTAGCAAAAATAAATTGGAAAAATTTGCAATGCAAAAACAACCAATGAGCAAAAAAAAATTATTATTTAAATCAACATTAATTTAATAATTATGATTTTTTAAAACATAAATCAATTTATTAATTTATATATTTTTTAATAAATCAAGTTACTAATTTTTATATTTTTTAATAAATCAAGTTACTAATTTTTATATTTTTTAATAAATCAATTTATTTTTGGTAACATGTCTTTTTTTTTAATTTTTCTTCTGGTAGATGTGAACAATATGTGTGTTTGGATTTAAGGGGGGTGAAGGGGGCGCTGCGGGGCTGAGGGCAGAAGCAAAGCCTTCCATTGTCTGCACTAAATTTATTTTATGAATCTAAGGCACCCTTTCTATAGAATATTTTTCCATGGGCTATTATTCCACATCATTTCTTCAGTGATTTTTTTTTTCTACGCATATTTATGCCTAGTTTTATAAAAAATATATTGGAGGTTATTTTACCTTTTTTTTATTATTTTACTAGGACCTTACCTACTGAACTTGCATGCGATTTACCCTCGCAGTAAATTCTACTGCGCTTCTACATTTCCCTTTTTCCTCCGGCACATTCCATCCCTATCGTCACGTTTTTTTCTCATCTCGTTAAGTCCATTCATTCAGCCAACGGAGTCGAATAAAAACCTGCGAGTATGAAGAGGAACAATGAGAAAAGGACGTTATGCATATTAGGGAAGTTAAAAAAAAGAAATCTTCCTTTAAATTGTTCTGTTGATTGAGATTTGTGTTACAAGTCACAAAAAATAGATTCACCTAAGAGAAACTAAACCTGAATAATTTTCTTCCTATCAACATGCGAATTTTTACAAAATGAAAAAAAAGTGCGATTTATCATTTTTGCAAATTTTTATTAAGGCCTAAAAATTCTTCGACTATATTTATTACAAAACCAACATTTAAATGAAACCTAAAGGTAGTGCGATTCTTCTGCAAGATCAATAAAAAAATTATTTTTTAATTTTTTAACATGAAAAAAAAAATTTAATATTTTAAAATAAAAATGAAGAAATAAAAGCTTCAATTTAAAAAAAATGAGAATTAAAAAACAGAATTTTCAATTTAAAAAACAAAAGTAAATAAAATAATTTCAATTTTTGCAGCATTTTTTTTAAATTCATTTTCATTTTTTTTAAATACATCAGCCTTTTTTGGAACCAAAATCATCCTGCAAAAAAAACGTTTTTTTAAAACCCCCTTAAGGCTCATATCATAGCATAAAAAATGGCTCATAAAAACCTTCAATTATTTTTTCCGAATTAAGGGAGATTTTTTTTTGCTTTTTTTATAAAAATTTTCAATTAAAAAAAAAGTAAATAAAATTATCCCACTTCTAAAAAGTCTGAGTTCGCTTTTTGAATAATCTTAACGAAATACTAATATGTGCCACAAAATAATTTCAATTTTTGCAGCATTTTTTTAAAAATTCATTTTCATTTTTTAAAAATTCATCAGCTTTTTTTGGAACCAAAAACATCCTGCAAATTTTTTTTAAACCCCCTTAAGGCCCATATCATAGCATTAAAAAAATGACTCATAAAAACCTTCAATTATTTTTTCCGAATTAATGGAAAGATTTTTTTTTGATTTTTTAATTTAAATTTTCAATTAAAAAAAAAGTAAATAAAATTATCCCACTTCTAAAAAGTCTGAGTTCGCTTTTTGAATAATCTTAACGAAATACTAATATGTGCCACAAAATAATTTCAATTTTTGCAGCATTTTTTAAAAAATTCATTTTCATTTTTTAAAAATTCATCAGCTTTTTTTGGAACCAAAAACATCCTGCAAATTTTTTTTAACCCCCTTAAGGCCCATATCATGGCATTAAAAAAATGACTCATAAAAACCTTCAATTATTTTTTCCGAATTAATGGAAAGATTTTTTTTTTGATTTTTTAATTTAAATTTTCAATTAAAAAAAAAAGTAAATAAAATTATCTCACTTCTGAAAAGTCTGAGTTCGCTTTTTGAATAATCTTAACGAAATACTAATATGTGCCACAAAATAATTTCAATTTTTGCAGCATTTTTATAAAAATTTATTTTCATTTTTTAAAAATTCATCAGCTTTTTTTTGGAACCAAAAACATCCTGCAAATTTTTTTTTTAAACCCCCTTAAGGCCCATATCATAGCATTAAAAAAATGACTCATAAAAACCTTCAATTATTTTTTCCGAATTAAGGGAAAAAATATTTTTTTTTGTTTTTTATTTATTCTCCGATTTTTTATATGTATCGAAAAGATGTTAGAGACTTATGAGTACTGGAATCTCTTCGGTGGCGGAAGGATCGAGGGAAAAAGAAATCGATCACAGTGATAATCGTGTAACGTTGGTCGGAAGGTGAAAACAATCCATTGAACCCTTTTCACCTCGGTGGGTACTCGATACTTCAGGATCACATTTCCACTCTCCTCGTTATATGTACTGTGCTGCACTGTTACTATAAGGCACCTGAGACACGCAGCAATACGCCGCAACGGCGGCAAGACCACGCTTCCTAATGTGTCGTAACTTGGTACACATATGCACTCGCTTTGCCAGATCGTATGTTACATAAAGGGTGTGTCGCGAACATAATAATAGTTTTATTATCAACGAGATTACTCGTGTGATAATAAATGCGATAATTCAAAAATCCATTTTACAACAGCTTGTAATAAAATCGAACTTAAGACTTCGATCAATGAGTCATGTACTTGCCCATTAAAATAGGCACACAATGATTCGATCGATGAGATTAAAAGTCATTTAATATCATTTTAATTATTGTCATAGTCTTGAAAAAAAAATATTTAAAATTTTTTCCAATGTATTTAATAATTGATTTTTTTTTATTGACAAAAACTTTTTTAACAATTTTAAAAAAATTGATCGATTTCTAGATGATTTTTTTTTTTTTCGTATAATTAGGAATTTGATAATTTTTTTTTTTTTTAACAAAAAATTATTCTGTACATTTTTGCACAATAACTTTCAGTTTTATTTGTTTTTTAATATGTAGTGATTAGTATAGGTCGAAAAAAGAAAATAGGAAATTAGTTAAATATTCATAAATGCAAGAATGTAAAAATAGATTTTTACAACTTAACTTAACGAGACCTTCGAGTCATTCGCAGGTAAACAGTAGACTAGAATGGTCACCCCATGATTCGATTGACGAAACTAGTGCTCATTTTACATCAGCCGTACTTATCACTATGAATAAGAAAAACAAGAAAATTAAATAAACGGACCAGAAGGAGTGGCCGAAAAAATTCGAATTTATTTTATAAGATTCGTTGATATTTGCAAACGTAATAATTGAAAAAATTCATAATATTCAAGAACTCGACTTACAAGTTATGCACAGTTAAACATTCGAATAATATGGTCACCCCATGATTCGATCGATGAAATTGATTCTTATTTTACATCATCCGCACTTATCACAATTAATTATTTTTTTTTAATTGCGAAATTATTATTCTTTAATAACAAATTGCTTGTTTATGAAAAAATATTTACAATGAGATAATTGAAAAAAAATTAATAAACAAAATGTCGCAAAAATAGTGTGAAAAAATAAAGGACCTTATTTTTTTAATGCAAGAAATAAAATTTCCATAAAATATTACCGAATTTTTTTTAAAATTAAATTTCTTAGTTTTTATGTTTTAATTAAATCGACTTCTTTTATTAAAAAATCTTATCGATTTTTTAAATTGAGAAATGGAATGAATTATCTTATTAAAAAATTGAATTTTTTTAAATTTAGAAATTCAATCAATCATTTTACTAAAAAATTGAATCTTTTTTTAAAATTGATAAATTGAATCAAACATTTTACTAAAAAATTGATTTTTTTAAAATTGATAAATTGAATCAATTATTTTACTAAAAAATTGAATCTTTTTTTTAAATTGATAAATTGAATCTTTTTTTTAAATTGATAAATTGAATCAATTATTTTACTAAAAAATAGAATCTTTTTTTTAAATTGATAAATTGAATCTTTTTTTTAAATTGCTAAATTGAATCAAACATTTTACTAAAAAAATTGATTTTTTTTAAATTGAGAATTTGAATCAAATTACATAATTACTTTTTCTAAATTACAAAATGCTCCAAATTGTAGCAAAATAATATTAAATTAATAACACGACAAATATTGATCTAAAAAAAATGGAGGCTTACAAATTGGGTAGAAATAGTTGGCTTCAAAATTTCTTCATAATCTCGTGCATCCAAGATTAAATGTTGTTCCATTCTCACGCACGAGATCCACAGTAACAATCCACCAAGTCTGTGGATATCTTTGGTTGGGCCAAACCAAGTAAATCCTGAATGGATGGAGAAAAGATTGAGAAGGGAGCGCTAGAATCGAGACAGGGGTTGAAAGTCATGATTGTTATTACGGTAAACCTGTCCAATTGTAGTGACCGAGGCTCGGGATAGGCTGAATAAATGCGCTTGCAATGAAGTCGTCCTACGATTGGTCGGAGCTTCCCCCACGTGTAACAAGAGATCGGCTGACTCAACTTTTAGCAACACAACATCATGCTGCTTGTTGCGAGTCACGTGACCAATTTTGTCTATTTTTTATCGCGACAGATTCGTATAAAATGGCTCTGGTACTCCAAGCTAGCATAAACTTACTGATCACCAAACAGTAAACAACCCAACAATCATCAAGATGTTCAAGCTGGTAAGATACCAACAAGCATCGAACATGCTGTACTTATATTATTTATAATTTTTGTTTCTTTAATATAATCACCAAAGCTCAAAGTATCATTTTACTTTATTTGATTTAAATTCTTTTATTCATTGTTCAAAAAAATATTAACAAGTGTCATTTTATATTCGATTGAATATTTGGTATAAGAATCTGAAAAAATTCATTCACATTGAAGGTACTGAAAATATCAATTTTGCATAATAATAATTCTAAAATATTCTTAACAAATAGATAAAAAAAAAATTGTTCAACAAATTTTCCGAAAAGCTACATTTAAAAAAAATGAAAATGATTCATTCATTTTTTTTAATACGTATGAATTTTTTCAGTTTTTTAAATTCACTCTGAATTTTGTGGGCCCTTTAATTAACGCCCTTTAAGTGTATAATATTTAGGGAAATTATTATTTTTCAACGCGGATTAAAGGGTTAAAGGATACTTAATATCTCTATTTTTCCTTACATAATGAATTTGAATTTTTTTCATTATTCGGAAAATCACGGTCGCATTATGTTGTTGAGATTACACTGATATTTGTGTTAACCTTTAGTTAACTCGACTTGGCTGTCGACACAAAATCGCGCCTTCACATTCATTCCCCCGGTCTCATAGGGACGGGTCACAAAAATGCGTGTGAAACTAGCTAGGCATGCACATTGTGTTGTTAGCTAACCAGGAGCATGATACACGAGAGTTCGTTGCAGAAACGTGCAAGCGTTCTGCAGCTATCGCGTATATATTTCATACTACCGACATCACGGACCCACAGATACGGAATGCTGTTTAGTATTTTTGAGGGACTCGCGGGTTTGTCCCCTCACCGTTCGCCGTGACTCTCGTCTCTGTTCTGATCGCGTATAGAGATATATCGATTTGCCTGTTCTCCATTCTTTGCTGTCTTGAATTATCACTATAGTTTGCTTAACTGGTTTCAGTCCCACGTAATACGAACAGGCATTAACACCAATGTGGGTATATATCAATGGAAATATATTTGATCGAGGCGATAAGAATTGATTAGACATGTGCTAAGTCGGATTTTGCACCCTTGTTAAAAACCAAAAAGTTTAATAACATTTTAAGCCCACAGTCGATCCGGTTCAAATTTATTCCCGAGGTAGTCTGATGGCAACTGAACTTGTGTACAAAATTTGAATTCGATAGCTCGTCATTTGCACGGTTTACACAAATTTCCGGAATTTGAGATTTGTGGGAAAATCAAAAAACGCGATAAAATTTGAATCAAGCTGTACATTTTTATTTAATTCACCACGATGAAGGGGTAGGCAATGATCCACTTGTGTGCCAAATTTGAATCCTATACGTCGAACCGTTTCCGAGTTTGAGGGTTAAATCGATTCTAGTAATTTTCAAATTTCCGATCTTAAAATCGATCTTATGATCGAACTAACGATCCAAAATCGAGCAGACCGTGATTTCTAAGTTGGGGGTGACGAGCTGAATCCGACCTGAAGTTCAATTTCAAGATCTGCCTTAAGGCTGGTAATTCGGTCCTGACAGCCTGACATAAAAAAAACCTAATTTTTCCAAAAACCAACCTTCTTTCATGACCGAGTAATTCACAAAACTTGGAAAGCACTATTGGCTATCACATAAAACGTATCTTATTTCTGGGATTGACGACATTTTACGAGGCAAAACAAAAATGGCTGACTTATTTACCGATGAAATGACACACAGGCTGTTGTTCTCGCCGCCGTTATGGCCGTTGCTGTCGCCGCCCCCGGTGGATTGACTGGTGTTCATGTGAGCCATGGACTTGGACCGATCCACGCTCCGCATATCGTCTCCGCTGTGCCCCAGCATTATGCCGCTCACGTTGTTGCCCAGCCCGTTGCCCCGGTCGTCCACGCTGCTCCCATCGTCACGCACACCGTTCTTGCCGGACACGGACACGGACTTGGTCTTGGACATGGTCTCGTTGGACTTGGACACGGACTCCACGGTTAATCAGGACCAAACTGTTCCATCGACAACACCAAGTGGATGATGAATTGAATCATCATCTCCATCACCACCACCACCACCAACAACACCAGCGCAACATTTTTGCGATTGTGCTCAACAGCAACAAAAAACAAAAAAACACCACAAAAACACCGAATCCCCTTATTGAAAGAAAACTAAACGGATAAAACAGTCGCGACATGAAGCTCGATGAAAATCATGCAAATTTCGCTCTGTTAAAGTCATCCATTCTTTTTTTTGCGGTCATCTATCGAATACAATCATCCCCCTGAAAACATTTCGACTTTTATTTTTCTACGTCTTTTGTACCCATCAACAGAATTCGTCATCGATTCATACCCTCCCGCTTTTTTTTTCTTCTTACTTTTCTTTCATAACCTACAAACCCACACATTACGATTGAACTGTCGTCAAAATTTAAATAAATTTATTATTATGAATCCAAGACACGTGCGAGTGAGAAAGAGCTTTATTCGTCTGGCTTACATCCCCGTTTTTAGTATATATACTTCGTGTGCTGCTGCTGCTGCTGCTGCTGCTGCTTCGTTCTGGTTATACTACTAGCGCCGTGCCGAATAGCCTTTTACTATACATTGCACAAAGCTTATAAGCGGGAGATAGCGAGGGGAAGCGTCGACGAACGGGCCCGCGCGCTTTTCCCATTCGCTGTGGCTCTTATCCCTGAGGGACGAAGAGCTGCAATAAACGAGAATGCCTAAAGGTTACTTGCTCTCGTTCGCGCTTTGGACACTAGGGCGAGCACACGAGCAACGAGATTCCAACGCTGCTGGCCCTACGATACGACATTTATACTGCCCTCTTCAATACTACTGCACTCTCTGTTGATTCTACAGGATACATCACTGCTTTCTGCTTCTGCGAATATTTTCAAACGTCACATACGAACCAACGGTACCTAGTGCCATTTTGTTTCCTCATAGAGGAAGTTTTGTTTTCATGAAAACATTTTTTTTTCGAGATTTCCATGTCAGAACACTTAGAATGGTCCGAAACGTAGAGAAAAGTGGTTTAGAAAAATTGTCCGGATTTATGTATGTGTGTGTATGTGTAATGAAAGGCCAAAAATTCATATAACTGTAACTTCTAAACTATTCGACCGAATCAGCTCAAATTTGAACAACGTGTTCAATTGGCTGAACTGGCTGAATGTCAATTGGTACAAATTTTATAAATTAGCTTCGTTTGAGATACAAGGAATTTTTTATTTTTATTTCTTTCTCATGTAAAAATAATTATATGTATTTTCCGAATTCATGTGATTTTTGTAAAATTTTTTTTTTAACAATTAAACTTTTTTTTTGTGCTTACAACAAACAATCGGTGTAACCAATGCACATTTTGGGTTTTTCTAATAATGCGGCGGTAGGAAAATCGTTTGTGGATGTGCCCAACTCAATTCTGGATGATAAGGCAACGGATGGACCAATCCAGGATGTACAGGCACTACTTTTATGTAGCTTGTTGGAGGAAGAATTAGCGGTGGTCCTGGTAGCAGAGGTGGATATGGTGCTGCAGTACAGCTCATCACTGCAATCGACAAAACCACCAAAATCTAAAAAAAAAAAAAAAAATAAAATAAAATGAATAAAATAAATAAATAAATAAAATAAATAAAATAAATAAAATAAATAAAATAAATAAAATAAATAAAATAAATAAAATAAATAAAATAAATAAAATAAATAAAATAAATAAAATAAATAAAATAAATAAAATAAATAAAACAAATAAAATAAATAAAATAAATAAAATAAATAAAATAAATAAAATAAATTAAATAAATAAAATAAATAAAATAAATAAAGTAAATAAAATAAATAAAATAAATAAAATAAATAAAATAAATAAAATAAATAAAATAAATAAAATAAATAAAATAAATAAAATAAATAAAATAAATAAAATAAATAAAATAAATAAAATAAATAACATAAATAAAATAAATAAAATAAATAAAATAAATAAAATAAATAAAATAAATAAAATAAATAAAATAAATAAAATAAATAAAATAAATAAAATAAATAGTTTTGTTTTTAATTACAAAGCTACGTAATTACTCATGAAAAAATTAGCGTAATTTAATTAGATTAAAGCTTGCGAATCTTACCATTTTGAACATGATGATTTTGATGTGATTTTCTTCTTGGGATCGAGACAAGCTTATAGTAGCCAAGTCCTGGCAATATGGTACCTAATGAAGGAAACCATCCACTATATATACTCATCTGCAAAAACGTCCTTCACAGTGAGGCATTACAATAAGATATATTTTAACAAGATAATTATACACAGCGATTCTCAGTACGTATATTGCCACTTAGGCTTTTACTATGAATATATCGAGCCGATTAATCTTGAGCCTCGCGGACTGATTTATGTCGAGTGATCGAGGATTTCCGGTACAATACGATAGTGCGTTGCTACATAGCGTTACATTCATCGATAAACCGAAGGTTGAGCTTCGCAGCTAATATCTCAACAATACCTCGTGCATATTATTATTATTATTATTATGTATTCTATATTTATTTGATATTTTTATAATTATTTTCTAATTCTTGAGATTCATGCAATTAATTCTTAAGCGATTGCAATTTTTTTAACTATTAAAATCAGATGCAGAAATTTATTATTAATGTAATAATTATATTCACTTTGACAAAAAATTTAAAAAAAAATGCCAGTCTAAATATTTTTTAACTATTAAAATACGTAAAAATATTTAGATTGAAATTTTTTTTCTACTTTTTTGGGGAATTTTTTAAAAATTATTTGAAAACATCGAATCAGCAAAAAAAAAAACCATATAAATGCAGAAAAATGCATAAATCTGTCTTTATGTGAAGAGCCTTAATATTCTTGTGCAAATACGTGGTACTTTGAATAAATTGTGTTCTAATAAAGTATCGATTTATTGCAGACATTGATTATTAATCAAGTAATTATATTTTTGTTGCTAATGATCGTGAGCGGCAATAGTCTTTGGAAGCTATTAGGCGTTGGGTGTGCGTAAAATGTTGCTGATCGACAAACTTATCGCGTGCGTATGAAAGTGCGTGCGCGAAAAGTTTATGAAGCATGAAAAAGGAAACGTTCAATTACTCTTTGATATGATATAAAAGTTTAACGACATCTGTTCTTGTCCCGAGTTAGACAAAGAGCGACGGTGCTGGTCTCTCTAGGAAAATACGGAGAAACGAGACACTACATGTGGCAGTCCTTATGTCTTCCCTGGTTGTATGCACACATTATTACTGGAGCAGTATGGATTGCGGGGCACAAGAATAGGCAAACCGGTTCGCCCGGCACAGCACTAGTCCGGGAATCGAGTGACTCTTGTCGTTCCGCTTCTCGCGTTTCGTTATTAGGGAAGTACGGGGCAAAATGGCCACACTGGGGCAAAACGGGACAGGACAAAAATCGGTATTAAGCGATTGGAACAATGAAAAATTCAAAAACTAAACAATGGCGGGAAAAAATCGGTATAAAGCAAGTGGAACAACGAAAAATTAAGAAACTAGATAATGGCGGACAAAAATCGGTAAAATGTTGGATTTTTTATTCAACGTAGACGAGATAATACAAAAATGGGTATAACGATTGGAATAGTAGAAAGTTGTAAAACTAGATCATGGCGAAAGAAAATCGGTAAAATATTGATTTTTATCGAACATAAAGAACCTAAAAAAGCAAAATCGTCAGAAATCGATTTAGTTACCAAAACCGGTTCAACTTTTACTGCCGATTTTTCGGTTAATTTTTGTAAGGATCAACGAACAATAATTCTTAATTGTAACCAAGGATGAGTGACAAAGTACAATTGTTATCCGCAAGCGTCCAACTTTTTGTCTCCTGGCCTACTGTTTTTTTTCTCCTGAAAAATAAATTCATATAAAGACACGGGCACTCCGAGGTGGCGTTCCGCACCTGAGCACGTGAAAGCTCCCGTAGTTCCGCCGAGCGCCGAGAGATGGCTAGCACGAGGGGAGCTTCTCGCGAACGAGTTGCAGCCTGGCCGCTGTATAAGAGTCACAAAAATCACAGCTTTTGTCCGAAACTTTCCTGCCCGTTTCTCCCAGTAAAACGACTGCACGAGAGTAAGGATCAGGGAATTGTGCTGTCCTACGTACCGTACCCAATTTTTGTCTTATTTACTGACCATAAGTAAATAAAATTATTATTCCGATTGCTGTCCTAAGTAATGTAGTTTCAGATCACCATCTCCTCGCTGACCATAAGCTTAGACTTCCCTTTCAGTTTATTCTTGGCATAAAATTCGATACAAAACAATTCTTTTTAACATAAATTGCCCTCCCTAACAAATTTACTGCCCATAAGTGAATTTTCCTCTAATAAGTGACTGCTGACTTTAAGTGGTCACCCTTTCCTTTTCCACAGGAACTTGCTGACTCTAAGCACACAAAATCTCTTAAGCATTTCTCACACAGGTATAAAAGATCCTCGGTCTTATAAACCAATTGCATAGTAAAAAATAAATACGACGATAAATACATTTACGACAAAATGTCTTATTTTTCTGTACCAAAATATTTTTTTAAAAATCTGTTAGTACGGTTGACTTAATACTATGTATGTTTTTTTGTTGTGTTACAGATTTCTCGCAATATGGTGGCCACTGAAGTGTCAGATAACAAAACGTCGAGCCAGAATGATAATAGTGGTTATATGGTTTATAGCTCTAACGGCAACAACGCCATGGTTGCTATTCTTCGATCTGGTGATCGTTGGTGACGATCCAGAGTTGAGGTTTTGCATCGAGACGTGGCCGCGGCCACAAGACGGTTCTCTATTCTTCCTGATCGGTAATCTGATGCTCTGCTACGTTTTACCGATGATCCTCATATCCCTTTGTTACATATTAATATGGATCAAAGTATGGCGAAGGCACATACCAACGGACACAAAGGACGCTCAGATGGAGAGGATACAGCAAAAATCCAAGGTCAAGGTCGTCAAAATGCTGGTAGTCGTGGTGATTCTCTTTGTCCTATCGTGGCTCCCTCTCTACGTAATATTCGCCAGAATCAAACTCGGCGGTGAGAGAGCAGATTGGGAGGAGGAAGTTTTGAGAATTGCAACTCCAATTGCCCAATGGCTTGGCTCGAGTAATTCCTGCATAAATCCAATTCTCTACGCCTTTTTCAATAAAAAATACCGACGAGGTTTTATGGCGATACTAAAGAGCGGACGTTGCTGCGGCAAACTTCGGTACTACGAGACCGTCGCCATAATGTCATCATCGACGAGTATGAGAAAATCGTCATATTACGTTAACAACAATAATTCCTCGACCAGACGTACTTGTCACGGACCGCCAGTTCATCAGGACAGCAACGTATCTTACATATTCAATCACACCGGCGTTTAATGGCGACAAACAAGAGCTTTTGATCGGTAATAAATCGTGAAATAAAATGTATACAAGTGTCGAACGAGTTGAGAGCTCATCGATAAGCCTATACTTGAGACCCAAAGCGTCTTGGAAATGGATAATGCCCAAGGCGAGAATCACACTCGCTAAAAGGGCCATGGAAAAGCCGATTCGTGGTTGTGGATCGATCGGTTTGCGATCGATCGAATGTTTCAATCGGATCGGATTATGGAAATCGAAAAATGCTTCACCCTCTCAAACTGACCTTCCCTCTCTTGTATTTTAAGCATTTCCTCGTTTATTATTGATACCGATCTCATACCGATTTTCATCATAAAATCGGCAGAGATCGGGAGGATGTTTGGATACCCTGTGTCTTGTATTTTAAGCATTTTCTCTTTTATTATTGATATCGATGTCATACCGATTTTCAACATAAAATCGGCAGAGATCGGTAGGATGATTGGAACCCTGTGTCTTGTAATTTAAGCATTTCCTCTTTTATTATCGAGCCGATTCAATACCGATTTCCGAAAAATCGGCAGATATCGGCAGGAGGTTTGGATACTCATGGATCAAAGTGTTCATTCAAAAAGAATCGAAAGATAAGAGAAAGAGATATTTATGAATTTACACATTGTCACCCCGCAGCCTGAATATTCATTGTAATTATCGTTTTCCTCGTAGAAATTAGAAATGTGGATTATTATTATTGTACGATTGGTAAGATAATTGGGATGACTTAACCAAGCTGAATATTCTTCAAATTTTTATAATCACCGAATAATTTGTTCGAAAAAAAAGAAAAATTCATATTAAAATGATAAACAAGATGGCCGCCTGTTTAACGTCTACCTTATAACGTTGAGCTGTTTAACTGTATTTTAGCCATATTAGCCATATATATATATATATATATATACATATATATATACTATCTAAATCATATCCAACACAATTAGCTGTGCCACACTCTTTTTGTGTGACATTTAAGATAATATGCCACTTATATATTTTCTTACCGAAAAAATAACCCATTCTGTGGCTCCCGATTGTATAGTAGAAGTATTTTAAAAACAATAATAATAACAACAAAATGTTTAAACGCGTTTGACACTTTTCCACGGGATGTACATGAAATACCGATGATGGATAAGCAAAGCTATTGGATTTTATTGAAAAAAAAAAATGTATTGGCGTCACTATTTCAAAGCAAAGGTTAACCGAGCTTTAAGCCATCGACTATTTTTTTTTAATGCTCTTGAATACAAATAATGCATTATTAAATATATTAATACAGTAGAAACTTTCAAGTACATGCATATTAAAAAAAAAATTCATCTAACTAATTCATAGTTATCGCCATTTTTTAATTCATCGTCAGTCACACGGACGTCGTTTGGTCAATTCACAATGACCTTTATCTTTATTTACTTTTTGACGAGACAAAAGAGTGAGACGTTTAGTTAAATGCCGTAATAATATGCTTGGAGTGTTTGTGAAGAAACGTTTTTTCTCGAAGGCGTTGTGAGAGTTTTACGAATAGAGCAGTTATTTTCGTAAAGTTTGTATACAAAAAGACGTGAGGATGCGAGAGGATAGGTTTAGACGTTGCGGAAGGCGCGCGGTTTAACAATAAGTGGGTACACGAGTACTTTCTAGTCGTAATCCACTGTGATAAAAATTTGAAGATGATGAAAAAAAAAAAGGAAATGAAAATGTAAATGAAAACAATTGATGTTAATGACGAGTTTGGAGTTGGGAATATTAATAATTTACGGTAGTCCGGGAGCAGACGAAGCACTATGAAACATTCAACAAGAACTCATGATAATAATAATAATGATAAAAATTATAATTGTGCGCATTGTTATTTTTTTTTTTATTTTTTTTTTTTCATGTCATTCTTATGAAATGCAGCAAGAATGCGCTTCTTTAGACGTAGTTATTAATTTATTAAACAGAATCAAGCTTTTACAGTGTAAGAAAGAGGAACAAAAAATATTTAAGGTGCTCCAATCATGGAAAAAAAATAAAAAAATAAAAAATGTAATTAATCCCGTTAATCATTAAAATAATTGGAAGACCAGAACGTTGGGATTATATCGCAACGATTATTTGAGAAGCACAATATATCACTGTTAGTATTCCAATAAATTGAATGTCGATCGATTGAGGATTTTTTAATCGTCACTAATATTAGTTTAATTTTTACCGGTAATTTATGAAAAGAGCATCGAAGACCCATTGAAAAATTTAACGTAAACGTATGTTTATTGTTATTATATTTTTATGGGCGGAAATGGTTTTTGGAGCGATACACAAATTAACTGATTGTCAACAAGTTTTAATCAACTGCCGTGCTGCCAAACGTGGGATTAATCAACGTTATAAGATCAACAATATTTACGAGCCGAAATGACCGAAAATTTTGTCGATTGTTATGAAAATTTATTATTATTATCGACAGCGAATATGGTTAATATTATGGATATTTGTTGGCGGTTCCATCGGCTAAAATCAGGATTTTAACCACCCATTAATTTAAAAAAAAGATTTTTCCATAACAAAATGTACAAACATCTTATTTAAAAAAAAAAAAAAAAATTTCCATAAGAATTAATTACAAAATATAATTATAGTAAAAATAATGCAACTTTTGTGAGCGATTATTTTTGCTATTAGCCATTTAATTTTTTATTTTGACATTTTTAAGCTAATTTTTTTTTATCGTGTAGATAAAATGTGTATACATTTTTTACCAATATTAAATATCACACAATTTATAAAATAAATAAGCAGCATAATTTCGTAAATAATGGGTGGTTACAACTCTGTAATAAACCACATAAAACCATCGGGCATGTTTGCATTGTTCAAGAATAGGTAATGAAGGAAATTGTATTTATATTGTCTACCGAATAACGTGATAATCGAATATCAATAAAAAAAAAATACCAAACTAATTTGGAATTCGGTCGATTCGACTACCAGTAATATTTAGAAAAAAAAAATCCTCAGAGCCATGTATACGTGCCATCGACCAACGAAAAATTGTCTGTCTTAAAAAAAAAAAAAAAAAAAAGAAAAAAAAAAGAAAAATAAAAAGACAAAAACGTTTGCACAGCTTCGTCCATCCATTTTCTATCATGCCCTGATGACATTAACGTATCGACCGAAGTCCAAGACCTACTAAAAATAAAATTGAAAAGAAACGAAAAAAAAAAAAAAAAAATGGAACTTGAATAAATTAAATGAGGTACTACTACTTGTCCGAATCACGAGGTTCAATGTTAAGCAATAACTAGACATTAACGCGTGTATTCGACAACGAATTATCAATTACTGGAACTAGTAATAAACCGATAAAAAAAATAAATAAAAAATAAAAGTCGCACATGATGGAAGAAAAAAAAATTAGCTCTGTTAAAAAGAAATTTAAAAAAAAAACGAGCGCAAAAGAATAATAATAATAATTGGCCGTTAGTCGCGCAACGTTGTTATTAAGGAAATTATTAACAAGCAAAAAAAAAAAATCACATACCAAAGCAGCGTTACGCGCCGCAGCGCATTATTTATATATGTTAACTTGTAAGTGTTAAAAAAAATGAAAATTGATAAACTGGTAATTAATATTAAATTAATTAGTTTATTGCGACAACAGATGCATTGTAGTCCTGCAAAGAGACTTTGATGACTATCATGAGGCTCTATCTATATGAAAAAAAAAACTCCCTAATAGAGATGTGAAAATATGACTATTTTTATTTTCCGTAAATTAACCGCAGAAATACCGTATTTTTTTCCGTCATTTTTTCTACTAATTTTGTGTTGTGGTAAAAAATCACAATTTTTTTTTTTGAAAATACATAAATTTTTTTTATACAAAATTACGTACTTTTTTAAAATAAAAAATTACAATTTTTATTGCGTAAAAATTGCATACTCTTTTTTTTGCTAAAAAATTACAATTTTTTTAAAAATTATCTTATCAATTTTACCGTTCTTGGTGAAATTTAAAATCAGTATGAGACCATATGATTTATTGACCAACGTGGTAATTTTAAAAGCGATCACGTGCCATTTTTTAAATAGTAAAAATGCGATAAAAATGCAGTAAAATTACCGTTCACATCTCTACTTCCTACCTTAATTCCATGCATAAAAAGTCGAAACGCAGAAGGCACATTGTCGGCTACTAGCGTCATTATCTTCCACAGTGTTTGCCTTAGCAACGCCTCAGTCAGCTTTCTTGTCTCATGGTAATGCAGATTTGTACAGGGAAGTTAGAAAAAAAAAGAAAAGAAAAGAAAAAAAAAAATGTGGCGGCTTCGATCACGTTTAACGCCTTCCTCGGTACCGCGGCACTGAGAAATTTTTTTTTTCACCGGACAAAAATTGTTGCGAAGGTATTTTATTTCCCATGTAAGGCCACATAGCGAGACAACTTTGCATTTTCGACTATGAGCAAAAAGAAAAAAAAAACAATGTACGTGTGTGTATGTGTGTGTGTGTATAAATATGTGGGATTTTTATGCAGACAAGAAAAAATGTCCAGAGAATAAATGAGTCGAGTTTCAAGGTGTCATTGAAAGCAAAGAGTGACTGGATTTGAAAAAAAGTTGAAACGCACCGATTACACGCACTATTAATAACAATAATTGTAATACACCTGGTCGAAATGGCGAGCCAGTTAATGTAAAACGTGACCCTTGAACTTAATGATCACAATATATATATATATATATTTTTTTTTTACTTTAAATAATACGTTGAAGTTATATGGATTGACACTGTTGTCCGGATAACGATGAAATAATAGAAACATATTAGATAAGGAAATAATTGAGAACGAAAAATTCGGCGGTTAACGAGCTGAAGGAATTCTCGTTGACTATAAAAGAAAAAAAAGAAAAAGAAAAAGAAAAAAAAAAGAAAATTTACTTTTACCTATAATAGCGAATATAATAATAATACCGATATTATTATTTTAGGACGATTTCAGTGTAATAATAAGTCCATAATACGAGAGTTAAAAGCATTATAGGCTCTCCGACCGAATCACTGTATGTTTCCGTGCATTAAAAATACCTGTTGGCATCGTCTAATTACTATGTTCGATGGACTAAAAAAAATGGTACCGCTCCTTCACAATGAACGTCGTTAATATTATTTTCAACAATGAACACACTGAGAAAAAGAAAAAAAAAATAATGTTAAAGAAAAGGAAGTCGTAAGAAAATCTGTGGTTTATTTCAGCTTGAATTTGGTATTGCAGTTGTAGGTGAACTATACCATTATTGTACTCTGTGCCATTACGCGGAGCAAATACATGAATTATACGTATTTTCTCAAGAAACATAATAAAACACCTTGACTATGAAGAAGTCTTCTTTTTTCCTTTTTTTTTTTCGTGACCCAAGAAAACATTGTACATCCACATCGCTCCTTTTGATCATGTCCTACATATATATTGTTTACGAGCCTTATTTCCAAGATGTTCCAGCTATGATCCAGATCTATCGCGTGTGCGGCTTCCAAAAAGCTTCGGTTCTTGCAACAAAAAGGGTCTCGCTGAATGCGACGATCAAAGAAACCCTCTGATACTTTATGCGCGTGGTTTATTATTACGCAGGCATAGATACCCACTATTTACGGTAATTCTTTGAAGCATGAGGCCGGCAATTCACGGATATACATCCAATAGTCACGCGCGGCCAACTGGAAGGATGACGTCTTCTACGGACACGTATTTTTCCATAAAAATAACCCGACTACTCATGAAACTCGTTGGTTTTTGGATAGCTGATAATAAAAAAGAACAATTAGTAACGAATGTCATTCTTTCTTATACCGTTACCGCGTTAATATCTGCGATATGTATTACGGCAATCGACTTCTATCATAGTATCGATGATTTTTACGTAAGTTCACAATTAAAATCACATGGAGAAATCGATTTTGCCTAACCAGCGAATATTCTGCTTATGTGGTGACAGAACTGTGTTATTTCGTAGTAAGACAAAAAAAAAATGTTAGTCTAATGTGCGGCCTATAACAGTCATTAACAGTTACTAACAGTCACTGATAGTCTCTGATTGTCTCTGATAGTCTCTGATAGTCTCTGATAGTCTCTGATAGTCTCTGATAGTCACTGATAGTCACTAATAGTTACTAATAGTCACTAATAGTCACTGACAGTCACTAATAGTTACTAATAGTCACTAATAGTCACTAATAGTCACTAATGGTCACTGATAGTCACTGATAGTCACTAATAGTCATTGACAGTTACTAACAGTAACTAATAGTAACTAGTAGTCACTGATAATCACTTATAGTCATTGATAGTCACTAATAGTCACTAATAGTAACTAATAGTAACTAACAGTAACTAACAGTAACTAATAGTAACTAATAGTACCGAATAGTAACTAATAGTAACTAATAGTAACTAACAGTAACTAATAGTAACTAATAGTAACTAATAGTAACCAATAGTAACTAACAGTAACTAATAGTAACTAACAGTAACTGATAGTAACTAATAGTAACTAACAGTAACTAATAGTAACTAACAGTAACTAATAGTAACTAACAGTAACTAATAGTAACTAATAGTAACTAATAGTAACCAATAGTAACTAACAGTAACTAATAGTAACTAACAGTAACTAATAGTAACTAATAGTCACTAACAGTCACCAATAGTCATTTATAATCCCTAATGGTCACTTATAATCACCATTAGTCACCGATAGTCAACAATAGAGACCAATAGTCACTATAGCGGCCCAGCAAAATTGTTTCCTCCACAAAAACATATTGCCAAATGTATTATTTCCTATCGTTAACATTGTAGTCACGTTTTAATGATAGTAACAATTGTAGACGTTATGACGAAAATAGTTGATTTCTGTAAGGGCGCAACATATAATGCGTGTGCACTCATGCCAGTTATGGTGTGTCTCGTGAAAATCACTGGATTTATGATACACCGGCGAGGGGTTATGGACATAATCAGATATACGCAGGACAATTTTTGGAATGGCGATTACGACGATTATGGAAAGGCCGTTTTAAGGCATACCGACCGAAAGGGAATTGTGCTGATCTGCAGTTTTACTTTTTTCGTTCAAGGGACAGTTGTGTGTTATGTAATGACCCCCATTGTCGGTAAGTACGATGCGTCAAAATTAGTTTCACTGGATAGAATCGAGAAAGGAACAAAAATGGCATCTTCCTATTTTGATGGGTTGTAGAGAACATTGGTAGAAACGATTCTGACAGAATACTCGCATTCAATGTATGGCTCAACTTGCCAATTTCCGAGTCACCTTACTACGAGGCATTTTCAGCATTGTTGGTAACGATCAAATATATATACATTCCAAAAAGCAAATAAATAAAAAATCAGTGATACGAAAATTACCGTTTCACGTCCAAAGGACTTGACATGCATACACGCAGGAATTTGTTTCTGTTGTTTCGACAATTTTCTCTGCATGCTGAATATCCACGTGGCTGCACAATTCAAAATTCTTCAACACAAGTTCAGGACAATGTGCGACGTAAGCGATACGGAAAAAGCAAAAAAATATATTGACTCGAACGAATATTCTGAAAATTGTTACAACAAGTTTAAAGACTGTGTGCAAAGACATCACGCGCTTATCAAGTATGTTGAGGATTTGGAACATATGTTTACGTTTCTGGTGCTTGGACAGCTGTTGGTGTCCAGTGTTATGCTTTGCGTAGCTGGATTTCAACTCTCTCAGGTAAGAAACAACTGCATTCGACTGGCACATTTATAAGTAACATTAATTTAAAACAAAACCATTCCTATTACGATTTAATGCATAAAAAAATATTCAAGGGAACAAATACAATATAGGGATATATTTTCTGCAATAAATCCTGACAGGAATGATTTTTGACAAAGGGATTCATGAGAGATTTGAAAAATGTATCGAATTGTTGGTATAAGATTAAAATATTTAGTCTGAAGTCTGGTTGGTCTGAAGATTGGTCGGTCTCAAGACTGGTCGGTCTCAAGTGTGGTCGGTCTCAAGTCTGGTCAGTCTCAAGTCTGGTCGGTCTCAAGTCTGGTCGGTCTCAAGTCTGGTCGGTCTCAAGTTTGGTCGGTCTCAACTCTGATCGGTCTGAAGTCTGGCCGGTCTCAAGTCTGATCAGTCTCAAGTCTGGTCGGTCTGAAGACTGATCGGTCGCAAGTCTGGTCGGTCTCAAGACTGATCGGTCTCAAGTCTGGTCGGTCTCAAGTCTGGTCGGTTTCAAGCTTGGTCGGTCTCAAGTCTGGTGGGTCTCAAGTCTGGTCGGTCTCAAGTCTGGTCGGTTTCAAGCTTGGTCGGTCTCAAGTCTGGTGGGTCTCAAGACTGGTCAATCTCAAGTCTGGTCGGTCTCAAGACTGGTCGATCTCAAGACTGATCGGTCTCAAGTCTGGTCGGTCTCAGGTCTGGTCGGTCTCAGGTCTGGTCGGTTTCAAGCTTGGTCGGTCTCAAGTCTGGTGGGTCTCAAGTCTGTTCGGTCTCAAGTCTGGTCGGTTTCAAGCTTGGTCGGTCTCAAGTCTGGTGGGTCTCAAGACTGGTCAATCTCAAGTCTGGTCGGTCTCAAGACTGGTCGATCTCAAGACTGGTCGGTCTCAAGTCTGATCGGTCTCAAGTCTGGTGGGTCTCAAGACTGGTCAATCTTAAGTCTGGTCGGTCTAAAGACTGGTCGATCTCAAGACTGGTCAATCTCAAGACTGGTCGATCTCAAGTCTGGTCGGTCTTAAGACTGGTCGGTCTGGCCAATTATATCGTAACACATTTCGAACTCCACGGAAAACTGCCCAAACTCTATATTGGTTTCACATTTTCTACTTAAGAAAAAATTTGTAGCTTGTTACTATATTCGTCTACTTAATCTACGAATCCGAAGGGTCAAAGTACCATCATCAGACGCCTTATCTTTGTTGCTCACACGATTGGCTCAATATTCCAACTTCTCGTTATAACATTGACAGCCAACGAAGTTATCGTTGAGAGCGAGGGTATCGGGAACGCTGCGTACTCAGCACTCTTTTACGAATTACCATTCGATGGTCCAGGACAAAACGTGAGACGTGGCTTGGTTATGGTAATGTTACGGGCTCAAAAAGCCTGCTGTATTACGGCTGGACGATTTTTTCCCGTCTCTTTAGAGACATTCACAAAGGTACAATGAACTCACGACTGAATTTCAGGCTTGACATATCTAAAAACTGGAAAGTTTATTCTTATTTATTGCAGGTTACGACAACGTCGATGTCATATTTTACACTGCTACGACAAATGGAAGAAGAGATCAGCGAAGTTTGAATGTATATTTTTTGTGTGACGATTGAATGATTTTCTTGGTTATAAAATAAAATTGGAGATTTAAATACTGGAAAAAAAGACACACACACATTGCAGCCTTTTTGACATTTACAGTCCATTTCTTGCTAAGGAATTTCAAAAACGCTATAAGAAAAAGAAAATATGATGTAGTCGTTAATGCCGAATACTCACCCTTGTAACAATAATCCAAATCGCCGGAGCGAATTTCTCGTCCTCTATAAGAATTCTACTTCATTTCTTTCTACCCTTTTGTACATGTTGACTAAATTGGCACCACACTTCACAGATTGCGTGCGACGAATAAATGATAGCGTATTCGCTCTTCAGCTTCAAGAAATGAAGCTCGACATGTGAAAAAAGAGGTTGACGACACGAAGAAAATTATGGAACGGTACATCAAATACAAAGGTACTTAAGGAACGAAAAAAATGCCTTGCCGTTCGAAGAAAAGATGAAGAAATAAAGATTAATGCAGGGTTGTGTCAAGTTTGATGTCAGAACTATTACTCTTTTATCCGCTATTACCGTAATCGCCGGTACGATATTATTACACCGAAGAGGGGAAGTTGCACTATGGTAAAAACTTTTTCCCTGGACTTGAAGTGCACCTACGATGGCACGCGCGTCGAATAAGCTGCTTTCCATACAGTTGACGAGTCTATTCTTGAGATTTGTCGGCTTTTGGTTACCCAATAATCCAAAAGAACAACGACTACTCGATTGTGCTCTCTCTTACACCATTATTGCCGTTATTTGGGGCACTGGTGTAATCTGGATGGACGCTTATTACTCGATGGGTGACTTCAATGTAAGTAATTACAATTCTGACAGTTTTAAGGAAAACCGACGCCAAAAGTAAGTGAGAACATAGTTTTTTATTTCCTCGTCGAATCAGTGAAGTCAAAATCCAATCCGGACACTCATTCTTGCATGGAGTTAATTTTAACAAATTTTTCAAAATGTCGTTATGATGTGTCATCCATACGTAAATTTAGATGTATTTTAGAATAATGAGCCAGAAATTTCAATTTTTTATGAGTAAAGTCAGAATCCAACTTGGACTCATTCTAGCATGGAGTTAATTTTAACAAATTATCCAAAACATAATTATGATGTGTCATCGACGTGTAAATTTAGAAATAGTTCAAAATAATGAGCCATTAATTTCTATTTTTTATTGATGATTGACGAAAATGTAATAATATTTACTTGACCGAGTAAAACGCAGTCGTCGAGTTGCAGGCCAAGAAAAAAAAAATGGCAGCGCTTCGTCAGCGGTAATCAAAACATAAAGTCATCTCACTGACTTAATTCTAGACTTAGGGTTGACTTTTTAGACATAAGTTCTATTCAACAACTGTTGATCAATTAAGTGGATGATATTTGAGCGTCTGATCATGTGACTTTTGTGATCGGTCGTTCCAATTAGCGAAAATTGTGATTCGACTATTTTCACCATCAATCTGACAAGAATCTTTGTATTTCTATCGGTCATTGTAAATATGAACCTACAGAAATTTGCCTACGCATTGACAAACGTTATGACTCTCCTCATGGTACTCTTCAAAGTGATAATTTTTGCAATGAAACGGCAGAAAATGGTTGCTTTAATAAAATACAGCAAAGAACATTTTTGGGAAGCTGATTATGACGACATTGGAAAGCAAGTGCTTATTAATTGTGAAAAGGAGTGTTTTCTCTTTGTTTGCACTTTTACGATGTTTGCTCAGGGCACAGTTTGCAGTTACACTATCACGCCAATTATTGGTAAGTCAAATTGGAGGTGATGGACGATCAATTTTTTTGTTCTTATTTATGATCTGTATTAACGTATCAGAGAACATTGGTAAAAATGAGACTGATAGAATTCTTCCTTTCAACATTTGGTTTGATCTGCCCGTGACAACAACGCCTTACTTCGAAATCCTTTTTGTCATTCAGGTATTGCTAAATCATGATCGTTAGTTGAAGACATATATCAAATTGGTCCACATTTTAATAGCAAATAAAATTCTTCATCTGTTAACATAAAATAATGTTCCAGACTTTGTCATTGTATCATGTTGGAATTCTATATTTTTGCTTCGACAACTTTCTCTGCATCCTGAATGTCCACGTGTCAGGGCAATTTCGGATTCTCAATGCTCGTCTGTTAGCTGTATGTGATGTCGGAAAGGGAGACAAGAATTATGGAATAGCTAAACTTACGGCCAACGAGGAATGCGTTTCCGACCCTTGTAATTCATTAGAAAAATTCAAGACATGCTTAAGACAACATCAAAAGCTTATTGCATTTGTCGAGGAAATGGAATCCACGTACAGTCTTTGTATACTTGGTCAAGTCTTGGTATTCAGTGCTTTAACGTGCCTTGTTGCTTATCAAGCCTTTTTGGCAAGTACCAGTCAAATCATATGCTTTTTAGGTTGAATTATTTTCGTATATGTAGATATTGATCAACAATAGGATGTCTATGAAAACACCATCAACTGGGACGATAATATTAATTGTGTATTCTGGTTATCTAATCCAGGCCAGTCTAAAGTTTGGCCAGTCTGAATTCTGGTCCTTCAGAAGTCTGGTCAGTCTGAAGTCTGGTCAGTCTGATGTCTGGTCAGTCTGAAATCTGGTCAGTTTGAAGTCTGGTCAGTCTGAAGTCTGGTCAGTCTGAAGTCTGGTCAGTCTGAAGTCTGGTCAGTCTGATGTCTGGTCAGTCTGAAATCTGGTCAGTTTGAAGTCTGGTCAGTCTGAAGTCTGGTCAGTCTGAAGTCTGGTCAGTCTGAAGTCTGGTTAGTCTGAAGTCTGATCAGTCTGAAGTCTGGTCAGTCTGAAGTCTGGTCAGTCTGAAGTCTGGTCAGTCTGAGGTCTGGTCAGCCTGAAGTCTGGTCAGTCTGAAGTCTGGTCAGTCTGAAGTCTGGTCAGTCTGAAGTCTGGTCAGTCTGAAGTCTGGTCAGTCTGAAGTCTGGTCAGTCTGAAGGCTGGTCAGTTGTAGATGTCATTGATATGTCCACTTGTTAAAATGTCGAAATCTGTCTGGACACGATCTATATTCAAAGGATCTATACCTAATCCACATTCAAATTAAAGTTAATCAAACCCTAGATGAACACATTTTTCGGTATAAATAAGTTTACATTGATTATCTACGATCGTCCCATTTGGTAGACTTTGCACAAACATCTATATATTTTTGGATATATAAGCTCAAGATATATAAAAATTGGTAACGCAGGTGAAAGGACCTTTTCTGCGACGAATAATCTTCATAGTACACTGTTCCGGGACGTTCACTCAACTATTTATGTTTACTCTAACCTGTCACAATCTGTGGGACGCAAGTGTTGATGTAGCTAATGCTGCATTCCAGTCTGGTTGGCATTTACTTAAGAGTGATGATCCGGCTACAGTCTCACTAAAAAAAGACGTTATTCTGATGATCATGAGAGCACAACGTCCGTGTTGCCTCACAGCTTTTGGATTTTTCCCGGTATCATTGGAAACCTTCATGAAGGTGAGACTATTATCTCTAAGACAGCAAACATGTTGTCTTCAAAATTACATGACACTTTTTTGTAAATTTATATTTCAGATTAATAGCACAGCGGTATCGTACCTAACCATACTCAGACAAAGTGCTATGGAAGATTAACCTAGCAATAACAAAAGTGTTTTAAATAAAACGAACATAATCAGACATAATAGTAGCTGATTTTTAAACTTCCGATGGAATGAAAGTGCTTCTCAGAACTATCATACGATCGACGGCACATAAACTTGTTTAGAATTATTTTCAATTGTACAAAAATGATCAGAGGTTGTTTATAGCAGAACGTCGTCATGTTTTCTATAGATTACAACAACAACAAAAACATCTTAGTTTCAAATAATAAAGATACGTTACTGTTAACTGTTTTATATTGAACTTTTTGTCCTTACCGGCATCGATATTTTTAGGGAACCGCCTCAGAAGTTTGGTCCATCAGAAGTCTGGTCATCAGAAGTCTGGTCATCAGAAGTCTGGTCATCAGAAGTCTGGTCATCAGAAGTCTGGTCATCAGAAGTCTGGTCATCAGAAGTCTGGTCATCAGAAGTCTGGTCATCAGAAGTCTGGTTATCAGAAGTCTGGTCATCAGAAGTCTGGTCATCAGAAGTCTGGTCATCAGAAGTCTGGTCATCAGAAATCTGGTCATCAGAAGTCTGGTCATCAGAAGTCTGGTCATCAGAAGTCTGGTCATCAGAAGTCTGGTCATCAGAAGTCTGGTCTATTAGAAGTCTGGTCATCAGAATTCTGGTCATCAGAAGTCTGGTCCAGCAGAAGTCTGGTCCAGCAGAAGTCTGGTCCATTAGAAGTCTGGTCCATTAGAAGTCTGGTCATCAGAAGTCTGGTCATCAGAAGTCTGGTCATCAGAAGTCTGGTCATCAGAAGTCTGGTCATCAGAAGTCTGGTCATCAGAAGTCTGGTCATCAGAAGTACGGTCCATCAAAAGTCTGGTCCACCAGAAGTTTGACACATAAATATGTTTAAAATTATTCCCAATTGTGCAAAAATAGATAGAGGATTTTTTTAGTAGAACTTCGTCATGTTTTCTATAGATTACAACAAAAAAAACAAATATTGAAGACAAGTTACCGTTAACTGTTTCATATTGAACATTTTGTCCTTACCGGCATCGAAATTTTTTACGAACAGCCTTTCCAGGTCCTCACTCAATGAAACCTCTCTTCAGCTTTGACGAAAACGTTACAATGTACGCCAAGGAAATGATGAACACATGTTCTCTTTTCTTCACTCGGATCACCAACTCCTAGAACGACGACGCATTTTCTTTTCAATAATGCAAAACTCCACAAAGTTACATGAGTACCGACTGTCAAGCTCTTCGCTGTGTACAAATGTCATCCCCGGGGAAAAAAAATGTATTCCTAGGTATTATGCGTCATTACGGGGTAATCACTACGTGTCACGTATCTGGTACGACGACACGCGACAGTCTCGAGATTGGAGTGTTAAGAAGTCGGCAGTACATGATTGCTGCAAAGAATGTCATATGCAAGAAGATAAAAAAGATGATTCATATTCGGAACGAACGTATGAACATACTATGTCTAAAATAATACATAGTTGTATATATTGTAATGGTACCAACCCTCGAGTATGGCTTCGACCGATTTGAGTGATGGTCTCGCTATAAGATCAACAAGATTTTTCATGAGGTTTGCCGGTTTTTGGATATGGCATGATAATCGTGGTAAACAAATCATGAACATGGCCATGTTCTACACGGTTGCTGCAATTCTTGTTGCCTGGATAATAACCGGAGCGGATTTGTGGTATTCTCGACAAGATTTTCATGTGAGAATCTACAGTTTTATCTTTTGTTCTCACTAAAAAATGATTCATGCTATCATCTGGCATTGTTGATGCGTCCAAAATATGTAATACTCACTCATACGTCATATAGGTAGATAGAGATTTAACATGCGAGGATTTATTATTGATTCACATATTCCAATCATTTTACATCTTTGATCCAATCTGTAAGACAAGATTTTTGTTGTCTTCCAGCAAGGTGCTTATGCAGCCTGCAACGCAATGACCGTACTAATAATCTTACTTAAGCTCTTGATATTTTCCATAAAACGAGACGATTTTATGAATCTTATTAAATTCTGTTATTCCAACTTTTGGCAACGGAGTTACGACAAATTCGGCGAAAATATGGTGCGCGATTGTGAAAACAGATGCGTGTACTTCGTTTGCACTTTTATGTTTTTTGCTCAATGTACGGTTTGCAGCTATACGATGCATCCAATAATAGGTAAGCCAGATTTTTGTTGTTGTTGTTGCTGCTTCAATTATTGGACAGTTATATTTTTGTTGCCATTTAATTTGAGGAAAAGCTGTTTCGTTCCGTTTCAGAGAATATAGGAAAAAATGAGACGGACCGGATACTTCCATTCAACATATGGTTGGACTTTCCAATAACCACAACGCCATATTACGAAATAATGTTTTTCATTGAAGTAAATTTCTTTGACATGAAATTTGATGAATTTTTGACATTGTTCTGTTTTTGCTTTTCAGACACTGGCTTTGATTCATTCGGGAATATGCTATTTTTGCTTTGACAATTTATTGTGTATTATGAATGTTCACACCGCTGGACAATTTAGGATTTTGCAAAGGAGATTGGAATCGATGTGCGACGTGACGAAATTCAACAAACATCCTGACTCGTGTCGTAAACTCTCGTCAAACAGTGATTACAATGCCTTTTCGATTAATTCAACAAACGTCTATGCCCAATATACCGAATTCAAGGAATGCATTCGCGATCATCAATCCCTTATTCGTTTCACGAAGATGGTGGAAAATGTGTACACGTTTGTCATATTGGGTCAGGTTGTTATATTCAGCCTTCTCATCTGCCTCGTCAGTTACCAAGCCATATTGGTGAGTCGTTAGTATTCATGGGGTTAGCCGCAAAAAAAAAAAAAAAAAAAAAAAAAAACTATAGCGGACATTTCACGTAAGCACTTCGCAAATCCGGAAAGGCTATCGGTGCGAATTGCTCTTGGGTCTGTAAATTGTCATTCAATCATCAACCATCAGGTTTGCCAAACAAAAAAAATTATAAATAAAAAAAAAGTAATTTATTTATAAAAGGCCGAAGGATCATTTGCCAGCCGAATGATTTTCATCGTACACAGCGGTGGTACTTTTACCCAACTCTTCATGTTCACATTGACTTGCGATGATCTCATTTGTGAGAGTCAAGCTGTTGCTGATGCTGCATATCGCGCTCATTGGTACGGCGATCTTTCGAATCCTGTGAACCGAAATCTTGGCAAGGATCTCATATTAGTTATTGCAAGATCAAGACGTCCTTGCTGCTTGACAGCTGGAGGTTTTTTTCCGGTGTCCCTGGAAACATTTACAACGGTCAGGAGCCATATAATCATTTTTATGAACCGACTGTCACTTCAGCCACAATAATTTTTTTTAAATCCATTTTAAAGATTTGGTGATTTTTTTTTCACTCTTAAAAAATGTTTGCTATAACTTCTGGATATAGCAATGTAGGTTAGAAAAAATTAAGAGCATAATAAAATGACTCCGAGTGTGTGAAAACAAAAAATTGAGCACACTGATGGCTGATCTGACGTAGAATGTCCTTTACATTACAACTTTGTGTCTCATGTGCCTCTCCTTTCAGATAATAAGTACATCCATGTCATATTTGACACTGCTCAGACAAGGCCAAGAAGAATCATCTGAAACATGATTGGAAATTGTATTTTTTGGGAAAAAATGAAATAAATTTAGAAAATGGATTATTCCGTATGTTTTTGTTTGGACATTTAATATTATGCACACGAGAGAGTAGGTTACCAAGCTTAAAGAAAATCGCGTCTTATCGAAATTAAAGTTTTTTGAAAATCGCTAAATTTTGTATGTTTTTAAATATAAATATTTTTTAAAAAATTTGTTTAAAAAAAAAACATAATTTTACGATTTTCAAAAAAACTTTAACTTCGATAAGTCGCGATTTTTTTGGTACTACTTTTTTCTAATATAAATTAAAATATATATATATATTTTTTTTTACTTATATTTTTAAAAATACAAAATTTTGCAATTTTCAAAAAAACGTTAATTTCGATAATTCCCGATTTTATATATATATATACCATATTATTTTATATATATATTATGGCCATTTGCGACTGTTCCCACAACAATTGGCCTTAACTACCTTAAGCCCTATGTAACAGAGTTCGTTCTTATTAAATAAAAAAAATAAAAAAATAAAAAAATAAAAAAATAAATAAATCTGTCTAAGAATGATTACACCATGTAATCTTGTAAGCTCTCCAACAAAAATCTACAGGCAGCGCTTTCCGCACGACTGACAAATTCTAAAAGATACATTAAAGGTCTAGAGTCCTCGCATGCCTCTAGAAAATAGCAACTGCATTGAAAGAATTACAGGTTTGCGACTCGCGACCCTCTAATAGTTGTCGCGACGTTCAGTCTCTTGTGATTCAACAGAAATAAACTTTTTTTTTTATTGTTGGGTATTACGAAGAAAAAGTGAAAAGAAGTCGGAGGTAAATATTGAGAAATACGATCAAAGTGTCCAGCACGATGCTTAAAAATTGTATCGTCAAGTACAGACGCTCAATATTACATACTTTGTTCATGTCGTATGAAGCGAAACGGTAGTTTGCTATACTTTTTCAAAAGCCTTCCTTGCAATTCCACAAACATGGAATGGAAGAGTGTGGAAAGTCATCCATCCATAAGAATGACACGTTTCTATATGCAGATCGTTGGCATGTGGTACGTGGAAAAAAAACGCGACAGAATCATTTCGAATGTCGTGCTTGTTTATACTATATTGACGATGCTCATTGCTTTGGTCGTCATGGGAACGGATTTTTATTATTCTTGGGGTGATTTACATGTATGCAGCTCTGATTTTTTTTTACAATTAACACTGTAACTGCCAAGTGACATTTTGGCAAAAAAAAATTCTTAATTGTATATTTGATTAAATAAAAAATATCAAAAATTTTTCTTTTTTTCAAAATTATTTTTTCTCTGTAAATGCATTTTTTTGCATGAAACCAAAATGTAGGATGCAATCTTCATGGAATTCAATAGAATGTCAAATTTTTTTAGAATTTCTTTATGGATGTTTAAAAAGTTCTAACGGAAAATAGCTATTCTTTAAAAATGCCAAATGTGCTATATTTTATGAATAATAAAATAAAAAGTAGGATGCAAAATTTGGAAAAAAAAAAAAAAAAATCGAAATTAATTTTTTTTATTACTATTTTTTTTACAGAAATTAAATTTCTAATAAAATTTTTGAAACGAATAAAAAAATAATGTATTTTTAAAATCTTTGTGAGGAATATTTGGCAGTTAAAGAGTTGAGAATAAAAAATTCTTTTTTGACTATTATGATTTTAAAAAAAAATTCATAATTATCAGGCTATTTCGTATAATGCTCCTTGCACGATAACTGTGATGCTTGAGCTTTTGAAGTTATTGCTGTTTGTATATAATCGTCAAAAAGTTATGGAATTTAATGCCTTTACGGAAAACTCCTTCTGGAAAATAAAATACGAAATGGTGGACCTGACGATTTTAAACGAGTGTAATAAACAAACAATGCTAATGAATGGCGTCCTCGCACTTCTTATGCAGGTGATAGCCTGGCACTATTTAAGCATTCCAATGGCCGGTGAGTGTTAATCCATATTAAAAAAAAAAAAAAAATCTTCACGAGTTAACATAGCTGCACTATATGTTATTTGCTGATGTCACCGTGCATTCTTAAGACTCATTCTACCCTCGCAAAGTGCATCGTGACGGTGCATATAATAACGTTTGAATACGTGAGAACTTGTGAGACGCGTCAACGTGATCCGATTTTCTACTGTCGCAGGATTAAAGTTAAAAGTAGTCGTGCTTTTTGCATTAATCGAATCATTTTTATCGCCAGTATTTTAATAATATTATAATCTGTAAATGTGCAAGTGTGTCTAATAATAAAAAAATTGGGAACTTTGATGACAGTTTTTAAAAAAATGTACAGTATATTTTTATCGTTTATTATTTGTAGTCAATTTTTTAAAAAATTAACCATATTATAATCTGTATCTTCGTTGGTGTATCCGATAATTTAAAAAAAAATTAGCTTCAATGGCACAGTTTAAAAAAAAACGATATTTTTTTTTTTTTTTTTTTACTAAACTTATTAATATAATATAATCTGTAATTGTGCTGATGTATCTAATAATAAAAATAATTCTCAGCATCAATAGCATAGTTTTAAAAAAATGTACAATATATTCTTATCAGTTTTTTTTTTTTTTTTTTTTTTTTTTTTTTAGAATCTATAGGTAAAAATGCATCGGAAAGAATATTGCCATTCAAGTTGTGGTTTAATCTCCCATTTACGGAAACCCCGTATTATGAAATAGCCTTCGGTCTTCAGGTAAACTGCACATCTATATAATAATAATAATAATAATAATAATAATAAATATATAAAAAATAAAAAATAATAAAAATCATCTAAAAAAAAATATATATAAAAAATACAATTAATACGGATCATGCATATTTTTATGTCTCGGGAATTTCCGTGTTTTACCGTGGCGACATTTTTTCTAAACAGGCTATTTATTTTGAATATGAAACAGCTAAAAAAAAAAATTTTTTTTAGGCAGCAGCAACTTTCAGCGTTTCTATTTGCACAACGACTTTCGCATCATTTCTCTTTACGATATGTATCTACGCCACTGGTCAATTCAAAATATTGCAGCGACGACTGGAAGTTTGCTGTGACACGTATAAAAAAAAATTGTCGAATGATCACAGATTGAAAAATGCAGAATACATGACGTACGATGATCTGAAAGCGTGCATAATTCATCATCAGATGCTCATTCGATACATGGAGAGAGTAGAAAATTTATATTGTTACATTATGCTGGGAGAAGCTTTGGGTGCCGTTTTGCAAATTTGTTTTTCCGGTTTTCAAGTTCTTTTAGTGAGAATAATAAAAAAATATAAATAAATTTTTGTTAAATTAAAATACTAACCTTTATTTTATTCTATATAAATTAATAGGGAGCCGATGAATCAATACTAAGAACTGCCCTCAGTTTGGAATTTTTAGGGGGTGCCATTATTTTACTGTATTTATTCTCATGGGCATGTCACAAAATTATTGAAGAAAGTACTGCAGTTGCCGAGGCTGTTTATAGAGGGAGCTGGTATATACTTCCACCCTATAAATGGGGACACCATTACAGAACCGCCATACTTATGGTGGTTGCAAGGGCTCGAAGACCTTGCATTCTTACTGTTGGAAAATTCACCCCGATGTCCCTCGAAACATTTACTTCAGTAAGTTGCAACACTCTTAATTCAATTGCACTTCCATTCAACAATTAATTTCAGCTCAATAGTACAATAATATTTCATTTAAAAAAAATACATACTGTCAAATTTTCTGATTACTGCGATTGTAATAAAAATGAATAATTAATTAATTAAAAAATAATCCAAAATAATTTAAATTTTTACTTAATTTAATTATTATTTGATAAAAAAAATAATTAAGAAATTAATAACTGATTTTTAAAATAAAGATATTTTTAAATTCAGCCATTATAACTTTCGCATTTTTTTTATCCCTCCAAATATTTTTTGCCCACTACACCAATTTGTTTATAGTTTTTTTACATGTCACTCTCGGTTATGTAAAATTAAGAGCAAAATACAACGTGTCTAAAGGGGTAAAAAAAATATTTAAAAAAATTTGGATCTTCTGATGGAAAATGCCTTAAAATTATGTAATTTTATTTTCTGCAGGTATTCAGCACATCGATATCGTACTTCACGATTTTGCGACAGATGAATGAAGAGACTGAGTAAATAAAGAAAGTGTTGTATATAGATATGTAATATTTTGGGGTTAGATTGTTATGAGACTGTAATTACAAATTCACTTCCGTGTCATTAAACAAAAGCGATCAACAGATGTATCAATTTCATAACCTCAAAACTGTCATTTCCAAAAAAAATAATTATCTTTATTTCACTTAGTGCGAGAAACGCGGTTTTACGCACGCTTAATCCCCATTTTCACACTTTATGAAGTAACATTTTGTATAATACTCGTCGGAAAATTTTTTTTTGCACTTGCATCGTAATATACTATTTTTTCCCTTGGTAGAAATTTTTACAGCGATCAATTGATTTTTGAAAATTTGTCGTAAATCTGCATGAGTCAATCTAAATTTTAGTTACATCACAAACAACTAATCACTAAAAAAAATCGATAAAGTTGTATCATTTTCCTAACCTCAAAACTGTAATTTTCCGAGCAATAATTATCTTTTTGTTTCTTAGCAGAATTTTGATCATTCTTGATGAAAATAGCAAATACGAAAAATAGCGGATTTCATAATAATGATCATTTTAGTTTTAAACCATTGTTATTTTGAACTTGGTTATTTTAACCTCCACCCGAATAATTATCTTTTTGTCCCTTGGTAGAATTTTTCACAGTGATTAAATGATTTCCGACAATTGTTAAAAAATCTGAAGGAGTCAGACAAAATTTTAGTTACGTCCCAAGCAATTCACTGCCACTTCACGACTAACCGATCTTTGTCTCTGAAGCATGATCCGAGTCTTTTGCCTTCGACTGACCACTTAACTGCACCTGCGTCGTCAGTTCAAGTTTCACAGGCGACACATACTTATGGTATAGATGTGCCATCGTCTCTAATAAGCAAGAGATCAAAGAGCAGTTTTACAGTGCGTTGTACAAAATATAATTTTGTACAACCGGGTAAATGTCCTGCTATCGATCAAAGTGTAGATCAAAGTGTTGGCGATGGTAGAACAAGGAAATCCAGAGTCATGATCATAGGATCAGTTTGACTGGCAATCAGCAAAACCCTTGCGTACACTTTGAAGCCCATCAAACCATCATTACAATGTCGACATACGATCACATGGACGTGAACCATCATTTGTCCATACGAATTACCCGTTTCTTCATGGGAACCATTGGCATGTGGAAAGTTGACAAAAGACGTGATCAATTGATATCAACTTGTGTTTTGACCTACGCAGTTCTCAATCTGATATTTGGCATGATTGTCCAGCTGATGGATTTATTTTACTCGTGGGGAAATCTCGCTGTAAGCTGATCCAAAATTATTTGGACAATTTGGCGATCAATAGGAATGTAACAATTATGGTAGTTGTAATTATAGAAGACTATTGTCATCAGGAAGTTTCTTATAATGCTCCATGTTCGACATCAACAACACAAGAATTTTCAAAACTCCTTTTGTTCGTCTACCATCGACGTAAAGTCGTGGAATTCAACACGTACACGGAAAATACATTTTGGAAAATAAAGTATCACAAGCTTGACGTCGCCATTTTGGAAAATTGCAACAGGATGTGCATGTGGGCTTATGGGGCTTCGTTTTGTCTCATGCAAACCATTACATGGTATTACATGAGCATTCCTCTCATAGGTGAATGGTTTTATTGAGATCATATTTTTGTTTTGGAATATGGAGCTGGAATTTGTACGAATGTGTACGTGCAATTTAGTGAGCTATTTGGAAAAAAATTGATAGGCTTAATTGTGACTTACGAATTCTGGAAGAAGATCTTCGTGACCAGATTTTGGAATGGCTTGCTGCATAAATATATTTTACTGTTGTCCATCATAAAAATTGATTCACTTTATCATCATACAAGTTTGTTTTTCCATATTTTTCATATTCCTTAAGAGAATCTCAGCAGAAATGAAACGGAGAGGGAATTACCGTTCAGAATCTGGTTTGATTTGCCTCTAACGAAATCTCCATGGTTCGAAGCAGCTTTTGTCCTAGAGGTGCATTAAAATTATTTTTCTTGAATAAATCTATGTTTTTGTCGTGGGGAATACAAATTTTATGGAGAACCTGTCCAGGCAGTTGCAACTTGCTGGATAGGAATATGTTCCACCACTTTTGCCGTATTCCTCTTCACGATTAATCTCTACGCCGCTGGACAGTTTCAAATATTGCAGCGAAAGTTGGAACTGACCGCAGAATTTTTTGGACAAGACTTGGAGATCAGATCGGAAAAGTGTGTCAAATCGGATGATGATGTTTTTTATGACAATTTGAAAGAGTGTATAAAGCAACATCAGCTGCTGATCTGGTACATGAACAGGGTTGAGAATTTGTATTGTTACATAATGCTTGGCCAGACTTTAGGTGGTGTTTTACAAATTTGTTTCTCCAGTTTCCAGATCGTTTTGGTAAGTATGAAATGGATTAAGTGATTTTGGGCTTAATGTGTATGATTTTTTTTTGTAGGGAGCTGAAGTTTCGCTTCAGCGAACCGGATTAAGTGTAGTTTTTCTTGTGGGAAGCACGATTCAGTTATTTTTATTTTCCTGGTCGTGCCACATAATAATCGATCAGAGTTTGGCCGTAGCTGAAGCTGCTTATAGGGCGTCATGGTATAATCTGTCCAGTGCCGAAATTGGACAAACGTATCGAAAGGCAATACTCATGATGATTTGCAGAGCTCATAAACCATGTGTTCTCACTGTTGGCAAATTTGCTCCGATGTCATTGAACACATTCGCAGCAGTGAGTGAGACGTGATTGCAGAACTGATTAGTTCTTTGAGGCAAAGATTGACAAATAAGAGAGAAATCACTGTTGGACCAATTGTACCGTAGGGACATTTTTATGCCATCAGATCTGCGGTGATAGATTTGTGATTTGTCATTGTTACTTCGGACCAGTTCGAAATGGTCCAATTGTGCTGTCTCTTTCCTTAATAAACATAACAAAACATATATATATATATGTTCTAACAGGTGTTCAATACGTCCATATCATATTTCACAGTATTGAGACAGATGAAGGAAGAACCTTAAGACCACCGCTGTATAAAACTTGTACAATTGTTCTGAACAATACAATAAAATAGATAATTTTGAATACTGAGTCAGACGTGATTGCAGAACTGATTAGTTCTCGAAGTCTAAGAATGCCAAAAAGGGGAGAAATCATTGTTGGATCAATTGGACCGTAGGGACATTTAAATGCTTATTGTTATTTCGAACCAGTCCGAAATGGTCCAACTCTGTCTTTTTCCTAATTAACATTACAAAACATATGTATATATACAATACATCGATGTCATATTTCAGTCTTGAGACAGATGAAGGAACAACCTTAAAACCACCGCTGTATCAAACTTGTACAATTCTTCTGAACAATACAATGAAATATATTATTTTGAATACTGATAGAGACGTGATTGCAGAACTGATTAGTTCACTAAGTCATAGATTGACAAATAGGAAAGAAATCATTGTTGGATCAATAGGACCATACGAACCGTAGGGACATTTTTATGCTTATTGTTGCTTCGGACCAGTCCGAAATGGTCCAACTCTGTCTCTTTCCTAATAGACATAACAAAACATATGTATGTGTTCTAACATATATTTTACGCAAACATATGTAACTATTCAATACATCGATATCATATTTAACAATCTTAAGACAGATGAAGAAAGAACCTTAAGACCACCGCTGTACCAAAACTTGTACAATTCTTTTGAACACTACAATAAAATATATAATTTCGAATATTGAGTGAGACGTGATTGCAGAACTGATTAGTTCTCGAAGCCAAATATTGACAAATAGGAGAGAAAAATCATTGTTGGATCAATTGGACCGTAAGGACATTTTTATGCTTATTGTTACTTCGAACCAGTCCGAAATGGTCCAACTCTGCCTTTTTCCTAATTAACATTACAGAACATATGTATATGTACAATACATCGATGTCATATTTCAGTCTTCAGACAGATGAAGGAAGAACCTTAAAACCACCGCTGTATCAAACTTGTACAATTCTTCTGAACAATACAATGAAATATATTATTTTGAATACTGATAGAGACGTGATTGCAGAACTGATTAGTTCACTAAGTCATAGATTGACAAATAGGAAAGAAATCATTGTTGGATCAATAGGACCATACGAACCGTAGGGACATTTTTATGCTTATTGTTGCTTCGGACCAGTCCGAAATGGTCCAACTCTGTCTCTTTCCTAATAGACATAACAAAACATATGTATATGTTCTAACATATATTCTACACAAACATATGTAACTATTCAATACATCGAATCATATTTCACAATCTTAAGACAGATGAAGAAAGAACCTTAAGACCACCGCTGTACCAAACTTGTACAATTCTTCTGAACAATACAATAAAATATATAATTTCGAATACTGAGTGAGACGTGATTGCAAAACTGATTAGTTCTCGAAGCCAAAGATTGACAAATAGGAGAGAAATCATTGTTGGATCAATTGGACCGTAGGGACATTTTAATGCTTATTGTTACTTCGAACCAGTCCGAAATGGTCCCACTCTGCCTTTTTCCTAATTAACATTACAAAACATATGTATATGTACAATACATCGATGTCATATTTCAGTCTTGAGACAGATGAAGGAACAACCTTAAAACCACCGCTGTATCAAACTTGTACAATTCTTCTGAACAATACAATGAAATATATTATTTTGAATACTGATAGAGACGTGATTGCAGAACTGATTAGTTCACTAAGCCATAGATTGACAAATAGGAAAGAAATCATTGTTGGATCAATTAGACCATACGGACCGTAGGGACATTTTTATGCTTATTGTTACTTCGGACCAGTCCGAAATGGTCCAACTCTGCCTCTTTCCTAATAGACATAACAAAACATATGTATATGTTCTAACATATATTCTACACAAACATATGTAACTATTCAATACATCGAATCATATTTCCAATCTTAAGACAGATGAAGGAAGAACCTTAAGACCACCGCTGTACCAAAACCTGTACAATTCTTCTGAACTATACAATAAAATATATAATTTCGAATACTGAGTGAGACGTGATTGCAAAACTGATTAGTTCTCGAAGCCAAAGATTGACAAATAGGAGAGAAATCATTGTTGGATAAATTGGACCGTAGGGACATTTTAATGCTTATTGTTACTTCGAACCAGTCCGAAATGGTCCAACTCTGCCTTTTTCCTAATTAACATTACAAAACATATGTATATATACAATACATCGATGTCATATTTCAGTCTTGAGACAGATGAAGGAACAACCTTAAAACCACCGCTGTATCAAACTTGTACAATTCTTCTGAACAATACAATGAAATATATTATTTTGAATACTGATAGAGACGTGATTGCAGAACTGATTAGTTCACTAAGCCATAGATTGACAAATAGGAAAGAAATCATTGTTGGATCAATTAGACCATACGGACCGTAGGGACATTTTTATGCTTATTGTTACTTCGGACCAGTCCGAAATGGTCCAACTCTGTCTCTTTCCTAATAGACATAACAAAACATATGTATATGTTCTAACATATATTCTACACAAACATATGTAACTATTCAATACATCGAATCATATTTCACAATCTTAAAACAGATGAAGAAAGAACCTTAAGACCACCGCTGTACCAAACTTGTACAATTCTTCTGAACAATACAATAAAATAGATAATTTTGAATACTGAGTGAGACGTGATAGCAGAACTGATTAGTTCTCGAAGTCAAAGATTGCCAAATAGGAGAGAAATCATTGTTGGATCAATTGGACCGTAGGGACATTTTAATGCTTATTGTTACTTCGAACCAGTCCGAAATGGTCCAACTCTGCCTTTTTCCTAATTAACATTACAAAACATATGTATATGTACAATACATCGATGTCATATTTCAGTCTTGAGACAGATGAAGGAACAACCTTAAAAACACCGCTGTATCAAACTTGTACAATTCTTCTGAACAATACAACGAAATATATTATTTTGAATACTGATAGAGACGTGATTGCAGAACTGATTAGTTCACTAAGCCATAGATTGGCAAATAGGAGAGAAATCATTGTTGGATCAATTAGACCATACGGACCGTAGGGACATTTTTGTGCTTATTGTTACTTCGAACCAGTCCGAAATGGTCCAACTCTGTCTCTTTCCTAATAGACATAACAAAACATATGTATATGTTCTAACATATATTCTACACAAACATATGTAACTATTCAATACATCGAATCATATTTCCAATCTTAAGGCAGATGAAGGAAGAACCTTAAGACCACCGCTGTATAAAACATGTACAATTGTTCTGAACAATACAATAAAATAGATAATTTTGAATACTGAATGAGACGTGATTGCAGAACTGATTAGTTCTCGAAGCCAAAGATTGACAAATAGGAGAGAAAAAATCATTGTTGGACCAATTGGACCGTAAGGACATTTTTATGCTTATTGTTACTTCGGACCAGTCCGAAATGGTCCAACTCTGTTTCTCTCCTAATAAACGCAACAAAACATATGAATATGTTCTAACATATATACTACATAAACATATGTAACTATTCAATACATCGACATCATATTTCACAATCTTAAGTCAGATGAAAGAAGAACCTTAAGACCACTGCTGAATAAAACTTGTACAACACTTCTGAACAATACAATAAAATGTGTCATTTTGAATACTGAAAGCGTATGGTTTTTTTACAAATGTCCGTTACCTTGTAAAGTGCCAAATAATTTTTGAAGAACGTCAACATTTTTGTTGACTGCTTCGCTGCGATGAGAATGCTTTTACATAAATCAAAGTAACCTGTCCTCAAACTCTCTATGGAATTTGATTTTGTTTTGAAAATCCGACGTTCAGCACCACGAAGAAAAACCTTCCCTATTGACTTATAGTGTTCAAGTACACGTTTGAATTCCCCGTTTTTGTCACGCGATATACAAAGTATTGTTTGCTGCGAAAGAAAAAAAAAGTGGAAGGGAATGCAGCTTATGGATCACAGTTCATGTCTTGGATGACATCAAGTTTCCCGAACTATTATGTATCATTTACTGGTAATCGTAGCGTGTCAACGATTCAGCCCGACGAGACACGATAGTCTCGATATCTTGAAGGGCTCTAAGAATATGGCTTCGACAGATTTGAGCGACACGCTCGCCATAAAATTGACGCGTTTTTTTATGAGATTTACCGGTTTTTGGATTTGGAATGATCGACGTGGCAAAATTCTCATGGAAATGGCGATGGTGTACACCATTGTCGCGACAGTCTTTGCCTGGATTGTAACGGCATCGGACTTGTGGTATTCCCGACAAAGTTTCTACGTGAGTATATATTTTTCTATAAATATATCAAAATAAACATCCCGACTGATTGATAGTCCCAATACCTAAAATCATTGAATTTGGGCAGTGAATTTTTTCTACGACACTCATTGGAAAGAATTTTTGCGCAACCTTAAGAGGGTCTTAAGGAGCTACATTTGCGTAGAAAAATTGAAAAAAAAATAAAAAATTATAATCGATTTTTCGACATTTTTGTGTATGACGAATGTCCCTGAAAATTCCACATTGATGTCTAGAACCTTGACATAACTATGACATTTTGGATCGAACAAGTTCGACCGCCTAACGCCGCAGCACCGCTGACTATTTGCTTCGCTGTCTAGCGCACGGAAGAATCGCTGAACGTTTTATTTCACTTTTCAGCTGTTGTTTCGGTCTCTATATTATTGTTTATGGTGTTGCTCAAAGTGAGAAATCGGCAACGTTGTTTTACGCAAGATTCAAACGAATGCTTGCATGGGAAATTGGTTTTGGGAAATGTACAACAAATTCTAAATGGCGGTGAAAATTGCGGCAAGTGTCGTTGCGGCCGAAATTGCACTTCTTATTGCGAGACCCTAGAAACGCGCGTGACTCAAGGCTACGAAATGATTTTTGAGAGCACTCAAAAAATCGCTAATTGGCAACGGACATTTTATTTTCAATTTTATGGGATATGCGGAATTAGGATTGAAATGGGCTAAGCTTCTGATTTCGTGATACTCAAGGCCGTTTTTTTAGAAGATTCGTAAAACCGAAATTGAGGTTATGCGCGAGAGCGCCGGATTAAGAGGCGGAAAATTTCGTCGTCCAATGTTAAGGGAGAATCTCACTTTCCCGTCAATTTTAAAAATTTTGGAATTCCGTTGATTTTTTTTTTTTTTTTTTTTCTTTTTCTTTTTTTCTCAAAGGACTTGATAAATATGATTTAAATTTTTATGGGATATGCGGAATTATGGTAGAAATGGGCTGAGATTCTGGCTTCATGATACTCAAAGTCGTTTTTTTAAAAGAGACGAAAAACTAAAATTGAGGTTATATGCGAGAGAGACAGAACTATAGGCATTTCGAAATTTCTGAAACTCATCCTTGGTGTTTAATTACATTTTTATTTGTTTAAATCCAATAATTAATAAATATTTAAAGATCCAGATCTAAAAAGGCTGTAAATACGGCTATAATTGCAACACACTTAAAAAAAACATTATAATACATTTAAAAAAAAAAAAAAAAAATTCCGAACATCGACTGTATTTTGAGCCGCCAGGTAGATGTGGCCCCTTAAGTGGGTGAAAATGGGTAAAATATATTTTCACAGATTTCTTAGCATCTCTTAAACCCGATGAAATATCGACATAGTTTGTGTTTCTCATACTAAAGCTAAAAAATGTTATTGAAGACTTTGCCCAAATTAACTCCTTAAGAGGCGAATTTTTCACTTTTGCTATGTTATCATACAATAAGCATATTATTTGCCCTCATTACAGCAACTTGCATATGCAGCGTGCAACTCAATGACAATCAACATTATTCTCCTGAAGTTGATAGTTTTCTTAATTCATCGTGAGGCATTTTTGAATCTCATCAAATTTAGTTACGAAAATTTTTGGGAACGAAAGTACGACTCGTTTGGTAAAACGGTGCTTCAAGACTGTGAATCCAGATGCACATATTTCGTTTGCACATTTACATTCTTCGCTCAAAGTACGGTTTGTAGCTATACGATGCAGCCTATCATAGGTGAGTGAATTTAGCTTAAAAATTTTTTAAATGCATATTAAAAGAAATTCTCAATTAATTGATAAAAAAAAATGTACCTTTGCAGAAAACTACGGTAAAAACGAGACCGATAGAATACTTCCCTTCAATATTTACCTCGATTTTCCAATAACCACAACGCCATTCTTCGAAATAACATTTTTTGTTGAAGTAAATATTTTCTGTTAATTAAAAAAAAAAAAAAAAAAAAAAATGAAGGAATATGATAAATTATGGCAATCATTTTTTTTTTTCAGATAATGTCGATGTATCATTCCGGAATATGCTATTTTTGCTTCGACAATTTATTGTGCATTATGATAGTTCACGTAACGGGACAATTCCGAATATTGCAAAGACGTCTCGAATTGGTATACGAGAGTTGCGACAGCTATGATCGTACTGATCGTTCCAACTCCTTAAGCAAAGATTCAGAAAAGTTTTCAAAGAGTGGATCGACCGGCGGTCCCGAATACGAAGAATTTAAGGCCTGCGTCCGATATCACCAATCCCTTATTCGTTTCACAGAAATGGTTGAGGATGTCTACACGTTTGTTATTCTCAGCCAGGTTGTTATTTTCAGCCTGCTCATCTGTCTCGTCAGTTACCAAGCTGCATTAGTAAGTCATGCGTAATAACTTAAAATAAATAAATAAAAAACTACCCAGCATATTTTTTTCCTTATTATTTTTAACTTTTTACTAAGTTTTCTCTATGATAAAGTGATAAAAATTGTGTGAATGCTCCTTACATTCACACACTTTTTTTTAAAAAATACGAACTGCTATACAATGACAAATTTCTGCATAGATTTTGTCAGAAATTTCAGTCATAAAAAGGCAGACTGGAGCTTCACTTGTGTGCCAAATTTCACCTCGATCGGTCGAGCGGTTCTTGAGTTATAGATGATTGAAATTTCGAAGCCACTCACACTCACACTCACACTCACACTCACACTCACACTCACACTCACACTCACACTCACACTCACACTCACACTCACACTCATACTCACACTCACACTCACCCTCACTCTCAAACTCGCACTCACACTCGCACTCACACTCACACTCACACTCACACTCACCCTCACACTCAAACTCGCACTCACACTCGCACTCACACTCACACTCACACTCACACTCACACTCACACACACTCACACTCACACTCACCCTCACACTCACACTCACACTCACACTCACCCTCACCCTCACCCTCACCCTCACCCTCACACTCACACTCACACTCACACTCACACTCACACTCACACTCACACTCACACTCACACTCACACTCACACTCACACTCATTCACACACACACACTCACACTCGCACTTGCACTCACACTCACACTCACACTCACACACTCACACTCACACTCACACTCACACTCACCCTCACACTCAAACTCGCACTCACACTCGCACTCACACTCACACTCACACTCACACTCACACTCACACACACTCACACTCACACTCACCCTCACACTCACACTCACACTCACCCTCACCCTCACCCTCACCCTCACCCTCACACTCACACTCACACTCACACTCACACTCACACTCACACTCACACTCACACTCGCACTCACTCACATTCACACACACACACTCACACTCGCACTTGCACTCGCACTCACACTCACACTCACACTCACACTCACACTCACACACTCACACTCACATTCACAGTCACACTCACACTCACACTCACCCTCACACTCACACTCACACTCACACTCACACTCACACTCACACTCACACTCACACTCACACTCACACTCACACTCACACTCACACTCACACTCACACTCAAACTCACACCCACACTCACACTCACACTCACACTCACACTCACACTCACACTCACACTCACACTCACACTCACACTCACACTCACACTCACACTCACACTCACACTCACACTCACACTCACACTCACACTCACACTCACACTCACACTCACACTCACACTCACACTCACACTCACACTCACACTCACATTCACACTCACACTCACACTTACATTCATGAAATTTCCGAAAAAAAGAATCATGAAAAGAAACCTTGCTCGATGAGAAAGGAAAAATATATATACAGTCGTCCAAAGTTTACGGTTATGATTATATTATATAATTTTTCTTTTTTTTTACAAGGCTGAAGGAACACTTATGAGACGAATGATTTTCATAATTCACACCGGCGGTACTTTGACCCAAACTTTCATGTTTACATTGACGTGCGATGATCTAAAACGAGAGAGTGGAGCAATTGCAGAATCTGCTTATCATGCCCAATGGTATTGCCGATTGTCAACCCGCGAGAACAGAACACACTGCAGGGACCTAATATTTGTAATAATGAGAGCGAGGCGTCCTTGTTGTTTGACAGCCGGAGGATTTTTTCCAGTATCACTGGAAACTTTTACAACGGTAAGAAATTTATCGCTTTTTTTGCGAATTATAAAGTTTTCTGTGGAATTCTTGTGATTTTATTTTTTGCAGATATTGAGCACATCAATGTCGTACTTAACTTTGTTGAGGCAAGGTTCTATGCAATAATATTATTTAGGTTTTCGTTCTTTGGATTGTCTTGAATGGTTTTGATGTCTGCGTACGACTTAGCGTTGTTTTAATACGACATCTATTTCTTAATAAAAATAATGACTATCTTGATTTTTGGAATCGGATGTGTCAGCTATTAATGTCATTTTATTATATCTTGTGCAAATATTGTTTAAAATATGTATTTATACGTCCGTAAGAAATACAAATTTTATACCCTTTAATTGCTCTTAAGGAATCTTCGATTTATGTGTTTAATGGCTCTTTTTATGATTATTTAAAAAAAAATTGATTGCAAAGTTGAAAGTCCTAAGAGAAATGTATCAGACCCAAATTAATGATATTCATTGACAGATACCTCAATTCTTTATATGCTGATGCTATTTTTTAAAATTATTATTTTGAACCATGAAGCAAAGATTTTTTTACTCTATGACAATGAGCTATATGAAATTCATGGGTTTTAAAAACTTCTTCACACTTTCCTGAGGTAAGCCATGTTTTTTTTCAATTACTCAATGTTTTTTCAGTATATTTTTAATTATAGCTATTTTAATAAAACTTTCAATTTTTGGTAAAAATGTGGAAAGGTTTTTGATTTTTTTTTAAACGCTTCTGCGATTAATTCTGATTGCTGAAAATAAACTACTATTTATTTTATCGAGAAACAAAAACATTTCATGATAAGATCTAAAAAATTGTTATGTTATTTTTTTATTTATTTTCATTATGATTTTCACAAAAATATTTGTAATCAGCGAAAAATTTCGTATGTTATAACATCTTAATATAAGATTGAAATCGAAAAACATAATTAATTTTATCCCCAAAACGACTGAAGGTAAAAACGTTCAGTCACCACCGATAAATTGGTACTCTGCAATACCAGCTGATGGTCACTGATAACGTCGGTCGGTACAACCAATAATACCATACCCAGCTCGTACAGATTTTTACCATGATTTGGTAAAAGCGAAAACTTGTTGCCCAGCTTCCAGTCGGAAAATGGAAATCTACTTTTTTTCCAACGTCACGTTTTTTTTTGTTTCGAAAATATTTGTAGCTCGTTCACACAGCTTTTCAGAGATGGCACCACTGTCTTCCAATTTTGTTATAATATTCAAAACTCAAGTTGCATCAAAAATTTTCCAATATTTCTCTCGTCTTAACATATTTAATATTGCATGCAAATAATTTTAATGTTTTAATGGAAATAAACAAAAATCCATATGAATAATAAATGCTCTTTATTATTTCACAATTAATGAAATCTGATAATTAATTTAAAAACGTCATTTATTGTTCATGTGGAATTTTCGTACACTCATTAAGATTGATTTATTTTTATGCAATATTTAAATACGACGAGACGAGAGAAATTTTATTAACCTAAATACAGCCAAGGGGTATAAAAAAAATTATAATAACCGTGTAGTTAAATAAAATCATGGATTCATTTTATATTATTTTGTTTTTTTTTACATTTTGAATATTTTAAGCCTCAATTACGATGAAAAAAAATGCTCTTTATTTTTAAACTATCGTGTTGAATTACAACGCAAGTTTAATTGCATAAAAGAAAAACTACGTGAAAAATTAATCAGCTTCTTCTTGTTCTCACTTTTTTCTCTCCTTTCGGTTCTCTTCAATCCGTCTTTATATCAGCGACGATTTTCTTCAACATTTCCACGCCATCCCCGTTGGCGGTTCTGTAACCAGGTGCTGAACTTTTTACTCTTTCCGCCCACTTGTCGACGTTCTCATACTTAGCCACTTCGAATCCACAGGCCTGCAATTAATTATAGTACATATATAACTGCAGCTGAGATAAAACGTCTTTGTTTTCATTTTTTAAATTATAAATCGAGTTGATAAAGTTTTGGAAAACTTTTACTTCGGCAGTTGTGACTGTAGCTATTATTGCGAGATCAGCTATGGTCATATTTCGTCCCGCGACGTAATCCTGATTTTCAAGGTATTGATTCAGAATGTCGAAAGAAGCTTCGATCTTCGGATAAATGGCTGAGTTATATTCGCTCTGACCTCGAAATACCACAGGAAACTAGATAAATTGAAATTTTAATATTTCATTACCTTTCATTTCCGCAAATTAAATTGCAATAAATTATTTTTTGGCTATCAAATTATTTCAATTATATTCGATTCGATTTGCCAATTCTACAGGAAACTAGATAAATTGAAATGCAAATATTTTATAAAATTTTTTTCTTAAATTTAATTATTAAATTATAAGTAATTTTTTTTTTTGCCAAATTAAATTACTCAAATGACAAATAATTATTAAGTCTTAAATTAAATTTTTATATTTCATGCAAAAATAAAAATAAAAAAATATATATATATACATATATTTTTTTAAATAAAAAATAAAAATATATATATATATATATTTTTAAATAAAATAAATATATATATATATTTTTTTTATTTAATGAATTAATATGTTAATCTTATATATATTTATCGGAAAAAATCTATATTTTGCACATATATTGATATTTCCATGTGGTCTTTTTCACTAGAACTACCTTAAAATAAAATTACTTCGTCTGACCTATAAATTCGAAAAGATCATAAAACTTACATAATACAGTGATACGCTTTTATAAAGATCACCAATGTCAAAATGCAGACGATGATTAACCAGAGCACGAGCACTGGGCGATGTAGGATAAAGCCTTTCGTTATTACCATACTGGTCCACCAGATATGACATTATGGCTCGGCTGAAAGCAATTAATTAGTTAGCCCGTTACTCAAATTTAGACAACCACTATACTGTCGCTATTAATTAATTAATAAATTAATATATAAAAAATATGCAAGTCTGTGAGATTATAACTACTGTGCAGAAATGAGATGATGAGATGACAGACCTCTCGGTGAGTGTATAATCACCGTCGACGAGCACAGGTACAAGCTTTTGTGGATTTAACTGAAACAATGCGGGACAAATTTGTCAGTACTGTATAATCGAGTTAATTAAACTGCGTGACAACAATGCTAAATCTCTTTGCTTTGATACCTGCTCATATTCGGGTGTAAGATTTTCTCCCTCCATTATGTTGATACTTTTGTAGTTTAATGTGACACCTATGGCCTCGGCTGCTAGCATAACTGCACGACAACATGCACTAACAGGTGCATAATAAAAATCGAGTGACATAATTGTGTATTATGTGGCTATAACAATTTTAATTTTTTTTTTATTTTAATTTTTCAAAATATTAATTTATTTATATTTATTTATATTTATTTATATTTACTTATATTTATTTATATTTATTATATTTATTTTTATTTATTCTTTTTTTTTTTTTTGCGGTGAAAATTGAACTATTTTGGAGACACAATATGGTGCACAGGAACTGTTGGGGTGAGTCGCCCACACTGCTAGTCTGTATCGATGTGTACTGAAGTCTGGCTGCGAAAGGCCACGGTCGAGCAGTCGATACTCGGTATTTCTGGCCTTCTACCCTTCCACCTGATATAGAGACTCACGTACATTTCTTATTCACAATCAGAACGGTAAACAACGGCCAGTGTCGGTTGAATTTTCGAGAAAAAATAAAATAAATAAATAATGAAATTCGAAATGCAATAAAATGGAAAAAAATATATATATATCTCTATATTATAAAAAGATCTCGACGCCGCCGCCGCCGCTGTGTCAAGAATCGAGGAACTTAGAAAAATTTCAGGGATCTTTCCTATACTTCCAGGGTGTCTTTCCCATACTTCACAGGGGTCTTTCCCATACTTCCCAGGAGTCTTTCCCATACTACCCAGGAGTCTTTCCCATACTACCCAGGAGTCCTTCTCATACTTCCTGGAGGTCTTTCCCATACTTCCCAGGGGCCGTTCCCATACTCCCCGGAGGATTTTTCTATACTTTCCGTGGGGTTTTTCCATACTTCACAGAACGTATACATATCTGTCTTAGAAAGATCGCGCCACCACTGCCGCCGCCGCCGTGTCAAGAATCGAGGGACTTAGAAAAATTCAGGGGGGTCTGTGAGACCTCAGAGGGGATAGGGTCTGTGAGATCCCAGAGGGGTTGGGGTCTGTGAGACCCCAAAGGGATTGGAGTCTGTGAGAGCCCAGAGGGGTTGGGGTCTGTGAGACCCCAGAGGCGGTGGGGTCTGTGAGACTCCAAAGGCGGTGGGGTGTGTGAGGCCCGAGTGGGGGCGGGGTCTGTGAGACCCCAGATGTGGTGGGGTCTGCGAGACCCCAGAGGCGGTGGGGTCTGTGAGACTCCAAAGGCGGTGGGGTGTGAGAGGCAGAGTGGGGGCGGCGTCTGTGAGATCCCAGATGTGGTGGGGGCTGCGAGACCCCAGAGGCGGTGGGGTCTGTGAGACCCCAGAGGAGGTGGGGTCTGTGAGACCCCAGAGAGGATGGGGTCTATGAGATCCCCGAGGGGTTGGGGTCTGTGAGACCCCAGAGGCGGTGAGGTCTGTGAGACTCCAGAGGCGGTGGGGTCTGTGAGGCCCCAGAGGGGGTGGGGTCTGTGAGACCCCAGAGGGGGTGGGGTCTGTGAGACCCCAGAGAGTATGGGGTCTGTGAGATCCCAAAGGGGTTGGGGTCTGTGAGACCCCAGATGGGTTGGAGTCTGTGAGAGCCCAGAGGGGTTGAGGTCTGTGAGACCCCAGAGGCGGTGGGGTCTGTGAGACCCCATAGGGAGTGGGGTCTGTGAGACCCCAGAGGGGTTGGGGTCTGTGAGACCCCAGAGGCGGTGAGATCTGTGAGACCCAGAGGTGATGGGGTCAATGAGAACTTAAGCCCAGTTTTTTCTAACTCCCTCGATGGCCCTCAGAAGCCCGTTGCGGGCGCGCGTGTCGCGCGAGCCACAATAACATCCTAGTATATATATATATATATATATTTTTCGAGAATTTTCGAGAAAGAAAAAAAAATCAAATAATGAGATTTGGAATCCAAAAAAATCGAAAATATTTTCTTGACAGTTATTGACGAAATATTAACATCTTTTTATAAAAATAGCAGATATTTAGTGTAGAATAATATCTATTATGGCAAAAAAAAAAGTAGACTGTCGTTTAAAATTACCATGGTCGTATAATCGATACTCGGTATTTTTGGGCTTTTAACCCTTTCGCCTGATATAGAAACTCACCTATATTTCTTATTCACGACCAGAACGGTAGACATGGACTGAATTTTCGAGGAAAAATAAAATAACGAGATTCGGAATCCTATAAAATAGTAAATATTTTATTTAAAAAATGAAATAATTTTTTCTTGACAATTGATGACAAGATATCAACAATTTTTTTATAAAACTTACAGATAATTATTGCAGAATATTATCTATCTTGGAAAAAGAAAAAAATTATAAACTCTGGTTTAAAAGTTGAATTTTCGAGAAAAAATAAAATAATGAAATCCGGAATCCAATAAAATAGAAAATATTCTATTTCATTAAAAAAAAAAATACCTAATATAATACTTCAACGACTTTTTTTTATAAAATAGCAGATAATTATTGCAGAATATTATCTACTATGGAGAAAAAAAAATTATGGAGACAGCGGTTTAAAAGTACCTGGGGAAATCATTAGAATACCTACGCACTGATAAATTGGAATATGAGGCATTCCATATGAAGCGGGCCACCCAGATTTTCAATGTTCGTAGAGTGGGTTCATAATTTTTTTCCAGAGTATTTAGAGCTCCCCGAATACATATGAGTTATTTCAGATTTTTGATCCCCATAGTTTTTCCACAATAAAATACGCTTTTTTTAATTTTTATATCTTTTCCGTTCGCTGCCGATTTAAAACTATCTATGACACAGCAAAAAAGTTCCGGGATAAAATGTAGGGTTTCACGTATACTTTTGAAAAAAAAAATTCCAAATTAATCTAGATAAATTTTCAGACATTTTTTGGCAAAATAATGCCATATCATATTTTTCGTTGTGAGGAAACCATTTTTATTTTAATCAAAATTTCACAAAATTTCCGTCATAATGTTAAAAAATGACGGAAAAATCAACACGATGGCAAATTGATATCTTCACAATGTACGGCTCGGTTATTTACTGAATCGTACACAATTCACATGTTCACATTATGAAGGTATGAATTGATCATCGCGCAATTTTTGGTGTAGTTAGTGGACTTAATAACGGAAATTCTGTGAAATTTTGCGTAAAATAAAAATAGTTCCTCACAACGAAAAAAAAATGATATGGCATTATTTTGCCAAAAAGTGCCAGAAAATGGATCTCTGCCAATTTGAAAATATTTTTATCAAAAAGTATACGCGAAACCCTATATTTTATTCCACAACAATTTTGTTGTGTCATAGATAGTTTTAAATCGACAGCGAAAGGAAAAAAACATAAATTTATTGTGGAAAAACTATGGGGATCAAAAATCTGAAATAAATCCTATGTGTTCGGGGAACTCTAAATACTTTGAAAAAAAATTATGAACCCACTCTACGAATATTGAAAATCAGGGTGGTCCGCTTCATATGAAATGCCTCATATATGAATGGTTTACATATGAAATAGTTTGGAAAAATCATTTTCCGAGAAGGTCATGCTTTGAAACGTGACTGGGTCTGGTTTTACCTCTTCAAATATTTATGGATGCTGCGGGAAAAAGGAAAAATATTGTTGACTCGTTCGGGAATGGGACAGGGAAGGAAATGTCGGAGGCATTTACTTTATGAGAACAGAGAGGGTTTTGCAACGACAGAAACAGAACGAAAATGAGTAAAGAGAAACGAATAACACTGCAGTGAAAAATATTCTGCTTATTTCCGCCAATTTGCGCATACAATCCATTAGTCTCGAAAAAAAGATACATATATATGGGATATTTCTGGCCAACTCTGTTAGCGTTTAGCCCTTCCAATTGGCTCCATAATTTTTTGAACTATTCTTGTGTTCGAAAAAAGCAATTTTAATTTTTTTACCTTTTTTTTTACTGAAACTTTTTTTTAAATGATTTTTTGAAATTATTCTCAAAAATCCTGTATTAAATATCAAAATTTTTATTTCTTTCCACTTTTAACAGCTTTTTTATTATTTCGAAAAAATGGCTTAAAGAATCGACGCAAATTTTGGATAAAATTTTTTTATATCTAATACAGTTTTTTTAAGTATAGTTTCAAATTTTCAAATCGGTGCGCAGAATTTTTATTTAAATAATTCATGAAAAAAAAAGTTTCAGTAAAAAAAATCGAAAAAAAATTGAAAATGTTTTTTCGAGCACATAGAATAGTATAAAAAATTATGGAGCGAATTGGAAGGATTGAACGCTTAATGATTTGGACAGAAATACCCCATATATATATAATAGCTTGAAGCTCACAATTACTGCGTCTGGTTCGATCGATAATGATAATATTTCCACGAGAGACTAGGAAAAAGCTTGCATTAAGGTGAGGCAAAAAAAATTGACAGTATTGTTTTCTCTTGTGCTCCCTTAAGATTTCCAATATCTCTATTATTCTCTAGCTTAAACATCATCTCCAGGTGATAATTTTTTTTTTTTTTTTTTTTTTAGACAAAGAATAAAAAATTTAAGAGCTTTGGGAACTGGCGGTTTCCTCTAAGCTGTGAAGTACTTTAACCATCGTCCGTTATTAACGCCATCTCTCGGTTATCTTGCGTTATAACTTCAGATAAAGTAAAATACCGCCTGAGCAAAAACAATAATCAGCACTTATTTGTTTTTTTCTTATGATGAGAAATTATAAGTGAAATTTTCGTTGATTTTTTTTATTTGTGCTATGTATTGAATAATTAAAATAAATGCGCTTTTAAAAAATTTAATATCCCACACGAATTTGTACAAAATGTATGCAGAAATTTTGGTTTTTTTAATTTAAAAAAAAGAGCGTAAAATTTGCGATATTTTGCTAAATAGTTCTTCATAAGTTCAGGTACATTTAATGTTGTTTGGGATTGAATTTTGCCGAATTTGGAAAAGTCATTCGCATTATATTAATTTTTTCGTTATTTTTTTTACGCCTAAAATTTTAATAAACTAAAAAATTTAAAAAAATTCAAAATAACGAGTAACCAATATTCGAGGTTCTACTCTACATCCGTATTTTTTCTATTTTCATAATGTCACAATTCTATCGTCATTATATTAAGATTTGCAATTTTTTTTTGGTTCATTTCTAATTATTGAAAAAAAAAATTACTGGTTACGCAAAAAAAAAAAGTATTAATTTTATCCTCAGGTCCGCTGAAAAAATTCTCGATAAGAGTTTTCAGCTAGCAATCTATAAAAAATACATTTCGTTTTACGAGATAATTTAAAAAAAACCGATAGTAGGTGCGAGATACTATTATTGGTCATTTGGTATTGTAATGTCTGTGTACTATGATACACTACTACTGTGTAATGCCTATTTAAAGCTAGAGATATAACATTATCTTAACTCTTAAATATAATTTCGCCGAGTCATTCGTCGCGATAGTATAATTTCATTGTTAGTTATTCGTAGCGATAACGACGATAATTACAGCACCTCTTGGGCTCGGCTGTGGTCTTGTTAGCCTGAAAATCACTATCCAGTGGTGGCGTGTAAACTTAGTCACCTCTGGCATTGTCAATTGACTCGTTGCATAATATAACTGGTTGAGCACTGTACTAACGTGGTTTATGACTGTTAAAATACTTATCGCACATCCTGGACTGAGAATTATCTGCCACATTCATCACTGTATGAATAATCTATGATTGTGTGAATTTTCTGACAATCTTGAGTTTCTGTCTATAAAAAAAATTTCATTCTGTTACTATTTTTTAAATTTTTTTTATTCTGTCATTTACAAAAAAAATTACAATATTATCAAAAAACCTGGATTTTCGTAATTGGAAGAAAGAAAATGTTGGTCCACAAAAATTCCTTGTTAATTTCACAAAAGAGAATTCTGTAACTTTGCAAAATTTAGCAAATTTCTTTGACAATTTTCGATGATACAAAATTATTTTTTACTGCGTATAAAAAATGAAACACACTTAAGAGTGTATTAGGTAAAAAAGAATTTGCAATTTACAAAAACATTTGTTAAAATGTGCGTTCACTGAAATTGGAAGAAGTTATGGAATTGAAATTGATATGTAGTAATAATAATCCAATATCGGTATTAAATTTTCTCATGCTCGACGTGAAAAAATTTATTCACGAAGTGCTTTTACTTCTTGGACAACTTGTCGACTAGTTCTTGGAAAGCCTTAAGGCCGACTCCATTGGTCTCTTCATACTTGGGTGCCTCTGCTTTTATTCTCGACGACCATTTGGTGACGTTCTTGTATGGACTCACATCGAATTTCATAAGCTGTACAAGAATAAAACAAATTATTTTAGAGTGTGATAAAAGAGGCAGAAATAAAGAGTTTGAAGTCGTAAAAATATGGTATGCCTTCCATTTACCTCAAAGTTTGAAACGGTCGTAATCGTGGCAAGATCAGCGATAGTTAAGTGCTTTCCAGCAACGTAGTTCTCGCCCTCGAGGAACTTATCGAGGAAGGTAAAGGCCTGCTTGATCTTCTCAAGTTTTGCCGGGTCTCTGGGAACTCCAGCAAAGATTTCCGGATACTGTAAAAAAATAATGTCACGTTTAGCAAATTTAACAGTTTCGATAAATTAATTTGTCGACTTATCGTAATTGTTAAATAAAAGCTACTCGTTTTTTCTCAGTTTTTATAAGTGTAAGAGAAAGAATGCGTGGCCTGGAATTTTAGAGAAAAAATCGAAAAATTTTATCTTATAAATTCACTGAGTATTGACGAAAATAAAAATACAGTAGAACCCCGATTTTATGAAAAAGACGGGACCAGTAGTCTATGGAATCGCGGCTCCCTATCCTAGCTCTCGATAATGTTTAGAATCTTCTTCATCGCGTACCGACAACACCAAGTAGACAAAAGTAGGGATTGTCCTTATAATCGAGGTTAGAGTGTAATGCTATTTGCCATCATTATAATTATTGCTAAGAGGACTTTTTTCCTTCTTCCTCAGATATTTCTTATAGCTCTCATAATTCTATCTCGTAAAATGGCAGATTACCGACGAATTTAAAAATACAGTAGAACCCCGATTTTATAGAAAAAAACGGGACCAGAAGTCCATAGAATCGAGGCTCCCTATCCCAGCCCTTGATAATGTTTAGAATCTTCTCTACCACGTACGGACAACATCAGGTGGACAAAGAGTGGGGTTTGTCCTTAAAATCGAGGTCAGAGTGTAATGATATCTGCTATAATTACAATTTTTACCAAGAGCACTTTTTTCCTTCTTCCTCAGAAATTTCTTATAGCTCTCATAAATTTATCTCGTAAAATTGCAGATTACCGACGAATATAAAAATACAGTAGAACCCCGATTGTATAGAAAAGTTGAGACCAGAAGTCAACAGAATAAATTATCCTTGAAATCGAGGTCAGAGGGTAATGTCTTGAGCCATTCTTGTTACTTATCTCAAGGATATCTCTTGTCCTGTAACATTCTTTCCTGCGCAGAGTAAAAAAAAATATATAGAATAAGATATTATAAGACAAACTCACATAATAATCAGCGAAGGCTGAGTATAGGTTTCCTGCGTCAAAGTACAGTCTCTGGTTGACGACTGCTCGGCTCTTGGGATCCTTGGGATACAGCGAATCGTTCTTGCCATATTGCTCAACCAAATAACCCATTATTGCTCGACTGTGAAGAATGACTAATCGTTAATTCTCATGGAATTATAAATGCAACCTCTACTTTTTTATATTTATATTTATATTTATATTTATATTTATATTTATATTTATATTTATATTTATATTTATATTTATATTTATATTTATATTTATATTTATATTTATATTTATATTTATATTTATATTTATATTTATATTTATATTTATATTTATATTTATATTTATATTTATATTTATATTTATATTTATATTTATATTTATATTTATATTTATATTTATATTTATATTTATATTTATATTTATATTTTTTTTTAATTTTTTTTTTTTTTGCAAATATCATAGAAATTAATGTATTACCTTTCCCACAGGCGAAAACCATTGTCATCCATGGTGGGAACTGTATGTTGTGGATTTAACTGAAATAGACGAGTTCAAAGGTCAGTAACTTGAGTTGGCATTAATTATTTAATCGTGTGTTCTAATATTAGGTGAGAAATAAGAACCTTAAGGAATTCGGGCTTGAGATGTTCGCCGCTCATGAGGTCCGTGAGCTTCAGATTGAGATCAACTCCCACGGCTGCAGCAGCAAGGCGAACTGCCCTACATGGTGCACTTCCCGGAACGTAATACAAGTCGATCGTCATTATGAATTCTGAAATTATTTTTATAATAGCCCATTAATTATTTTCTCCATTTTATTTATTTTTTCTCCCTACCTCGATTATATTTAACGATCTATCAGAGTGCAGAACAATTTTAATAAAAATTTACTCAATTTTTTATTACTCATAATAATTGTAATTAAGAAAAGAGCAAATAGTTGGTGCAATTAAAATTAATTTAAAAAAATTGCGATCAGTTCGAGTGATTTTAATTAATTATCGTAATTAGAATAAATTTAATTGGCTACAAAAATTAATTTTTTTTTAACGTAGCATAATAAAAATAGTAATCAATTCCATGAGAAATTTTTTACGCTCTTTATATTCATCTCATTTTCCTCCTTCAGACAAAATAACATGGCGACAATTAATTAGTCCAGAAAACGTATAAATAACGCAACAGACCTATCAAATTAGGCATGATGAGAAACATTGTCAGAAGCAACAAGTTAATTAAATTAATCTTCTGGCCATGACATCCTCGCATATTCGGATTCTGTGTAATATATGATTTGTGCGACACCGACCGAATCATTAACTATAATAATAGAATTTTAGCGACCGACATCATTTCTACGTTTGAGGTAATTTTAATTTTGTGTTCCATTGCATATAGTTAACAATTTTAACCCTTCAATTGGCCGTAATGTTGATCCACTGCTATGCACCGTGTTATATTACACTAATTCCATTATATTCCACGAATTGTGTGGTAATTGCGTACATAAACACACTCTATTTTTATTATACGATGGAAACTATTACTCCATCGCTATTGTAGGGAAAACCGAGACTAAATACACTGTGAATAATATTCAGGAAATAAAAATATATTAAAAAAAATAATACTAAATAAAAAATTTAATATAATAATAATAAAATAAAATTTTTATCATTTGTTTTTTTAAATAAAAAAACAAATTATAAAAATTATATATAAATAAAAAATGTAATACAATTATTTTTAAAAAATATAAGTTTATATGTATATTTTTTTATTTATATATACATATCTTTATTTTTTACGATTTAGTCAGATATTTATTGAATTTTTTATTTAGCATTATTTATTTTTATATATTTTTACTTCCTAAATATAAAAAAATGTGTATATGTTACAATTTAATCATATAGTAATTTTATTTTTATTTAGCACTATTAATTATTTATTTGAATTTTGAGTTTTTGAAGAATTAGTTATGTAAGCTGACGAAACTTCTTAATGCATACGCAATCGATATTTCTACCGGCGAATTGAATATACCGGCATCATATATATTATATTTGAGACTAAATATAATCCTCGTTTTCTTGGCCTCGCGATTCGCAATGTCTTTTCGTTTCTCTCTATTTCTCGGCCAGATTTGGAATTTAAAAAACTGGCTTTTTCTACTTTTCGTTACAGCATTCAGCACTGAGAGACATTCACGTCATGCTGATCAATATGCAAGCACGAGAATAGTTTAACTGCACCGATCGATTTTCGTCCTACTTTTATTATTATTCACAGGAAAAAAAAAAAAAAATTCTTGAAATTCATGTTTGGAAATTTTTAAATAACATCACACTTTTTTTGGCACCTAAAGAGAATAGTTTAACTGCATGGATCGATTTTCGTCCTACATTTATTATTATTCACAATAATTTTTTTTTTAATTTAAAGAAATAAAAAAAATCTGAAAATTCATATTTGGAATTAAAAAATAATAATATCACACTTTTTTTGGCACCTACAAATGTTATGATCGTTTGAGGTATTTTTAATAAAACACACACGTATTTTATACGCGAATACACGTAGACATAAAATCACTTTAGAATCCATTAAACAATCATTGTTAAATTGCACTGCACATTGGAGATAGTTATGCGCTACTACTTATCTAGGGTAATAAATTTGTAATGCTGTAGAAACCTTGAAAAAGAGCTGCTTTGTGTACACTCGGCGAAATAACACGTCGCTATCTAACCGATTGGAGGACAGTCGAGCTCCTTTTATAAACGCTACTTCAGCGCTCGTACGATGGTCAGCTCAACTATGTAACTCCTTTCGTAGTGAGTTGGAGGAAACATTTTAACTTGGCAGAGTCACAATTCATGATCAGTGGTTCTCAAAAATCTCCCAATAAAAGTAATAATAAGAAATATACATTTTATGTCCTTGCATAATTTATATGATTTATAGGTACAAAATAATACTTTATTGTTTAAATAAATAGATACATAGACATTTTTTTATGGACGTAACATCATAAATATTTGATTTTGTAATACGAATTTTTACACTTAAATAAATAAATAAATAACAATTATTGATATTGCAAATATGTAGAAATAGTGAAAGGGTGAATATTTTTAAGGGACGTAAAACCATCGATTTGCTACAAATCGAAATTATGGTTATGGCATGGGGTTTAAGAATTGTCGTGTCATCGTGACACTGCAAGAAAAAACCTTGTGTTACTGTACCAGGAATTGTATGAATGTTTGCTCATCACCGAAAGTGAGACATATGATGACTTGAACAAAATATTAACGGGAATTTTCGGTCAAGATAAGACAAAACTGCTAAAAGGTATTTTTTTTTCACGTTCCTTTATCGTTCTTATCAATAAAATAATAAAATATGTCAACGACTCATTTCGAAAATTGAATTCGATTATCCACTCCATTATTTTTACAATAAAAAAATAAAATTAACTTAAAAAAAATATATATATATCCTAGCATTTTATTGTGGCTTGCGCGCTGCGCGCGCTCGCAATCTCCCCCCACCCAAGGGTGCCCCCAACCCAAGGGTGCCCCCAACCCAAGGGTGCCCCCAACCCAAGGGTGCCCCCAACAAATCGGTGCCCCCCACCCAAGGGTGTCCCCAACCCAAGGGTGCCCCCCACCCAAGCGTGCCCCCAACCCAAGGGTGCCCTCCACCCAAGGGTGCCCCCCACCCAAGGGTGCTCCCAACCCAACGGTGCCCCCCACTCAAGGGTGCCCCCAACCTAAGAGTGCCCCCCACCCAAGAGTGTCCCCCACCCAAGGGTGCCCCCCACCCAAGGGTGCCCCTAACCCAAGGGTGCACCTAACCCAACGGCGGCTCCCATCCAAGGGTGCCCCCCGCAAGAGTGCCCTCACCCACTCACGGGTGCCCCAACCCAAGGGTGCCCCCCGCCCAAGGTTGCCCCCAGCAAGAATGCCCCTCACCCAAGGGTGCCACCCGCAAGGGTACCCTCCCGCAAGGGTGCCCCCCCGCAAGGGTGCCCCCCCCGCAAGGGTGCCCCCACCCTTGGAGGACCCATGTTTTTGGAAAAGGACTTAGAAAAATACGGGCTTGGGGTCTCACGGACCCCCCTGAAATCGAGGGACTTAAAATAATACGGGCTCGGGGCTTGGCCGAAGGGGGTGGGGCTAAAGGTTTGGGGCTAGCCCCACCCCCTTCCGCCAAGCCCCGAGCCTGAATTATTCTAAGTCCCTCGATTCTTGACACGGCGGCGGCGGCGGCGAGATCTTTTTATAATATAGAGATATATGTCACAAAATCTTAATAACTTTAGTAAACGCCTAAAGTGTAAATGGAAAAAATTTCGAAGAGATAAAAAAAAGATAAGATAAAAAATGTTATAATGTGTATTTTGGGTCAACGAAAGATAAAAAAATATAAGATAAAACATCGAGATTATTATAATGCGATGCAAGTAATAAATAAATAAATAAAAAATATAACACAAAATATCGAGATTATTATAAAGCGATGCAAGTAATAAATAAATAAATAAAAATATAACATAAAATATCGAGATTATTATAATGCAATAAATAAATAAATAAATAAAAACATAAGATAAAACATCTAGATTATTATAAAGCGATGCAAGTAAATTTTTTAATAGTAATTTAATGGTAAAATGGGGGAATAAAATTCAGTTGAATATTTTGAAATGAATGAAATATATAAGGGCCGTGTGGTTGGCAGTATGTAAGAGAAAGTAACAGCCTTGAAATACTGAAGCGGAGATCCAACATTAATTGGCGTTGCTGGACTATATACGCAGCCGGTTGAGCTGAATTCCCCTGATTTCTCATTCCAGACAACCTTTCCGTTCTCGGAACATGTTGTACGATATGCAGTCTGCCCGTTATAACGTGGCTGGACCTGATGATGCAGTCCATGCTCTCACCACCTCGTAAACGAACACGAATCTCCATACAACGTGAGCAGAGTGTGATTTTACGAGAAAAAATATACCATCCGAGAATCTCGGCGCATTTTGTGCTGGCTAACCGGCGTATTATGCACCTTTGATACAAACGAAGGGATGTCAATATTTCTTTTTTTTTTTTTCATTCCATTGTTGCCACTTGTAGAGACAAAAACAAAAGCTGGTGTATAAAAATGTAACGTTATGCAAGGGTATGATAAAATTTACTTGTTTCATTATTTTTAGGCTGCTAAAAAAGAGAAAAAAAATTGTGGAAAGGGAAAATAAAAAAGAAAAACATTTTTTTTTCACAATTTGATATGGATTATTAAATTATTTTAAAAAAATTGATAAAATTTACTTGTTTCAGTTTTTTTAGGTTGTTAAAAAGGAGAAGAATTTTTGAGTTATCGACAATAAAAAATTGGCAGTTTCGGGTTTATTGGAAAATTTTCGATCAAATAGGTGTTTCAAATTTTGTAAATGACGAAACTTTTTTTTATGCTTGAAAATCCAGAATTTGAAAAATTCTAAATTTTCGAGTCGCGAAAATATTTTTGTACTTGGCAATTTTCTATTTTCCTTTTTTCTTCGAAGGAGCTCGAAACGAAAAGAATTTCGCAAATGTTATTTTGATACCTAATTTTTTTGGCACCCGAGAAAACGCTTTAAAAAATGACCAAAAAAGAAATGAAAAGCAGAAATGAACTATTTTCGCAACCCAATTAAAAAAATCTCGTGGCTAACCGGCGTATTATGCACCTTTGATACAAACGAAGGGATGTCAATATTTCTTTTTTTTTTTCATTCCATTGTTGCCACTTGTAGAGACAAAAACAAAAGCTGGTGTATAAAAATGTAACGTTATGCAAGGGTATGATAAAATTTACTTGTTTCATTATTTTTAGGCTGCTAAAAAAGAGAAAAAAAATTGTGGAAAGGCAAAAATAAAAAAGAAAAACATTTTATTTTTGCGCGTTTTGATATGGATTATTAAATTATTTTTAAAAAATTGATAAAATTTACTTGTTTCAGTTTTTTTAGGTTGTTAAAAAGGAGAAGAATTTTTGAGTTATCGACAATAAAAAATTGGCAGTTTCGGGTTTATTGGAAAATTTTCGATCAAATAGGTGTTTCAAATTTTGTAAATGACGAAACTTTTTTTAATGCTTGAAAATCCAAAATTGCAAAAATTCTAAATTTTCGAGTCGCGAAATTTTTTTTGTGCTTGGCAATTTTCTATTTTCCTTTTTTCTCCGAAGCAGCTCGAAACGAAAAGAATTCCGCAAATGTTATTTTGATACCTAATTTTATTGGCACCCGAGAAAACGCTTTAAAAAATGACCAAAAAAGAAATGAAAGACAGAAATGTACTATTTTCGCAACCCAATTAAAAAAATCTCGTGGCTAACCGACGTATTATGCACTTTTGATAGAAACAAAGGGATGTCAATATTATTATTTTATTACCGCTTGTAGAGACAAAGATAAAAGCTTGTGTATAAAAATGTAACGTTATGCAACTGCATGATAAATTTTGCTTGTTCCATTTTTAGGCTGTTAAAATAAAAATGATAATAAAACGACAACAATGGCTTTCAACACTCTTAAGGGTGCTTCACACATACATTCGCAGGCAAAAAAGGTTATACGATAAAAATTTCAATATTTTATGATACAAAATAATTCATAATTTATTGCCATTATTACTGTCATTATTATTATTTAAATGACTATGTATTCAGTATTTTTAATACCGCTGATTTAAAAAAAAATGTTTTATAATAAAAAATAATTCATAATTTATTGCCATTATTATTATTATTATTATTATTATTTAAATGAATATGTATTCAGTAATTTTAATATCGTTGATTTCTTTATTTTTGCTAGTTGCAAGCTACTGAAGTTCTTATCGAATTAAAGTTTTAGTTGTGAATGTACGTGTAAAGCATCCTTAATATTTCGAGATAACACAGTAACACACCAACTTGATGCGCGGGCGCATCCTCAAAGCCGTCTATGCTGTAGCGCTCTTATACAGAATTAAAAGTTTACGACCTCCGCAGCGTCAGTCTTGTTATGTCAGAGTTGACACTGAACTGAACTTGTTCGTAATAACTTTTCAACCAACCAATTACGGCAAGAATAGATGTGTAATGATGTTCGTTTTTCTATTTCAGTTTAAACAACAAAAAAAAATGTAAAAAATTTCATCAATTAATTTTATTAGTAATAATTAGTAATCACAATAAATTATTATTATTATTACTAATTATTACTAAAGAATAATTTTTTTATAATAATATTTTTACAATAAAATGATGAACATGTTTTATATTTTTTTAAATAATAATAATAATAATTAGTAAATTATTATTATTACTGATTCATTAACTTTTTAAATGTTATACGATCATTTCTAGTGGCATAATAAAATAATGTTATCACATAAATAACTTAATCCCTTTAACGCCTTAATTTTCATTTTTTCCGTGCTTTTCATGCTTCCATTAATTTTATTAGGTAGCTATATATATATGACAGATATACAAATTTTATAAAAGATGTTTGTTGGGGCGTTCATTTAAGGAGATAAAATTATTCGTCGCTTGGAATGCTAAGAAGGATCGCGGCAGCTTGTTTTTTCGTATTAATTCTCTGGAGCTCTTTTCTTATCTTAAACTCCCTCTCATTTCGTAGGAAGAACTTGTCTCTCTTAATAAGTATTCTATCTCTTAACTCTCTGCGTATAGCTCGTGCCCACGAACGTAAAGCAAGTGACGAGAATCTCGTTTATCCCTTTTTTCCGCCTTTCCTTTTATTCGTGGTCGCGCTCGGGCTCACCTTGAATATCCGCCTAGTCATTGTTGAGCAATCTTCTGAATAGCTCTGGATTGCGAAACCGCTCAACGATATCGGCACGTCGGCAATGGCCGAGGTTCGTTCGGGCGCGAAGGTAATTGTGGGACATCACTCGGGGATTGGAGATAGAACGCTTCAGTTATTCGTTCTTGAGTAATGGACCTGACTATAAAGGCCACTATTCTGCCTCTAGTTTCACTGACGTGAAACTTAGAGAATTAGACAGTGACAGAGAATTGTCCGAAGTTTGAATAATGCCAGACACTCATACAACCGTCGCTTTGCCTTTGAAACTACAACTAATCGATAACCCATTTTATATACCAAACAAACTATTGAAACTGTATAAAAATTTATAGAAAAAAACAAAAAAGAAATGAGTCGTGGGAAGGAAAAAATAATTAAAGTGCTCCTTTGACAATGATACTATGACTCAGTTATGGATATGAAACCGGAAATATGAGATTGTCCTTTTAAGGCCATTCCCCCCTGCTTGAATTCAACCTTGTTAATATCAAGAAATGGTTCCGTATATATCCAAGGATTGCGGGACGTTTTTGACAAAAGAGGCAATGGTATTAAAATTGTCAAGTTTAAACACAAACAACGGATGCAAAGTAGAACCTTATACTCACACTCAACACTCAATAGTCAACAGTCAACAGTCAACAGTCAACAGTCAACAGTCAACAGTCAACAGTCAACAGTCAACAGTCAACAGTCAACAGTCAACAGTCAACAGTCAACAGTCAACAGTCAACAGTCAACAGTCAACCGTCAACAGTCAACAACAGTCAACAGTCAGCAATCAACAGTCAACAGTCAACAGTCAACAGTCAATAGTCAATAGTCAACAATCAACAGTCAACAGTCAACAGTCAACAGTCAACAGTCAACAGTCAACAGTCAACAGTCAACAGTCAACAGTCAACAGTCAACAGTCAACAGTCAACAGTCAATAGTCAACAGTCAACCGTCAACCGTCAACCGTCAGGAGGTCAACAATCAACAGTCAAAAGTCAAAAGTTAAAAGTCAACAGTCAGTGGTCATCAGTCAGTGGTCAACAGTCAGTGGTCAACAGTCAGTGGTCAACAGTCAACAGTCAACCGTCAACCGTCAGGAGGTCAACAATCAACAGTCAACAGTCAACAGTCAACAGTCAACGCTCAACATTCAATACTCAACATTCAACACTCACACTCACACATCGGAAATTTTTTTTTAAACCTCTCGATGTTTTGGATCATTCTTCAATGGATCCTGAATTCCCATATGGCGTTACGAAAGCTGATTCATTAGGAAATGGAAGCGCAAGTCGGCGCCGCTACTCCATTTAATTTTTAAGCTATAGCCATTCTAATAAAACTCGACTCTTGGCGAAAACCTCAAATATATATTTTTTTATTGTAGCTTTTTTTGGGATCGGAATTTGTACGTTAAACGGTCAACTATCACCGTCAGCACATACCAAAGCTTGATTTTAAGCCATAATTGGTTGGAGCTCACATGACACAAGCTGATGAAGTAGAAAAAAAATAATTCTTTAATGAGATTCCTTGGAGGTTGGTCCTTATCGCTTCGAGCCAGCGCAACTTTCATTCTGTCACGTTCTTTTTCTCGCTGAAGTACGTCACTACCGTGTCTTTCACCGAAAAAGCTGCAAACGCTCTTCTCCGGTTGCTGCAAACTTGAGACTCTGTAAAGTTTTCAGGATATGGATGCACCGCCCACCCAGGCATTATGGATCTGATGGTCGGTAGATTGCGGATAGGGATGAGGACGATCATTATCCTTCGAACCATCCATTTCCACTACATTCACGACATTTTTCTCTGCATCCTTGATTTTTTTAACTAGTTCATATCTTATTATCTTTTTTACATTAAATTTTATCGATTTATCGAATGAAAAAGTGTCTTTTACACCCATTTACCACTTTATGATTATTCTAAAGAATGTTGCCATTGAATTTCTTATAAATCGACTTTCCTTACATTATCTAGAATATTCAAAGTATGTTCTGTAATTTTTTTATTCACATCGGACGAATAGTTTTCACACAATCATTTTTTTAAACTGTCTGGGTAGAATCGACCCAAGTGTGACTACAGTAATATTTTGAAATTTAATTATAAATATATTTAATGAATAATATAAATTCTAATTTCAAGGGCATTTCCTGTCCACTGGCAAATAAATAAATAAATAAAATGCACAATATATTCGATACATATTTATGCACAGATATATTAAAAAAATATATTTTTCTATGTGGGTAAATACAGAGGTTTACAGGGAGAGGGGCGAGTCTTTACAAATAAATAATCTTTATTCTAAATACTTAAATATTACTACGACTGTAGATATAGAAGATAGGTTAGAAAAAGTAGTCTTGGGTCAGGCCTGAATTTCAACGACTTTCTGGCGTTGACAGTGCAGCAGTGAAGACACATGCGTTTCGTAGGTACGTGCACCGAGCTCACAATAATGGCTAAGGGTATAGAGAAGGGCATGGCACGTCTGACTCCAGGTTCCAGCTTAGCGCAGACAAAAATGAGAAGAATGTCGTGGCTGTCTGCGACAGGATAGCGGCACGTCTCAACCGAGCCACAACGATGCCTCTATGACACCATGAAATATGGTTCAGCCTCACCGGTGAGACTTCAGGACGAGCTGATGCGAATCACAAGCGGCGTATCCTCTCACGGGTCCTTCGCAATATTATCTAATATCATCTGAGAATACGATTTTCCATAAAATACAAAATCTATCGGAAAACAATTTTACCATCAGACTGAATATGATTTACGAAAAGAGGAATGAAGAGAAGAGCTTTTTTACTTTATTTTATTTTTTACTTTTTCGGACACTTTTTATTATGCTCATCATTTTATGAAAAAAAAGTTTTTTAAAAATACATAGTTGCTAATGTGACAGAATTTAATCGCAACATTTAATGCACAATGCTAAACCTGGTATTTTTCCTTGTAGATTATTAGTTTAGTTGTAGAAAATTGATAGGTCGATTTGGTAGTGAAATTTTTACTCAAGGTACTATATATATATATGTTTGTGTGCATATATATCTATATATATAATTCTAAGCGACTTCAACGTTTGCTCGGAAAAATTCGCCCAAGGCTGACGATGCAGTTTTGAATTCATCGTATCCATATTTTTCAACCTCTGCTTTGCAGCGCTCGTACCATGCAGCGACGTTGTCATATCGAGCCACATCAAAACCGAATATCTAGAAAGTATTTACAGCATTATTATGATGTTATCGCTGGCGAAAAAAGAAAAACACCGGAATAAAAACATCCTCCAAAAGAAGTCTAAAAGAATAAGTCTGAAAGTAAGTTTGAAAAAAAGTCTGAAAAGAAGTCTGGAAGTAAGTTTGAAAATAAGTCTGAAAACAAGTCTGAAAACAAGTCTGAAAATAAGTCTGAAAATAAGTCTGAAAATGAGTCTGAAAATAAGTCTGAAAATAAGTCTGAAAATAAGTCTGAAAATAAATCTTAAAATAAGTCTGAGAATAAGTCTGAAAATAAGTCTGAAAATAAGTCTGAAAATAAGTCTGAAAATAAGTCTGAAAATAAGTCTGAAAATAAGTCTGAAAATAAGTCTGAAAATAAGTCTGAAAATGAGTCTGAAAATAAGTCTGAAAATAAGTCTGAAAATAAGTCTGAAAATAAGTCTGAAAATAAGTCTGAAAATAAGTCTGAAAATAAGTCTGAAAATAAGTCTAAAAATAAGTCTAAAAATAAGTCTGAAAATAAGTCTGAGAATAAGTCTGAAAATAAGTCTGAAAATAAGTCTGAAAATAAGTCTGAGAATAAGTCTGAAAATAAGTCTGAAAATAAGTCTGAAAATAAGTCTGAAAATAAGTCTGAAAATAAGTCTGAAAATAAGTCTGAAAATAAGTCTGAAAGTAATTCTGAAAATAAGTCTGAAAATAAGTCTGAAAATAAGTCTGAAAATAAGTCTGAAAATAAGTCTGAAAATAAGTCTGAAAATAAGTCTGAAAATAAGTCTGAAAATAAGTTTGAAAATAAGTCTGAAAATAAGTCTGAAAATAAATCTGAAAATAAGTCTAAAAATAATTCTGAAAAAGGAGTCTAAAAAAAAAGTCTGAAAAAAAAGTCTAGGAAAAAACCCCTTCAAATGTGATTTTCCACGGGGATTTTGCTGTGGGGTTTATTTACGGGATTCAATGTAATAGTTCAACGATATAAAGAATTATTTGCAGTAGAATTACGTAATGTAAACGAACCTCGGACATGGTGACGCTGACGAGTATACTGAAGTCGGCGATAGTCAAATCTTCACCAGCAATGTACACATTTTCTTCGAGATAAACGTTGAGTATTTCAAAAGACCTTTCAACTGCCTGTAACTTCTCTACCTCGTAGGGTTCCATGTTGAATGCAGGCAAAATCTGTTTTCGTCGCAAATATTTGTCAATTTTTATTTTTCCACGAATATTTTTTTATTGCAAAGTTTTTGTTTATCGCGGTACGAATTTTACACAGTGTTTGTCATCGAATGCAGATTCTGCAAAAAATACTCTGAGCGGGACCTACAATATTTACGTAGTAAAACAAAATCATAAAAAATGTATACACGTGGTAAAATTGATATGCGTCGGTTTTGGTTTCGCATGGTGAAAGTTGAGGCCATTCTGGCCATATTTCGGGTGAGTTTGAAAACAATGTTTAGTACAGTACAATAAAAGAAAATGCGAATTCCTATCAATTTATATAACTCTGCGAATGTTTTTTCTATTACACAAATATCGTATACCTGAATTTTTTTGTTTTCGCCGTCAGTATAAAATTTCAAACCCTTTGTACAATTAATACTGAATCAAACGATGTATTTTCAGATAAAACAATTCATCGATATTTTTTTTCCGGCTCCGTGATATACAGAAAAAAAATGTCGAAAAGGTTGTATTTAAGATATTTTTAACAAAATTCCAATGTTTTGAAAAATCTCCATGGGTCAATAAATACAAAATGGCTCAGTTGTCAAAGAATTTTTCATGTGAATTTTGTTGGAAATATTTATCACTTACCCAACATTTAAATACATTATTGTACAGTGTTCCAATGTCGAAAAATAGTCTCTGATCGACAATTCCTTTTTTTTTTGGATCCTTTGGGTACATGGAATCATTTTTTGCATATTTGCTGACGAGGTAGCCCATTATTGGTCGACTGTATCAGACACAATATATTCGTAAATGTCACAAATAAATATTTATAGTGTGTTATCTTAATGTGGTTGGAACTTTTATGAAAAAAAACCGTCAGATTAAAACTGACCTTTCCGACAACACAAATCCATTGTCATCCAGTGTCGGAATGATATGCTGCGGATTCATCTGCATATGTCAACGCGTGGCATAAAAAAAAGCAAACAATAAATGTGGGTTTATGAATAACGTGTAAAATATCATTTTTCTGCTCGGACAATAAAAAGTCATACCTTTAAAAATTCCGGCTTCATTTGTTCACCCTTTAGAACATTTACTAATTTCAGATTTAGATGAATACCCAGAGCTTTTGCTAACATCATCACCATACGACAAGGAGGACTTATTGGATAATAGTAAAAATCTATCGTCATTTTTTTCCTCGCAGCTTTCTTATTTTATTCAATTTATGATATATGCTGTTGAATAAAATTAGTGGTCAAAATTAGCGCTTGATTAATTTCATAATATTTTTAAATTGGTACGTTTGCGAAAAATAAAAAAGATTTCTACAAAAATAATTAAATCAATTTTTTTCTTTTTTTCAAAAATGTAAACTCAATATTTGTATTTTTTATATTCTGATCTGAAAATTCAATCGTCACCCAACATACAGCAGTAAAAAAAAAAAAAAAAAAAAAAAAATTCCAAAATGTAATCTCAATATTTGTATTTTTAATATTCCGATCAAAAAATTCAATTTCGTCACCCAGTACGGCAATAAAAAAAAAAAAAAAATTTTTTTTTTTTTTTTTTTTTTTTCGAAAATATAATCATAATATTTGTATTTTTAATATTCCGATTTGAAAATTCAATACCGTCACTCAACATACGAGACAAAAAAAAAAAAAAAGAAAAAAAAATATTATTATTATTATTTTTTTAACTTATTTTGACCCAGAAAAAAAAAAAGAAAAAAAAATATTATTATTTTTTTTTTTTAACTTATTTTGACCCAGGACGATCACAAACAGTGAATGGTTATAAAATTTTCCACATTTTTGCTAAATTCCATAGTGCTTTCAGAGCTGATCCAGTGCAGTGATTTAAAAGCACTTACACTCAGAATAACAGAAAGCGTTTGAACCGTTCGGTAACACTCGCGTTGAAATCAAGTGTCAAAGCGAGTTTCCAAGATTTATTTATCCGTACGCACTACCGAAAGTACATACATACGCATTGAGGACAGTATCGAGAGATGCGTATATCCGAATAAAATGTATATAGTGTTCGTCAGTGACCGAATAGAGTGTCGGCTATAGAGAGAAACGCGTTCGCGAACACCTGCAACAGTGAGAATAAAGGAGACAAAAAAAAAATATAACGATAGAAGAGCCGAGCGAGGCGCGAGTGAGGATGTCCGATGAATGAAACGCGCGCGCATTGTCTGTTTCCAATGGCTAGCGTGTGGAAAAGAGAAAGAGAGAGAGAGAGAGTGAGAGAGAAAGAAGGTGACGGGAACTCACAGCCAAAGCCGGATGGTTCGCGGTACATCGAGTGTAACCATGACGATAGTGGCAAACATTGAAGCTATATAGGGTTTTGGTCTTCTTCTGTATGTGTATATCGAAGAGGTAACAAAAAAAAAAAGAGTCACCGGCCAGCACGACGATACAACAGGAGTTTGAACGTAGCTATTGCAGAATATAGACACGTGTAGAGAAGGAAAGAGTGAGTGACTTGGAAACATCGATATTACGTACGTTTCGTCCGTTGGGGAATTTTAGCAGACAGGGCAATGTGGGTGGGGAGGAATGGGCTTGGTTGCCTCGCTAAAATCAAAATATGTTTGTTTTGAATAAATTTGAAACATTTGAGTCTGGCGAAATTTAACAAAAAATACAAATTTTTGTATAGAAATTTTTATATAATACGAATCTTTCGACCGATTTGGGGGAAATTTTGGATGTAGCGTCAATTAGTGTTATTATATTTGCGTACAAAATTTGGGCTCGTTGCTTCATGTTTTGCAAAAATTAATGCGAGTACGTTAATTTTTGGAAAATTTTTTAACACGATAAAATTTGAACGCATGTACCAGTTTTTATGATATGTTGTATTTAGCATCAATGAATGTTGTTTCGTTGACATACAAAATTTGAACTTGTTGGTTCATGTTTTGCAAAAGTTAATGCAGTAACGTCGATTTTTCGAAAATTTTGAAAGTCCATAAAATTTGAACCGATTTTCCGATTTCAGCCAAATTTAATACTAAATAACATTAAATGTACCTACATTGATGAACAACTATTTAGCAAAAGAACGTTAATTTTACGAAAGCCAGAGCGTTTTCGTCGTTTTTAGGAAAAATTCAAAAAGCTATAAAATCAAAATTTCTGGTTCCATTTTGTAAAAAATCACAACAATCAAAGGTGAGATGGTGCTTCACTTGTAGACGAAATTTCAGCAAAATCGATCGAACGAGTCTTGAGTTATATCCAAAACAGAAATTTTAAGTTTTACACAGACACAAATCTGGCGCTGACCGGGCAATGAGAAGGCCTTGAAAAAAACCACATTAACGCCTGATGTAACGCTTCAAATTTCTACTTTGGAACGTCGAAGCTCTGCTCACACATACGACTATTTTTTCCAAATCACTTTTCTCGATATTTTCGACCATTCTGAATGTCCTGAAAAAAAAATGTAATAAAAACAAAAGCTTTCTCCATGAGGAAACAAAAGTGATGAGGGAACGACGTTACAACGGGAGTTGAACGTAGCTATTGCAAAATAAAGACACGTGTAGAGAAGCAAAGAGTGAGTAACGTGGAAACATCGATATTACGTACGTTTCGTCCGTCGAGGGATTTCAGCCGTCAGGGTAAAACGAGGGGGAGGGGGGGGGGAGTATTGAGCTTGCTTGCCTCGCTAAAATCGAAATGAGCTTTTCGACGAATCGACTGAAAATAATTAAAGAGACTACCATTCGAATATACCTTTCGCACCTATTCTCTCCAATTTTCCCAGGCGTGCACGCTTAATCATATCTCACTGCAGACTTCACTGGTTATTATTGCGGTATCAACGCACACACTGGTTGTGTATATATGGTGTACATATATATGCATTCCACAACGTATAAATTTTAATATAAAACCCTAAATCACCAACTCATCCCCTTGGCTGTTGGGTTGATACTCGTTTATATTACCTATATAGTATATAGCGCTATAATTGAATGCGGAAGCTGATGGTATTTATACGCGCGAGCTCCGATGACCAACCCACGAACGGCGCGTTTCAGCTGCTGTTGGGTTTGCATGTAACGCGTTTAATTCATAAATGACCATGAAAACGAACAGGCACGTACGGTGCCGACCGTTCGCTCTCTCGAACATGGTAATGTTTCAACGAACGTTCGACTATCTTGTATATTAGTTTATATAATAAACGCCACAATACATTCCACGGATTTCACACGGGATAGCAACAAAAATACCGTTTTTCTGTTCAATAAATAATATTCTTGTTAGGATATTAATTGTAGTCTTGAGGTAGCAGTACAAATGTCCTGACTGACAAATGTCCTGACTGAAAAATGTCCTGACTGAAAAGTGTACTGACTGAAAAATGTACTGACTGAAAAATGTCCTGACTGAAAAATGTCCTGACTGAAAAATGTCCTGACTGAAAAATATCCTGACTGAAAAATGTCCTGACTGAAAAATGTCCTGACTGAAAAATGTACTGACTGAAAAATGTCCCGACTGAAAAATGTCCCGACTGAAAAATGTCTTGACTGAAAAATGTTCTGACTGAAACATGTCCTGACTGAAAAATGCCTTGACTGACAATTGTCCTGACTGAAAAATGTCCTGACTGACAATTGTCCTGACTGACAAATGTCCTGACTGACAAATGTCCTGACTGACAAATATCCTGACTGACAAATGTCCTGACTGACAATTGTGCTGACTGACAAATATCCAGACTGACAAATGTCCTGACTGACAATTGTGCTGACTGACAAATATCCTGACTGACAAATGTCCGGACGGAAAAATGTCCAGACTGACAAATGTCCTGACTTATAAATGTCCTGACTGACATATGTCCTGACTGACAAATGTCCGGACTGACAAATATCCTGACTGATTCAGTTTTTCTACACCATTTTTCTTGATGTTTCAGAGCATTCTGATTGCCCTGCTATTAACATCTTTGAAAAAAAAAGTGATGAAAACAAAACTTCCTCCGTGAGGCAGCACAAATATCTATTATTGTCTTTGTATTGATGAATATGTCTTGTAAACTAAAAAATCAGGACATTAACTGCTTATAGAAGCTCGACTGGAATGTAATTGCTACAACTTGAAGGTGAGTATCCGAACTATCCTTGCATTTGTGCCAATACAGTGACAAATTGGACGAACAAAGAACGAACGAGACTTTTAGTGCAGGTAGCGTGATAACTGTATAGCTATATATAAACAGATACATAGACGATATCGATTGAACGGTCGGCAGCATAGATGCGCGAACAGGTGGCGGCACGAGCTATCTACTTTCCTTTTGTTAATATTTAATTAATCCTGACGCGCTACTCAACGCGTAATGGCATTCTACAGCATACAAACGGTATCGATTCTTTGTCAATGACGCTGTCGTGTGATGCCTATATAAAAAAAAAAGATAGTGAAAATAAAACTTTGAGAATTTCGTGAGAACTGAGCCGGGGATCTGCTCTGCTCATCCGTGCGCGTGTTTACTGGCCGCGCTTCGTCACGTCGGTCTATTGACGGTCGGTAAGGCCTCCGGCGAGGCTCCATCGCACGTTCCACATACGTGCGGAATATGCTAAAACATTGCCAGGACCTGTTTCTCACATTCGATCGGTCTGTGCGGGCGTTTCGACGCGTGCTGCTAAGCTGACGGCTCAAACAAGTACTATTGTAAACTGTACCGCCGAAACGTCTCAATTCACTGTCTCTTTGTCTTTGTCCACTCGTTTGTTATCCATTGCAGTACTTCCTTTCTACAGATTTCAACTAAAGACAGATTTAACTCAACACGGTAAAATTCGGCACGGTAAAATTCGACACGGTAAAATTCGACACGGTAAAATTCGACACGGTAAAATTCGACACAGTAAAATTCGACACGGTAAAACTGGACACGGTAAAAGTCGACACGGTAAAAGTCGACACGATAAAATACGACACCGTAAAATTCGACACGGTAAAAGTCGACACGGTAAAAGTCGACACGATAAAATACGACACCGTAAAATTCGACACGGTAAAAGTCGACACGGGAAAAGTCGACACGATAAAATACGACACCGTAAAATTCGACACGGTAAAATTCGACACGGTAAAAGTCGACACGGTAAAAGTCGACACGGTAAAAGTCGACACGATAAAATACGACACCGTAAAATTCGACACGGTAAAATTCGACACGGAAAAACTCGACACAGTAAAATTTGACACGGTAAAATTCGTCACGATAAAACTCAACACCATAAAATTCGACACGGTAAAATTCGACACGGTAATATTCGACACGGTAAAAGTCGACACGATAAAATACGATACCGTAAAATTCGACACCGTAAAATTCGACACGGTAAAATTCGACACGGTAAAATTCGACACGGTAAAACTCGACACGGTAAAAGTCGACACAGTAAAATTCGACACGGTAAAATTCGACACGGTAAAATTCGACACGGTAAAATTCGACACAGTAAAATTCGACACGGTAAAACTGGACACGGTAAAAGTCGACACGATAAAATACGACACCGTAAAATTCGACACGGTAAAAGTCGACACGGTAAAAGTCGACACGATAAAATACGACACCGTAAAATTCGACACGGTAAAAGTCGACACGGGAAAAGTCGACACGATAAAATACGACACCGTAAAATTCGACACGGTAAAATTCGACACGGTAAAAGTCGACACGGTAAAATTCGACACGGTAAAACTCGACACGGTAAAACTAACGTATTACTAACTTGACACAGCCAAACTGCACTGGAATATGCTAAAAAATACTTCCAGTTTCT